>VWZI01017528.1:24906-43206 GCA_013396835.1 Psilopogon haemacephalus | reverse complement strand
ATATTTTATTATTGTGAGAAAAGAAATAAGAGTAGGAGGACAGATGTCTCCTTCCCACCCTCAGCTCCCCCTATCCCCTCCACAAACATAATTTCTCTTCCTTAAGGAATAAATCTACTACTTCATTTTTCTGAAAAAAGTCAGGCAAACAATATATATATTTTTTTTTCTCTACACTGTTCTGTCAGCAAAATGACAGTTGCAGGACTGCTACCTTTCTATAGCAATTCAACTCTAAATAGTGAATATGTAAAAACGTTCAGGAATGGACTCTTCCAATTTCTATCCTCCACTGGTTTTAACTGAGATTAAAGTCATTCCACTAAAAAGGTGTTCTAAAATGGGGACCATGAGGATGATCAGAGTGCTGGAGCACATCTGCTAGGAGGACAGGTTATGAGAGGCTACAAGAGTTGGGGCTCTTCATCCAGGAGAAGAGAAGACTTCCAAGAGTCCTCATAGTAAACTTCCAGTATATGAAGGGCCCTGCAGGAAGGCTGGGGAGGGACTATTGACAAAGACTTGTAATGAGAGGATGAGGAGGAATGGGTTCAAACTAGAAGAGGAGAGATTGGAACCAGATGTTAGGAGGAAGTTCTTTGCAGTGAGGGTGATGAGACACTGGCATAGGTTGCCCAGGGAGGTTGTGGCTGCTCCCTCCCTGGAGGTGTTCAGGACCATGTTAGATGAGGCCTTGAGTGACCTGATCTAGTGGGAGGTGTCCCTGCCTATGGTACAGGGGGTTTGGAACTGGATGATCTTTGAGGTCTCTTCCAACCTAAACCATTTTATGATTATTTATTTATTTGTTTGTTTGTTTGTTTTCCCCCCTCATAGATGAAATCACCCCTAGATGAGTAGCTATGCCATGCACAAATATCCAGGTGGGGTAGGTGTGTGTTGCCTCTTCAAAAAAATCCCCAAAACAAACAAAAAAGTGACTCAAGAGTGAGAGTGTTTTGTATAATTTTTTGTTTCTGGGGTTTGTTTTTGTTTGTTTCCTTGGTTCTCCTCTAGTTCAAGGGTCAGACTGGCTTTCTACCGGCTTTTAGCAGGGAATAAATCCAACCTCTTCCAAAATGATGTGCCTAAGGTCCCTTGACAGCTATGGAAAAAATATCTAGCAGTGCTGGAAAAGTGAAAACACCGTAAGGAGGATCCAGAAGAAGAGAGAGAGAGAAAAAAAAAAATCATTCAAGATCAATAGCCTTTTCAAAGTCCAATGCAGCATGAGAAAAACATTGAATTAGCTTGGAAGAAGTTCCGTTAAATCCTGATATGAACTGTAAGTTCTCCTTATTGAACGACAAATTGGTACAATAATGCTCGGAAGTGTGAGAAAACAAGCGACAACAGCAACCTACTGCATCCATTTGTAAACTAATCTGCCAATATTGCTCCTGGCAGACCGCTGGTATGAGAAAATGCAACAGCAAAGTGCAGGCAGCAAACCTGGAAATAGGTAGCTAAATATATCAAATTTCAGCTAGGAAATATCCTGAACGTTCTCTGCGTGACCCAAAAGCAGAATTTAAGAGCTTCCCTCACACTGTTGTTATTGTTATGATCGTGATCAACATCATGATTATTAAGAGGGAAATAAAGATTGTAACAGTGCAACTTATTTTCAGACTCTCAGTGTTCTCCATTTTCAGGTTGTTATGCTGGCATTACCAGCAGGGCAAGGGAGGGGATTCTCCCCCTTTACTCTGCTCTTGTCAGACCCCACCTAGAGTACTGTGTGAAATTCTGGAGCCCCCAGCACAAGAAGGACATGGAACTGTTGGAGAGTCCAGAGGAGGGCCACAAAGATGATCAGAGGGCTGGAGCACCTCTGCTATGAGGACAGGCTGAGAGAGTTGGGGCTTTTCAGCCTGGAGAAGAGAAGGCTTCGAGGAGACCTTAGAGCAGCCTACCAGTATCTGAGGGGGGCCTACAGGAGGGCTGGGGAGGGACTGTTCACAAGGTCTTGTAATGACAGAACAATGGGGAATGGGTTCAAATAGGCAGAGGGGAGATTTGAACGGGATGTTAGGCAGAAATTCTTCACAGTGAGGGTAGTGAGACACTGGCACAGGTTGCCCAGGGAGGTTGTGTCTGCTCCCTCCCTGGATGTGTTCAAGGCCAGGCTCGATGAGGTCTTGAGCATCCTGTTCTAGTGGGAGGTGTCCCTGCCTATGGCACAGGGGGGTTGGAACTGGATGATCTTTGAGATCTCTTCCAACCTAGACCATTCTATGATTCTATGATTCTATGAACTATGTGCATTTTAGAATTAATTACATACCAGAGATACTTACTATATCTACTGTTGGCGCTTGGTTTCCTCATTGCACCTCTGATTTGCCACTGGCAAAAACAGAATAATAGAAGCAGCAGGAGCTTCTGCCTGTGTCTCTGTGGAGAGTTTCTGCCCCTGCTCCGTGGCCAGAAGGTATGGAATATCAGCTTATCCATCACAGTTGTGGAAAACAAAGCACGATAATCCAGCCCTGACTGGATATTTAACTTCATCCCTGTCCAAACTTCAGCAAGGCACTCCCATTCTTCTGTCAGGAGACATTTCTAAAGCCCGTGGAATCAAAATAAGATCATCTTCCAAATTCCACATCTCCCTTTGGAAATGGCCAGGACGTGCTTAACTATTAATCATTCCTTAGGCATGATGTTTTGTTGGTTGTTTTTTTTTGAATGATCATGCCTAAGATATACAGGCAACTCCCTCACGTGGGAAATCCAATCGTTCTCCTATCGATACTACCTGGCCAGCATCTGACTTCTTCTCTGAAGCCAACTCAAACAGTCATCACAGAGCTGGTGGTTACATTTTCAGCCAAGATTAAATTGGCCAGAGTGTTTAAAGAAAGCTGAGCCCCTGCACAAAGCTGTTTGGATAGAGTATCAGCAAAGTCGAATGCTGACACAAGCAGACAGCTGCCTACCCAAAGGCTAGGTCTGGAGTTCAGTCCCATCTTATTTTAAGTGGCTCCTATTTTGAATTTGAGTCATTCACAGGAGAAGTACACTGAGAGGGGAAAATTGTAGCCTGCAAGTGAAGAAAAGCTGTCTCCCACATTCTGACAACGTACACTGGAATTTGCTTTGGTGACAGCAGTGACCAACCTCACCGTATCTGCACTCACAGTTTCCATGAGATTTTGAGCCCTAAAAGTTTGCTGCTAAGCAAGGGACTGCAGTCACACTCCCTTCTCAGCTGCTTTTGAATTTTATCCATAGGTTATTTTTAAATTTTTATTTTTTTCTCCACATAAATAATAGTTGAATTCTGTGGCAATTAAATTCTATAGTTCAA
Source organism: Psilopogon haemacephalus (assembly GCA_013396835.1). Classification (NCBI taxonomy): domain Eukaryota; kingdom Metazoa; phylum Chordata; class Aves; order Piciformes; family Megalaimidae; genus Psilopogon; species Psilopogon haemacephalus. Next base: position 39,893 of record VWZI01017528.1, on the reverse strand, counting down.
ATAAACCAAGTGTTCAGTGCTACAGCTCTGTAAGCACTAATTTGGGTACTGTGTGTTTCAGTGGAATCTCAAGAGAGGAGCAGCATGGGCAGTGCGTGTGGACAGCAAGGGCACAGATTCAGCTATCTAATTTTATCTACCATTTATCCTCAGATAAAGCCCAGACCTGACTTCACACCTAAAAACCTCTTCATAGTCACCAAGGGAGACTGTGTCAGTGGAGTCATTGTGGTTTTGGTGTGCAACTATACAGGTAAGGCTGTGCAGGGAGCAGGGGAGTCAGTAGGAGAGGTGAGAGAAGGGATGAAATATTGCCAAGCAACACACAATGACAGGATGGATTTGAGGTGAGCAAGATCATCTCACTGGGGTATTTGATGAGGAAACTCCACAGCTTTACAAGCATTGTGAGACTCTATGGCTAGTAGACAGGCAGTTTGTCTAGAACTACAATCCCTGTGATCTCAGAGGGATGGAGCTGCACACTTAGTTTGTACTTACAGTATTCATACTCAGCTGTAATTGTACAGTTTTAAACCCATCTGGAGAAAGTCAAAATCCTCTGTAGTCTTACCTTCCCTCTTACGGCACAAATGAGGCAATACAGATGTTTTAAATTCCGTAATTAACTCAGAGGCCAGTAGCACTCCAATGTGAGTGAACAGAGGTGGACACTGAATGATAGGGGAGTCAAAGCTTGATTTGTAAGAAACAACTAAATGTGATTCAGGACTATGAAAGTGATCTATAGCTTCATAAAGCATTGCACTGACAAAAAGGAACAGTAAAAGTCTTTCCCTGTGAAAGATGACACCAAATAAATACTATGACTGGCATTTCTTCTCTAAGTTCTGCAGCTTTAGTATATATATTCTGCTTATAAGACAGGTAAAGAGAGATGGATACTGTAAAATACTGCAGTGGTGCACTTGCAGATATGGCATTATCATACAATCATAGAATCAGTCAGGGTTGGAAGGGACCACAAGGATCATCTAGCTCCAACCCCCCTGCCATGGCCAGGGACACCTCACACTAGGCAGGATGCTCAGAGCCTCATCCAGCTTGGCCTTTAACACCTCCAGGGATGGGACTTCAACCACCTCCCTGGGCAACCTGTTCCAGGGTCTTGTCCTGTCCTCTCTTGTCTTGCCTTGTCTTGCCTTGTCTTGCCTTGTCTTGTCTTGTCTTGTCTTGTCTTGTCTTCTCTTCTATTCTATTCTATTCTCTTCTTTTCTATTCTATTCTATTCTATTCTATTCTATTCCATTCCATTCCATTCCATTCCATTCCATTCCATTCCATTCCATTCCATTCCATTCCATTCCATTCCATTCCATTCCATTCCATTCCATTCCATTCCATTCCATTCCATTCCATTCCATTCCATTCCATTCCATTCCATTCCATTCCATTCCATTCCATTCCATTTTGTTGGTGAGCATCACTTTAAGTATTCTAAAACTAATGATAGGTTGTGATAGATGACAGAAGATGGTCATACGGTACAGGCTATATGATTTGGTCCCTAACTATTAGAATATAACAGTTCATAGGCAAAAAAAAAAACACCACAAAAAAGCAACTACAAAATACTGAACATGCCTCTAGTGTGCTTAAACTCACAAATCAGAAAAGAGGTAACAGGCTGAACCATATGTTGCTTTTAATTACTTTCCCTCCAGGGAATGCAAATATAGTAGAGCCATTATTTCAGCACTTCTCCTCTTTTCCTTTTGCTAAGCTCCTGTCCCTGCTTTTTTTGTAACTTGTGATATCATCTCTGTAATATACGGTGTAAAATTTGGTATGGGAGTCCCACATTTCAGAGTGTAGTGTCACGTGTAGAATTATTTCCTCTCTCTCATTTTCTGGGTCACTGTGTGTACTTTCTGGCACTTTCCTGTTTGACTGCAGAAATACATTTTCCTGACAGTTTTGTGGCTGTGCTTACTGTGTTTACACTCCCAGGTCTTTTCTTTTTATAATTTTTTTTTTTTCCCAAATATACTCATTTAACATACACTGTCCCTGACTGCTTTTCACCCTAACACTCTCAACTTTGTACCTACGTAGTTCTGTAGAAATGAAAAAGTGAAGCTCTCCCTCCCTCAGCTTCTCACTTTCTCCTGAACCTTCTCCTTTAGTGTGGCCTTGCAATATTTCCCATGTCAGTCATTTTGCCATCTTTGCCTCTACATTTTTACCCAAGACACTGAACATCCTCCTTCTCTCCCCTCCAGCTTGAGCTTCCAAAGCTTTTTGGCTGCCTTGCCAACCAAGACTGCCAAGTTTACAAGGTAATGTAGCTGTGCACAGCTCTGCACTGCTCATTGGATACGTCACCTTTCCTACACACACTCTAAAGTGGATCTGAGTCATTTCTCTGAGCACTAAATGCTCCCTGAGAGCTTTGGGGGCCAGGTCTGGTGTCCCACTTTAGGGCTATGAGCCTACCTGGGACTGGAGGAATGACTCTTAGCCCTTTCCAGGAGTAAGAATGAGGATACTGCACACTGAGTGGAGGCTTAAAGAGAAATCCTATTTACAAGAGCATATATACAAATGGCAATCAGGTAGAGTAAGTGCAAAACCCATTGTGCCCAAACTGGCCTTCAGGAATCCTCCAGCCCTTCCACTCACAGTCAGACTGAGGGTAAGCCCAAACTGCCCTCCCCAGCTGGAGCATGCCAGGGGCTCTGCAGCATGGAGAAGAGAAGGCTTCCAAGAGACCTTGGAGTGGCCTTCCAGGATCTGAAAGGGGCTACAGGAAGTCTGGGGAGGGACTCTTGAGAAGGTCTTGTAATGACAGGACAAGGGTTAATGGGTTTAGGAAGAAGTTCATTCCAGTGAGGGTGATGAGACACTGGCACAGGTTGCCAAGGTAGGTTGTGGATCACAGAAGCAGCAAATGTGAGAATTAGGGGAACAGGGAAGGGGAAATCATGGTAAGAGGCACGGAGCAGTTTTTATTTGTTTTTGCTATAGGGCATAAAGTGATTTAAAGCTGGAGTTCAAAAGTGCGTAGGGTTCCAAATAAAGTCTTGCTGGTGACATTTAAAAGGCCTTTACTTAAATTATGGCAGCTACAAGCACTACCTGCCTGCCTCCATGTATGGCAGAGATACTAGCACATGTAGTTTACTGAAATATTTTGAAGGTCAGTTGCCTGCCATCAGTATAGAGCTTCAAATGCCCAAGCAATAGCACACTTACTCATGTTTATATTTGTTTCATAAGTCAATAATCATCTTTTATATGGTCTGATAGTCCAAAAAAACCTTTACAGGTATCTTTAATGCTAACTCTACACTTAAGCATAGCTATTACTTTGCGGAAAGTAGGATTAGGATGCTTGGAATAGTTCTTAGGGATATGCCCCTGGTTAAAAAATAAAGATGAGGTTTTCACATTTGTACTTTATGTGATGTATTACACTTTAACTTGTCTGCACTTCAGCTTGTGTTGCATTCATTCCACTGGACTCTAGCACAATGCAACACACTTTGGGAATTCCTACAGAAAGCCTGAAATAGTTCTAACTTTCCTAGCCACTGCACTTCAAGTTACACTGAATTCCTGAGATGACTCCCTGAACTGTTCAGGCTCTAGAAAACAGTCATTTGATTCCAGAACAGCCTGGCAGGAAGCTGGTGTTCCTGCTTATTTTCTGATTTGTGCTGTCACAATATGATAAATCTATAGCTAGTTAATGTTGTATTCGTAGAAAATCAACAGCTTGCCCGCATAGGAAAGAATGAATGAAGAATTAGAACTTACCTAACAACTTTTTTTTTTCTACTTTTAAATTTAATTTTTTTTTTTTTTAGTTAGGAAAAGAAGATTGAGGAACACTAAAGACTGTCTGCCTTCTCCCCTGGAGCAAGGAAAAGGGTTTGTAAACATTCAAGGCCACTAGGATCCTCAGACCTTAGCCAGAATTTGTCTTTTGTTATTAATTTTAAAGGAAGAAATGAATTCAAAAGGAAGAAAGGAATTCAAAAGGAAGAAAGAAATTCATGAGGAAGGAAGGACTTTGGAGGGGAGATATTTGGAAAGAAGGAAGGAATTCAGAAAGAAGGAAGGAATTTGAGAGAAAGGAAGGAAGGAATTTAAGAGAAAGGAAGGAGGAATTCAGGAGGAAGGAAGACATTTGGAAGAAAGGAAAGAGGGAAGGAAGACATTTGAAAGAAAGGAAGGAATTTGAAAGAAAGGAACGAATTTGAAAGAAAGGAAGGATGGAATTCAGGGGGAAGGAAGAAAATTGGAAGGAAGCAAGGAAGGAAGGAAATTTGGCTGAACAATTAGGTCAGGTATTAATAACCTTGTTCTCTTTGCCTTTACTACTTCCCTCCGTGATGATATTTCAGAGCAATCACAAGCTAAAGAATAATTGAGGCAATCTGACCGAAGCTGTCGGGATAAACACAAAGACTTAAATTATTGAAGTGATAAATCTTTAACAAGCATATTAATTCAGCCGTTCGCTTCAAGTATGTTAATAATGTTCTGTGTGTTCCTAGAATTAGAATATCTTCTGCCAGAAAGCATCAGATTGAAAAAACAGTGATGGCTTTTGCAGCTTTTAAAACCAAAATTTTTTTTTTAATGCTGGCAATCCCTATCTTAACGATTGCAATGCCACTAAAATTAATTACCAAGTAAACATCCCAAAGACATCCACAGAAAAGCTGCTGCTTGCAATGGGAGTTTATTCATGTATCTGAAAGGGGAGAGTAGCTGAACCGCAAATTGAGGTGGCTCAACTCCAAACGGAGCAGACTACGTGACCCTACAAGTGTTTTGAAAATTGCCACCCAATTTTGGTGTGGCTCTCCCTCTCTCATTGTTACATATCCCTGCAATTACCAAGGGCAAGCTTCGGCTCCAGAATTGACTGGGGCGTTTTATGTATCTGTAGCATTTTTCTAGCAGAGGTCACCTAGGGTTTGAATGAAGTCAGACAGAGGCAGGCTGTGAGATGGGTTAGATAAAAGCTAGTTCATAAACCAGAGTTCACCAGAAAACAAAACTTGCAAAAAGACCCAGAGAAACCTTTGCTCATCCCTCCTTGGTTAACAAAACATCTATGCAAACAATTTAATTTGATATGTTCAGATGATCACCCTTTAAAAACAATTCTGCCCAATGCTGATAACCTCTTATGTGAGTGCAAGCTAACCTAAAAGGGGCTTAAAATGAGCTGTGGCCTTCTCCACCCCTTTTTCCTGTCTGAAAAAAAGTCGGTTCAGGAATCAGGAGTAGCTTCCCACACAGTTTCTCCCTTCTCAGTATTCTGTTCACAGTTCACACAACTGCTTCCAGGATCCTAGCGAATGTATAGCTGAGCCAGTTTAGACACAATTGCCCCTTGAAAACTGGAATCGTTCTCATGAGCTTTGGATAGTTGGCTAATTCCTGCTGAGAACAGGACTGCTTACCCTTTCTTTACACTCTATTTGTACTCCCACTTTTTTAAGGTCTTTGCTCGCTAGCACTCCCAGAGACGAATGCCCTGCAATATTCAGCACAATATGCTTCTGATTTCACTTTCCCTTCCTTTATTTACAAGATGAATTCTTCAATCTGCCTTTTGCCCCATGAGAGCATCTCTGCAGTCATTCCTCACTTCATTTTGTTCAGTTAAGGGGCTCAGTATTGTCAGGTTAATGCGAAAGGTGAATGAGGCAAGTTGAAAGATTGTTTCAGTGCAACCTTCTTGTGTCTCATGCTTTAAAGTGCCTCCCTGCATGGTTTGCAAAGAAAACCACGTGAAAGAAGGTAGGAACAACATTTTAATAAACACATTACAGCAACATCAGTCAGGGTTTATTTTGTTTCTGTGGTTTATCTATTAGAATTTTCCCATTCAGTGCCCCTTTACCATAAAACACTGCAGAAAAACAAGCTTTGCTGATTTACGGTGATGGAACGATGTGGTGATGTCTCTGCAGAGAGATTGGTTTCACTCCTGCTGCATCTGCCGTGTAAGGTGAGTGTGTCCGTTTCCACCTTTTGCTCCGGACTGAAATAGATGTAAGAAGCATTTATGAGGAACAGAGTGACTAGATTCTTGCCAGGACCTTCTTTCTCCATTGAGCACATATTTCTGTGGAGCTATTGTTAGAGAGCTGCATTACTATACTTCTTACTACACTGGGACTTCGTAAGCAAGGACACATTAGCCTGATGAGCTTGGGTATAGTTTCCCGAATCAATACTACTTCTTCAGTAGGAGACGTAGTAGCAGACAATTGCATAATGAAGCTGTCTGTCTTTATTTACACAATGTATTTCTGTATTCAGCAGGCCAGAAAGAATAGTTCTGTGCAGCAGCTGTCATTGTGTTTTTTTGCTTATCTCTGTCCCGTCTGCCAATGCTATAATTCACCAGCTGACACCCGCGTTGGCAGAGACCGAGTGCAGTGACTCAGTGCCAGAGCAACAACAGTGCTCTGAACTATGACACGATTCATTGCTGTCCTAGGCAGCAACAGGGCACTCTTTTGGCTTTTCCACTCTTTTTTTTTTTTTTTTTTTTCCCCCTTTTTTTTTTTTTTTTTTTTTTTTTTGTTTTCTGATACACTTTGTGGCCGTGGGGCTGCAGCAAAAGCGAGCTCTGGGAAACAATCAGGGCTCTGTTCCACACCGTGGCAGGGAGCTGCGGGAGGGAAGGCAGGGTCACTGGTGAAAAAAGGATGGCGAGGGGCTGGACATCCAGAATTCTGGAGACATTCTGGATGGTCTGATTTTTTGAGGAATTGGGAGGGCGTGAGGTCAGGCAGCATTCAAATCACTCTCTCACAAAACTTGAGGTAAAAGGTTTGGTATTTCTGCCCTTGCCTTTACCCAGAGGGGCAGAAGCCCATTGACTCCAGTGGGAGTGAGAGCTGGCTGTGCTGGGAGTGAAATAAAAAAGAGGAAAAAGGCAGCAAATAAAGATTTTTACATAGTTTTGAAAGTTAACTGTGCAGATCTGATTCTTTTTTCTCTCTCTTTTTTGCATTAACATTTCCATGAACACCCTTCCCTAAATTTCTAGTTTTATACTTTGAATATTCAAAGAAAATAAAAATAGATTACAACATATTGATGAAAAAAATGCTTTTTGTGCCCTGTTTGTGGTGTCTTGTGCCAAAATCTTTTTTCTATATCTGTTCTCCAGAGGATATAAAGCTGCAACAGTTGTATATTCATAGACGTGCCTGAGTGAGAAAGTTGCACTTCTAGCAGTATATATCCCACATGGATTGTTATTTTGGTGTAAAAACTTCATTTGTGAATCAGCTGAAGTCAATCTGAAGTATAAATGCATGAAACTACAGCTCCAGACAAATCTGTGATTCACAATTTAAGATTTTCTCTTTCATTCAGCATGCTGAAGAAAAGGAAATGAGAAAAGAGAAAAGGAAAATGAGATGAGAAAAGGGAGGGAGGGAAGGAAAGGCAAAAGGAAAAGAAAAACAAGGAAAGGGAGAAGAGAAAGGGAAAAAGAAGAGAAAAGAAAATAAGGGAATATGGAAAAGAGAAGAATGAGAGTGGGAATGGAAAGGAAGGCAAGGCCAAAGATCAAGTTAATTAAATTAGAGCAAGCAGGAGAGAGTCAGCAGAAAAGCCCAAATTGTGGAGGTACTTCTTGTACAAGAACATGCCTCATCACAAGGAAGTGTGCTGCAACTGTGTTGAGACAGGAGGGAAGTCAGTGGAGCAGGATGTGATCAACCTGGAAAGCCTTCACTGTGCTGCATCCTGATGGGCTGCCACTGCCAAGTGCAGAGCAGCATCCATGTACCCAAGTAAGTGCATTATTTGGAAAGGAAGAGATCAGAAATGTCCAAGAAGGAAGGGCATGGGGCCACACAAACAGGAAGAAGTGGTTGTGACAGATATCTCTTTTGTCTTTCACACACATCTGCTGTACTAACTCCTTGGAAAAGAAAGAGTTCAGGAAAGGTGTTAGAGGATAAGTTACCTGTAAGCGAGAGTTTACCTTGCTTTTAAAATTGAGCGTGCAAGCATGTTTGGCAGACAAGAGAAGGAAGATCATGGCAGACTAAGCCATCATTGCTACTCTCACAGGCAGAGGAATTCAGATGTTAAAATCAATGTGAGCCTCTGAAGTGACCTGTGGTTAATAGATAGTCAGCATTTTTTGGTAATGCAGTAAAGATTAAACACTAAGATCTCCACATCTGTCATGGTTGAAATGCTGCATGCCACTGGCAGTCTCACTGCTCCTTTCTGAGGACATGAGCTGAATTGCTCAGGATGGGCACAATGAATGAAGCCCAAACTGTTGTATCACCCAGTGGCAGTATTGAGATCTATGAGAACACTGCACATAGGATTTAGTTGGTTGAAACTGATCAATTTATATTTAAATATGAATTATGTCCTGGTCCACCTGCCCACCTCAGGATGAGAATTATCCTAGACATTTGGTATTGACTTTTGTTGTCCAGAACAAATTCCAACATATCAGTTAAGTGGAAAAGGTAGGGTGCAGTTTGTATTCCTGGAGGGAACATTTGTCCTCAGTGTCCAAAGAGCGATGACATTGCTGAAATGTTGAAACATGCAGCATAGCTCCCTCTAAGACCTGTGACCTTATAAGAGGAACAATTGTATGAGACAGGACATTTATAGTGAAAAACAGTGGAAAGATGAAAAATATGAGCCTTGGGATACAATGAACGGAACAATAAAGTGATTGTATTGAAAATTATCCAAGCTTCGTTTGTCCTTTTTAGTAGTACTGTATTAAAAGTAGCTTAGTAGACTTGATAATGAAAGAACAGGCTGAAAATAATCAATACAAGAATCACATTATTGCACCGGTTACCAACATACGATCAAGATTGCTCTTTTGGTAATGAAGTCGTGGTTTTAAAACTTGAAATCAAATGCAAGTTTTATTTTCATCATCGGAGGATTTTACTATCAATTTCACTACCTCACAGATATAATGGACCTGCACTCGCACATGTATTAAATGCTTTTGCTACTGAATCCCACTCGTACAGTCAGGATGAACTGAACTGAAAAGACTGGAAGATTCTTTTACTTTTCCATTTTGACAAAGCTTCCTAGAAGCAACAGCAAATAAAACAGCCTAATCCCAGAAGAGAGACCTGGAAACCATCAAAAGAATCCAGAGGGGAAAAAAAATAACAGTGGAACAGGAACACTTGAAATAGAGAGTTTCTCTGGCACACACAGCTTCCCAGTGACTCCCAATATTGTTTCACTCTCCCAAAGGCACAGAGCCCAATGCCTGTGGCAGACTTTTGTAGAAATACTGACTCCCACCATGCCGAGAAGAAAGAAAGAGGAAGAGAGGAAGAATAAAAGACTGTGCTGCTGGTTTCTGCATTGTAGGTCAAATTGTGAACTTCAATTATTTAACTGAAATACTCAAGGACATATGGAAAGCCTTGGGGAAACGGAAAAGGAGATAAGAGGAAACAGTCACGAAGAATTAACAATTCTGGCAACCTACATACTTAGATAATTTTTATTATTGCCAACAGAAAACGACCAGAGAGTTAGAATTTCAAGTGGAGGATGAGGAACAGAGTGAAGAAAGGAAAACTTAAAATTACACCGTAAGAATCGATGCAAGTACGTGATATAAAAGCAAGCTTAAAAAGGGGAATCAAAAAAACCCATAAGATTCTTACAGCGTGAAGCAGAGGGCACTTTCACTCTGTGACTGAACAATGATAAATCTTGCAGGAAGTAAAAGTGAAACAAGTTCAGATGCCAGACTCTTTTCTTTCTTCTATTCCTAAGGTAAGAGGAAACAGCCGATAATTAGCATGCAAGAGCCATGGCTTACTGTGTTCAGGGAGCTATACAAAGCTGAGACATGGACATGGGGCGAGATGGCATAACAGAATGCAAAGCACAGGACACAATGAAAAGCAAAAGGCACAGTAGAAGTGTTCAGTGAATAAGCCTCTAGCTCTCTCTGAATTTCTTTAGACTCATGAGAAGAGACTTTGGAACTCACCAGACCCCTGAACAAGGGCTATTATATGAGCTACACAACCCCAGATCCAGAGATACTGTTTTTTGGAGACGCTGCCGAGTCATACTTCAGGCCAGCCAAACAAGCCCTTGCTTGTGAGAGGGCTAATCCCCTGCTAGCCTATAATAACAGCAAAATTGCTGTTTCACTCTGCCATTAGTCCAGTTGCTCTGTCAGGCAACTGCATTATTAAGCAACTGCGTTGAATAAAATCAAAGTTTTATTCAATCCAACTGCATTGAATAAACCCAACATTTCCTTTCGACCTCCTCTAAGGAGTAAGTGTACAGGTGATCAACCACCCTTATGTCCAGGGCTAAAAGCTGAGTAACCTAAATGTGTAATTTTTTAATCATCTTTCTTTGCATTAAACAAGTGAACATTTTGCCTGTAAAGGTAGGGTTTTACTTGTCAAATAAAGAGTTCACTATCCAAAGGAGACTGTCCGGGGCTACACTCCTAGATCTGGTGCAACAAAAATGAAACAAATATGGACTTTTTTGGGTATGTAATTATTTGTCTGATAAGTTCTTAAGGATGTGGCTATGGGAATGCCCTTAATGTCAGTTTAATTTTTCTCCTTACCAGCTATAATTTCTTAATCTCGTGTTGCTATGAATGTTTATAAATATGTAAGAGGTGAGTGCCAGGAGCATGGAGCCATCCTCTTTCTGTGATGCTCAGTGATAGGACAAGGGGCAGTGGGTGGAAACTGAGGTATAAGAGGTTCCATGTGAACCTGAGGAAGCATTTTTTCATCAGAGCACCGGAACCAGCTGCTCAGAGAGTTTGTGGGGTCTCCCTCTCTGGAGATATTCAAGAACCATCTGGATGAGATCCAGTGTGATCTGCTCTAGGTGATCCTGCTCTGGCAGGGGGGCTGGACCAGATGATCTTCCGAGGTCCCTTCCAGCCCCTGACATTCTATTATTCCATGATTCCAAGGGGCTGTGGCTTTTGAAAAAAATTGCTTCCTGAAATTCAGCGAGAGATGGTGCCCAAAAAGAGACGTGCCAGATTCTCAGTAGAAGAGAAACGCTGTAATTTGCCTAATTTGGTTAAGTATCTGGCTCAGATACTTGCAAAAGCCACACAGTGGCTGACACCCGTGATGAGGTCTGAGGCTCAGGCTCAGATGTCCATCTGTGTTTAGGTGATCTGTTGACCAACATGGTTGTATGATTTCCCCAGGCAATCTGCCTAGGCCATCAGCCAGCACAGCTAACTGCCCTGAACTCTAGACCACTGATTAGCTACCCATTTACAGCTAGCCTGATGGAGAGTGATTTTTGACTTGAGTGCAGAACGAAGTTTCATTTCAGGCACGCAGAAGTGCAGCAAGATGTCTGACTGCTCTTTTCCCATACCTTGTAAATCAGCCCAAAATATATGATTCCCTGTGGATGGAGTTGCTGTGCTATTGTATTCTGTTCAACTCCACCCTGTTCTCTGCTCATTACCTTAATACTTGAATGCATCCAGCTGCTCTATATGACAGTCATATTTGTAGTTTCTTTTTGGCTTCCCAAGGGAGGAAGGACACATAAAGGGCTATTTTGGTTTGGGGATGTGAGTTTATGTTAAACACAGAGGATAAAGGGAGGAGGAGGCTATTAAAAGCAGTTTTTAAAAGAAAAGCAGTTTTTAAAAGTTCTGGTTTTCCCCAGAGAGTATATTCCACTCTGAGAAAGCTTTTTTTTATTTTTCCCCCCCCCGTTGCACAAGTGTATTTCACCATCACTTTCACCCTTCCAGAAGAGTTAAAATACATATCTCATAATTTCAGTTAATTATGATAAACCTTGGAACCCTAGAATGTTTAAAAGATAGTGGTGTGCACTTTGAACTTGATTCAGCACCTTCTTGAAAGCCAATATAAACAACAGAGGATGCATTTGATGCTGCTCCTGATTTGCAAGCTGTGTTCTGTGCCACTTAGCATTTCTGATAGTGAGAGAGCTTAGTTCCAGATCTGCTCTGCTTTTGCTAAGATGAGAAATGACGAAGACAGCTGGAAACGGGGTCATCATCTGCCATGCTGCAGAGGATGCAAAGTATTAGATGCATACATGGAGTTTTGCGTGTGTGAATAAAAAGCACTTCCAGGTGCATATATGCATTCATTTTTCACCATATGAGGCTGAAATGTGTCCTTCTGCTGGACTCCACATACTTACCATCCCTCTGAAATCCAGAGAGGAGGCAGAATTTGACTGTTGAGACCAAGTGTTTGGAATCCATCTTCCTTCACATGTTCATTGTCTCCTTTGAATCCCACTTCTTCAGTGGGACTGGCTGCATTTTGTCCTGAGTCAGTGACAAAAATGTTTAAAAGAGCAAATATAATTCAGTTGCTCTCTATGGGCTCTACAGGGCTGCCATGAGGCTAAGCTATGAACAGTGTTCCTTGCACCATGCTGGGAATACAGCATTCACCCTGCTCATGTGAGCAATTCTTACAGATAAACAAAGTCTAAAGACTCAGGGGCAAAAGGAGGATCTCTGTGAATAATGCAGCTCTAGAAAGCCTCCAAAATACTCTCAAAGAAGGAGCTTCTTGCAAGTCTCTCTTTCCAAGCCTCTAACAGACACCTTCCACAATTTAAAGCTAGAAAGCATACAAACAAAAAAATCCAGTTAATGCTACTTAATGCTTGGTTAGCATTTTGCTATTCCTTCTTCCACCTCTTGACATGTTAAATGTTTTCTCCTGTGCAACTGACTGACTCTGGAGTATGCACAGACAGAAAACTTTACAAAATCAGATAGCTTTAAAAAAGAGAACAAAACCAAAAAAAACCCAAACCAAGCTGGAGGTTCTTGAAAAATTTCATCCAGTTCAGACCCCAGTATTTGTTGCCTTAGTGAAATATTTGCACCATAAATTAGAGCTCAAAAAAGTTGGAACATCTGCAAAAACAAACTGAACATGGTTTTTTAGCTCTTCCTCTGAATCACTCTTTGATTAGCTTTCCAGTGAAGAAGCTCACTGGGAGCAGAAGAAGGTATCTTTCTCTTTTCACCAAGCAGTTTGTGTTTGGTTATTTACTGCCAGCTGTTCAATCTTAAGAATCGGGAAGATTCACAGGGATCTGCGAGTGTGTGGTAGGTAATAAATCTGCCAAAGATTATCGAAGTTTGTGTATTTTAGCATACTGTGATGTGACCTTAATCTCTTTAAGTCTAAAGAAAAAGAAACTCTGTCTCTTAAAAAGAAGATCTATTATGTACACGAAGATAATGCTGCTCATGATTTAATTCTGATGGCCAATCTTTTCTTCGTGGTGAATACTAGGGAAAGGTCAGAGAGGAGACACATCTTTGTATCCTGCACTTAGACAAACCCAGACATTTTCAGTGTGATGGGACTGCATCACAGCATCTCGAGATTCTTTTCTAAGCTGCACTTTAAAAATAATAATAATTATTAGTACATATAAATGCAAAATGTAATTTACAAAACATTTTTGCCCTGAAGCAAAGCTGTTAGTGTTTGTTTGCATTGTTGGCAAGGATATTCAGATGTGCATTATTTTATATTTCCTGGTCCTAGGTTTAGTACAATAGCAGGAGCTTTACTGCCTTCATGTTTTTGGAAATAGGAGTGATGGTCAATCAAGTATTGTTTGTTCCAATATTGTTTTTGGATATAAGAGTGATGGTCAATCAAGTGTTGTTTGTACTAAAGGATGGGTACAATAGCAGAGAAACAGTCTCATGTCACTGTTTAGACGGCAGAAAACTCTGCCCTTGAAACATAAGTTGTAGGTGAATGTGTCACACCTTTGGCAGTGCATCTTTGCCATCTGTATTTTTTGTTCCTGCAGTCCACACGAATGCTCTACCCTTTATCATTAAATATTTCTTGCCTTATATCTGGTGGAGCTTTTTTTCTGTTGAACTCTCGGTGAACCGCTTGACTGAAGCTGCCTAAAGCTAAGCAGAATTCAGAACTGAGTGCACCTTCAGAACGCAGATCTTCTGCCTAATAGGATGGGAACAGAAAGTGAAAACCCTTTTTAAGAGAAGGCGATGGCATTTGCTGTCCTTCAGCAGAGTCACCACACTGGGAAGCTTAAGGCAGCCATACAAAAGACTGAGGAACAATCTCTTCAGGCATCTGTCTCGGGACCATTCTGGCATACTGCTATTAAACTGAAATTTAGAATTTGAGCAGCTTTCATATTTCCAGAGTCTTCAGGGTGATTTCTTACTTAAGCGGCAGTAAGCAGCTTCTTCATAACCACAGTGAACGTCCTCACCCAGGGAGTGGGAGACCAAACTTCTCTAACTCCTCGTATCCACCAAAAGACTAACAGGAGTCTTCAGTCTTCCCCACCTTGAGGCTGGGCTTTGCCTGCCTCCAGGGAATCAAGAACTGTCTACTGCAGATCTTTAAGGACAGTAAACTTCAGTTGATCTTTGTAGTTTTCCAGATCATTTTACTGTTTGCAAAGAGTGTGGTTAGGACTGCTTGTGCTGAGGAATGCTGAGCAGTCCTGTGTTTGCTTAGTCTGCAAGGCAATGTGTCAGTGCAGAAACACTGTGGGCTTCTGCACAACGCTGAGCCGCTAATGGTGCCGCAACAGCTATTGCTCCTGGTGCCTTAGGAGTTTCTTCCACGACATAAAAAGCAAGCAAGCAAGCAAACAAGCAAAAAAAATAAAGCATTAAGGAACAGCAAAAGTGATGCAATTCAATGCTTCTGTAAAATGAGTGTTCTTCACTCCCTGGCAGCCAATGTCTTCGTGTTCTGCATTGGCAAGAAGTGGGGGTTTTGATGTGCAGCAGTTCCCTCATACTACCTGGTTCCAGTTTGGGCCATGAACATACTTGGTTCTGGAGAGCAGAACTGACTTTTTACCCCTTTCCAGGAGTAAGAATGATGATACTGTGCACTGATTGGAAGTTTAGAGAGAAATTCTATTTATAACAGCACATATATATATATATATAT
>VWZI01017528.1:0-24847 GCA_013396835.1 Psilopogon haemacephalus | reverse complement strand
TTATACATATATATATATATATACACACATATATATATCTGTGTGTGTATATGTATATATATATATTTATACATATATATATATGGCAATCAAGTAGAATAAGTACAAAATCCACTAGGCCCAAACTGGGCTTCTAGAATCCTCCACCCCTTCCACCCTCAGCTGCCCTGTAAGGTAGTCCAGAATCACCCCCTCCCCCTCCGCCTCCAAGCTGGACCTACAAGGACTCAGTGGCTCAACTCCCTGCCTGCCAACTCCACCATGAACCATAAGGTCACAGGCTCACAGGATGTCAGGGGTTGGAAGGGACCCAAAGAGATCATTGAGTTCAACCCTACTGCCAGAGCAGGACCAGGCAATCTAGCTCAGGTCACACATGAACATATCCAGACAGTCCTGGAAAGGCTCCAGAGAAGGAGACTCCACAATCTCTCTGGGCAGCCTGTGCCAGTGCTCTGGGACTCTTCCAGTCAAGAAGTTGCCTCTTGTGTTGAGCTGCAACCTCCTGTGCTGCAGCTTCCATCCATTGCTCCTTGTCCTATCCCAGGGAGCAGTGATCAGAGCCTGTCCCTGCCCCTGCTGACCCTCAGCCCTCAGATATTGATAAACATTGATTCAATCCCCTCTCAGTCTTCTCTTCTGCAGACTAAGCAGCCCCAGGTCCCTCAGCATCTCCTCCCCAGGCAGTGCTGCAGTCCCCTCAGCATCTTAAGATAAGAGCATGCTTCTTGGAGAGGTGAAGGGGAGAAAGGCAGGGATGAGAAGGAGAAATAGAGTCAGGCACTAGCTTTTAAGCTGTGATATGGGAAAGGGAATAGAATAACAATATTATATAATATATATTATATATAACAATATAATATGTCTTGGGATGTGCAGGTCTACCCACTTGGAAAGGGGCCTATCTCTCTATGGTTTTGTTTAAGGGGGGACCTGGGACCCCTCAAACCACCACACACCTTTAGCACCAGAGGTGTTGGCTGCTTGTTCCCTTAACTCATGTGTGTCTGACTATCCAGGAGAAATTGTAGTGGTGCTCTTGGACAGCCTGCAGCCAATCGTGGTCCTGCTCCATAACAACTGACATTTGTAACAGATATCTAATACAAACCAGCACCTTCATCTTGACTTTCCCCATCTCTTGTAAATCAAGAGGAATGCTTTGTTGCATTCAATGTGTCTAGCTGCTCTGTTATTGTTGTGTTATTACTTAACATTTGTTTTCCAGTAGTCCTAGAGGCGTTCTGGGTATCTGAGCTCCACTAAACTATGCACTCTGCAAACAAAATTACAGTCCCTGCTGAAACAGTACATAATTTAAGGACTTTGTGTCCCAAGGGATGCTGGAGAGCTAAAATGAATTAACTCAGCGCTTGAAAGGAAATTCTGCTTGTTAGAATGTACTAAGCCCTATAGGTTCCCACTTAGAAAGAATGTGCTTCTGCTCGCCAGCATTTAAATCCTGGCAGAGTTAATTACAACTTTCTTGCGTGTGCATTTTGCAGATTTCAGCATCCAGCCCAACACAGCTGAACGCATTCAGCCAGCATCACACCAGAAGGAAAAAGCAAAGTCACTCTCTTTTCAAAGCGTGAGACCCCCACATTCTGGGCTCACAGGAAGATTGAGTGACTGTGCTCAGCCTGTGCCCGGGGTGAAACCCTAACACGAATCCTCCCCAGCGGAGAAGGGGGATTGGGAATGGAGCTGAAGCCAAAGCAGGACTTCCAGCTGTCTAGATTTGTGTGACAGTTTGTGAGTGCAGTTGCCATGGGTGTGACAGATGTCTGGAATGGAGCTGGCAGCCAGGTGAGCAGGGTGCTCGAAAACTTTACTTTTAGGAGCAACTGTGATAAGCACGCATTAAAAACTAGCCCAGAATAACACAAGATGGGAAAGTATTAACAGATAGGATGTAATGAAGAGAAACAGAGGTAGTGCAGGGCACAGAACTCAGCGAGAGGCTTTTGGCTCATTTCAGTGGGATCTGGAGCAATCCCAAAACACACGTCAGAACAGATAATTACGACTGTATTTATTTCTTCTGGGAGGGGAAAAAAAAAAAGAAAAAAGAGAACAAAAAAATCAAAAAGAGGCATAACAAGAGAAATCAAAGCCACAGGAAATCTCATACAGACACTAGAGCCATGTTCAGAGAGTCTTATCACTAAGGTACTATGTAACACTGTATAAATACATCCCCTGGTATTTGTTTGGTCTGGGGATATATGTTGGATTGCATATGTACTGCAGAGCCTTTTCTGCAAAAGCCAAAGTGTTTCCCAACTGCAGCCTGTGAACTTTTCCTGGCTTCGCTACATCCCATAATTCACTTTTTTAGAAGATACAAACTAACACACTTTTTGTTTTAGTGGGACTCTTAAATGTCTTGTCCATTTTATGCTAAAGTTGATGTTAGATTGCAGAGTTGTGTTAGAGCCTTAAAAACCTCATAATATATAGAATCATAGAGCAGAATCATAGAATGGTTTAGGTTGGAAGGGACCTCAAAGCTCATCCAGTTCTAAACCTCCTGTACCATAGGCAGGGACATCTCCCACTAGAACAGGTCACTCAAGGCCTCATCCAACCTGGCCTTGAACACCTCCAGGGAGGGAGCAGCCACAAGAGCAAAGAATCCCCTCCCTTGCCCTGCTGGCCTCAATGCTCTTGCTGCAGCCCAGCACAGGGTTGCTGTTTGGGCTGCACATGCACACTGCAGGCTCATGTTGAGCTTTTCCAAAAGAAAAAGATAGACATGACGTAGTTCACAGGATCACAGGATGTTACTCAGTTAGGTATCACTGATTCAGGTACTGCTCTGTACTGAGATCACTGCTTCTATAACCTGAGTATGCCAGGTTTGGTGGCATCCAACACACCAGGCTGGATCATGGTTTTTGAGGATTCATGAAGCTGAGGACATGGTAAAAGGCACCAAATGCATATCTGTGTGCATAGGATATGTATACACTTAAATATATCCAAGGGCTTATTCACACTTAAATGACAGCTATAGTATTAGCTCCTTTCAAGGAAGTGTATTTTGTGTTTAATGAGCCCTTTTCCCTATCTTGTGGCTTTTTGATGCAGTTCCAAATTACCAAAAGGAAATTTTGATGCAGACTTCTGAACACCTAGAAAGGTATAAGTAGTGTGAAGGAGGAGAATTTGAGGAACACAAGAGCCATGTTCTAAGCGGAGACACTTTTCAAGAGCAAAGATGTTGACAGCTTTAATGTCAGTTACAGGAAAAGAAATCAAATCCTTGTCAACATGCTATGAAATGACATTCATGTTTCTACCTCGGTGACTGAGAGTTTCAAAATCTTGTGTCAGGAAGGAGTGAAGGCAGTGAGGAGAGCCTACATAATTCCCCAAACCCAAGTTAATATCTAGACATTATGTAAAGAGTCATCATCAATAATTTTGCTTATTATTGTCCAACATCTCTGACATTAACCTGAGGCCTAAATGAATATTTACAGTCTCGAGGCATTGGTTTATTGTACAGGTCAAAGATTAAAAGTATTCTTACATCAATCTCAGCGCTCTGTAATTTTACATCTTATATTACAGGCATTGTGGAGAGCTAATTTCGAAGTAAAGACCAACATTTTACAACTGGTAGTGGGTAATTATGGGAACGTATAAGTGCACTGCGGTGTAACGAGTCTGCCAAAGCTAAGTGGAAAAATCATAGTCTATTCTCACTAAGGAAAATGTTAGCTTTTCCACCAAATCCACAACCCTGTGTCCAAACAGTTCACAGCTTCAGCAGCCCAACGCACTTAAAAACTTTGAGTGTGATGAACACATAAGCTAAAGGGGGGGGAAAAAAGGTATTAAAAAAGCAAAGGATGTACTTTGTAGAAAGAGCCAAAGTGCTTCTCTTTTATAACTGGAAGTAACACAGGAGCAGGGCCAGACCCATGGAAATTATTAAAGCAGCTGGTGTCAAATGATTAGTGCTCTGCTGATGGCTTATATGACCAAGCACTATGCTTCAAGAAGAGTGCAGCTCTGGTTTGCACCATCACGTGTACATTGTTCCATGCATGCATACATGCATTCTGTGGTTCTGTGATGCAGCTTGCTGCATGGTGCAACCTTTTCATATGTCTAAAGAAATCAAACAGTTCATTAAAATATCACTCATCAGAGTGACTCTTAGCCCACACTCGTACCACCCAGGGAAATAATTTAGTTCATATCTATCAACACAGCAAAGCTGTAAGGGCTTTACAGTGTGAAAATAACAGTCGTGAGAGATCATAGAATCATAGAATGGTCTGGGTTGGAAGGGACCTCCAAAGGTCATTTAGTCCAACCCTCTCTGGAGTAAGCAGGGGCTTCCTCAACTAGATGACTTTCCTGGTTGTTGCACTTTCATTGGCTAAAGTTTACATATGTATATATATATAAATATATATTATGCATATATGTATAGTATATATTTGTGTATATGTGTGTATATATATATATATGTATATGTGTATATGTATATGAAGTTGCATCCATAAAGTGCCTGCATGCTTGCATGGCCAGAGTCATATATTGTGTATGTGTACAAATATATATAAATATATATATATATATACACACATGTATATATAAATATATATATGCATGTATATATATATGTATGTGTATATGTGTGTGTATATATATATATATAAAAAACTGAAGTTGCATCCATAAACTGCTTGCATGCTTGCATGCCCAGAGTCACACCCTATCAGAGATTAAATAGACTTAAAACTGAAAGCATGATTTGAACATATGCATGCTTAATGAAGACAGGAAAGTCAGCTAGTGCCCAGTTTTTAAATGAAGCCTTTGAAGCATCTGACCAAGTTCTCTGGGAGAAGTTCTAACACTTTGTGGGTTTTTGAGTTGGTTTTGGTCTTGCATGGTTTGCACACCATGTGTGTTTTTCTGCCTAGACTGATCTTCCAAGTGAAGATAAAGGCAACCAAAATGTTCAGGCATTGCCTGGACAAGGATCGAAACTGCCAGGAATCAGTTTCCTTAGAGACCATTCAGCCCTTACAGGTTCCAGTCTAAACGCTAGGAAATTCATGCTTCAGTGCAGACGAGTTGCTAAGTCATGACCCCTGCAGATCAGCCTTTCAGTTTTGGGCTGCAATAAAAATAAGCACAAGGGAATTTTTATCCAGAGTCACGCAGCTTTTCTCACCTCATATTCTGCCATTTGACTTGTTCTAAGGGCTATCTACTGGCTGATGCACACAGATATCCTCTTCAGTTCTATGTTTTAACTCCAAGCTGGGATAATCATCAATTTTGGCCTGTAAATTTTGGTTTCCACTTCATGCTGCAATAAAAGCAAAGCAAAGAGATTTCTCTGATTTCTTTTGTACTTACAAGGAAGAATGATATACATCATACACAGATCATCAACAATTTCCCACTTCTAATCATTTCACTTCTTTAAACCCTTCATCACTCCAACAGGGTGGGATTTCACCTTAGCCTTCCATTTCTATGATGAACCTAACTTTCCTTATTTTCTTTTGCAGCCAGTGTCCCCCTTAAAAATATACATCTTATTAGTGATTTAAGCACCAGATGTATAACTACTTTATCATCTTTGGGGAAAACCATTATTACATAGATACCCTTGAGGACTTCATAACTTGGTGAGTTTTTTCCCCCTGTCCTCTTGTAGCTGCCATGATCAAAACACATTTCCAGAAATTCTGCAATAATTAATTTCTTTTCAGAAGATATGAAAAGCATGGCAGGGGGGCTGGAACTAGATGATCCTTGTGGTCCTTTCCAACCCTGACTGATTCTATGATTCTATGATAGTAGAGAGTAAAGTAGAACAGAATAGACTAGACTAGACTAGACTAGACTAGACTAGACTAGACTAGACTAGACTAGACTAGACTAGAATAGAATAGAATAGAATAGAATAGAATAGAATAGAATAGAATAGAATAGAATAGAATAGAATAAGCCAGGTTGGAAGAGATTTCCAAGATTATCCAGTCCAACCTAGCACCCATCCCTAGCCAATGGCACTCAGTGCCCATCCAGGCTTTTCTTGAACACCTCCAGGGATGGGAACTCTACCACCTCTGTGGGCAGCTCATTCCAATGCCAATCACTCTCTCTGGGAAGTTCTTTCTAATATCCAGCCTATGCCTCCCTTGGCACAACTTGAGTCTGTGTCCCTTTGTTCTGTTGCTAGTTGACTGAGAGAAGAGCCCAACCCCACCTGGCTACAACCTCCCTTCAGGTAGCTGTAGACAGCAATGAGGTCCCAAACAAGCCCCAAACCAAGGACTTTTCAGAGGTAATAATCTTATATTCCTGCAATGAACATTCTTATTGTAACTCCAGGGCTACAGAGTAACCTCTTTCTGAATGGTAATGGTTGATGTTTGTAGCGGTTTCTTTACGCACAACCAAGATGTTTATGATGTTTGCACATTTTTAGTAAACTTGTCTAAACACTCAAATGTGGTTTCTATTTAAATAGTCTATAAAGTTGCAGTGTTTCATTAGTTAACATTTTTTTCATGTTACGTAGAGCTACTACCTTAAAAAAAAAAAACCACAAAAAACCAAAAAACCCCAAAACTTTCTGACTTGTAAGGAGGGATTTGGCCACGTGGTTCTCATTATCTTCAGTGAGCTCAGAAGGCCAACTCACTGCCTCAACTTTGAGTATTTCTGTATATGGATACACATACTGCTGTGTTTCACTGGAGCTCTTACTCTCTGAGGAACAAGGAAGCTTCATCACTGTCTGGAAATCTGCTCGTGCTTGCTGAATTTTTCAGAAGATTGTTTCAGTGCAAATTTTGATCCACAAATTTGACCCCACAACCTCCCTGGGCAGCCTGTTCCAGTGTTCTGTCATCCTCACAGGGAAAAAAATTCCTCCTCAGGTTCACATGGAACCTCCTATGCCTCAACTTCCACCCACTGCCCCTTGTCTTCTCACTGAGCATCACTCACCAGAGCCTGGCTCCATCCTCCTGGCACTCACCCTTTAGATATTTATAAACATTAATGAGGTGGCCTCTCAGTCTCCTCTTCTCCAAGGTGAAGAGCCCCAGCTCCCTCAAACTGTGTGCTTAGAACCAAAACAAAATATAAAAGTATTGCTGAGCTCGCCCCTTACATATTTATAAACATTAATGAGGTCAATTGATGCATCTTCCACGTAAACACGTTCAGCAGAGCTGCTTCACACCTCTGTAGTCAGTGGAAAGAAATAAATCTGGGATCTGATTCATCTTATTTCTGTGAGAGATGTCAGAAATAGGCCACACGTTGTGAGAACGCCTCAAAAGCTTTGAATCTCAATATTTTATACAGCAACACAGACGTACAAAGCAATAAAATGGCCATTTGTGCCAAATCTCAGCTTCCCTTGCTGCGCAGCGACGAGTCTGTGCTCTCGTTGCTTTTCCTGGCTCCTGCTGAGATGAGAATTCCGAAGTGCCCGAGTAGTGGGAGAAATGTCATGTTTACAATCCCTTTCGGCGTGGTGAGAAACAGGAAGTGACAGAAATAGTCTTCTTGGCTGATATTCTGGCAAGGGGCTCTCAGGCATTATTCTTGGGGGTTTGTCACAAACGCCTCGCGTTAGGAGTTTGCAAGGAGTCTGCGGAGGGGTAGGAACAAAAAATCTGGGGGAATCCGTCCATTTTGTGCTTCCATTAAAGCAAAAAAAAAACAAAAAACAAAAAAAAAATGAAAAGGCTTCCTACGACAGGAACAAGCTCCCCAAAGGAAGAAACACGCTCAGCAAACAAATTCGCCTTAAGAATACTTTGTTGGAAATATTTATATTCTACTCTTGGAAATGATACAAAATACAGGTTCACAGTGGTATCGCTCGAACCAGAGGGTCTCTGCACGTACAAGATATTGAATGGAGGTCCAAGGTTATCCTTTCTGATGAATTTTGTTTAAAAGCACTTGACACATGTTGAAATCTGTCTCTTCCACAAGTCAAACAAAAACTGGCCTTTCCAAAAATAGCACAAAGTTCAGGACAACAATGTATTTCAGGAGGCTGAAGTGATACACGAAGAGCACAAGGAGGACCTTCCTTTCAGGCTCTTTAACCACTGTGTTATCTTTTCGTCAGGTAGCCCAGAGTTATTCTAGAGACCTTCAATGAGGGGGTGGGAAACACACTTTCAGTCACCCTGGTAAAGGACAGGGAATTGGTTAGGAGTATCATCAGTCAACCATCTCTTCAGGAGCCCCCAGCACAAGAAGGACACAGAAGTGTTGGAGCCAGTCCAGAGGAAGGCCATGAAGATGTCGAGAGGGCTACAGCAACTCTGCTATGAGGACAGGCTGAGAGAGTTGGGGCTCTGCAGCCTGGAGAAGAGAAGGCTGCCAGGAGACCTTATAGCAACCTTCCAGTATCTGAAGGGGGCTACAGAAGGGCTGGGGAGGAACTATTGACAAGGTCTTGTAATGACAGGACAAGGACAAAAGGTTTAAACTGGCAGAGGGGAGATTTAGACTGGATATTAAGAGGAAGTTGTTTGCAGTGAGGGTGGTGAGACACTGGCACAGGTTGCCCAGGGAGGTTGTGGCTGCTCCCTCCTTGGAGGTGTTCAAGGCTGGGTTGGATGAGGCCTTGAGTGACCTGTTCTAGTGGGAGGTGTCCCTGCCTATGGCACAGGGGGGTTGGAACTGGCTGAGCTTTGAGGTCCCTTCCAACCCAAGCCCAGTTCTCCCTTCCCAAGACAAATTCGTGCTTGATTTATGCTTTTAAAATTTGCTCTCCTGTAATTTGTTTGTGTAGAAACAACTTTGTTATGTGACAATTAGTGTTTAAAAAAACCACAACAAAAAAAACCAAACCCCAAACTCCTCCAAAATAAAAAAAGAAACCCCAAAACAAACAAATGAGCAAACCAACACAAAACAAACTAACCTGAAAAAAACCCCAAACAAAATGGGAAAAAAAAAATCAAACTAGAACATTCAACAAAAAATCAAAACAAAGAAGCCCCCAAACAAGGACTTTTCAGAGGTAATCAGCTTATATCCCTCCATTGAACATTCTTAGTGTAACTCCAGGGCTACAGAGAAACAAAGGAAAAGTAAACAGAAAAGAAACCTTTAAATAAAATCTTTTCACTTAGAAAACTTAATATCTGGAGTGTCTGAAGTTCCATATGATAAAGTTAGAGAGTCACTCTTCTCCCAAAGCCTTAGGTCACACTGTTAGCAGCTATTGCAAATCAAAGGAGGTTTTCACATCCACTTCTATATGCTAAGCTCATCAAACCAGAGGCAGGAGCTGTTTATCTGTACGAAATCTCTCCCAAATGTGTGGCTTAGCTGCTGAAAGTCTTTTTCCTCTGGCCTTGACAAACCCAGTATTGCCTCACCCTGTATTTCTTCCTGAAGTCAATTCATTAGCATTGTCTCCACTCCTAATCGTTTTCAAATAGTATTGCACTGTGCTCAGTAGGTAGATCAGTGTTTTATGAGTCTCTTTTATTTTTCCTCATCTGCTGTTCTCGAAGGCCTCCATATGATATTCCAGAGGCCTTTAGCACAGCACCACTCGCATTCTGCAAAGTGTCCTGTGGTTCTGGCTTTTCAGCATGGAGTGGTGTCTCAGAAGTGAATGATTTACTCTCTAGAAGTTCTCCCTCTCTCCATGTGCAAAGTAAACTTGAACAAGAAAATGGGGCATTAAGCTTTCACGCAACTCAAAATAAATGTGATTAATTCCACTGCATACAGCTGTATGCTACATGTGAATGCCTTATGGAACAGCACAGATAAATACACATTTACAGCAGTATGCATTTCCAAAGCATGCTCTACCCTCCACAGACTACTGCACAAACAAACCCTCTCTTTCTCTCACTCTCCTTTTCCCCTTGTTTATTGGTGTCAGTGTATTGCTTTTAGTCTAAACTTAGATTGCAGCAGTGAGATTTGTCTCCTGTTTAAGAGACCAACAGCTAACTGGAGCTGGCTGTAATGGTAATGTGGGAACTTTCTGGTAGGGAATTAAGTGAAGACATCTAAGGTATTTGTCTTCATCAGGACCTGATTTCTGACCAATAGCAAATACACATTTTAGCCCTACTGTTCTTCTACCAAACCATCCACCCGGGATTCACCTCTAAAGGGCTTACAAACCTCACCAGGTGATTCACACAGCATCACAGAATGTTAGGGGTTGGAAGGGGCTTCGAAAGGTCATTGAGCCCAACCCCTCTGCCAGAACAGAGTGAACATGACCAGGCAGGTTTTGAACATTTTCAGTGAATTAGACTGCACAACCTCTCTGGGCAGTCCATTGCGGTATTTGGTCACCCTCACAGTGGAAAACTTTCTCCTTATGTTCACATGGAACCTCCTATGCTCCAGCTTGGATCCATTGCCCCTTGTCTATCACTGGACATCACTGAGAAGATCCTGGATCCTCCTCCTGACACTTGATCTTCACATCTTCATCAACACAAGTGAGGTGACCCCTCAGGCTCCTCTTCTCCAAGCTCAAGAGCCTCAGCTCCCTCAGCCTTTCCTCATAAGGAAGATGTTCCACTCCCTTCAGCATCTTTATGGCTCTGCACTGATTGAGTTTGTAGCGCAGTGAATGTCTTCCATCAGTACTTTGTGCGTCATATAGGCTATAACTAGGATTAGTATGAAAGATAGTGGGCATTTCTGTCACCAAAAAAAAAAAACCAAAGAGAGGATTTTCACTGCAGTTTCTGAAATAGCACCTTGCTATATGACGTCTCAGAGAAAGGAACAGACTAAGCTGCAATTATTTCACCCTGCAGAGTCACCTTTGTTAGCTGAGCCTTCATCCTTAGACACATTTCGGGGAATTATATTACTTAAAAATGGAATTACATTAATCCGTGCAGAGGAAATCTTCAGGCTGTTACAGCAGAGTGGATTGTTACTTCATCTCGTGGCCTATCTTGCCAATGAAGCAGATGATTTTAAGTAGCACTACCTCATAGAATAACAACAAGAGAATCACAGAAGTGTCAATGACTGAGCAAACCATCTTCCCCAGAAAGGCACATTGCATTAGGCACGCAATTATGTTCCTTCTGTAAGCCTTCACCAGAGAAAAATCCCCCCAAAGCCAACTCTTAGAGGTTCCTAGGAGAATGTAAATGTGTTAGGAAGGTTTCATTTCCTTTCTCCAATGGCACTTACCCTTTTCAGGATGCAAAAAAACATCAGACCGACAATAAATCTTGGTAATTAAATGAACTACAGAAAGTACAGAATGGATTAAGCAGAGGATGATAGTTTGTGATTTGTTTTCACGAAGCAGTGTGTCTTCAATTTCTTTTTTTTTTGCACACTCTAAATCCTCCACTTGCTATAAATTATCTCACGTTGTGGCTGCCCTATAGGAACAAGAATGCCTGACATTACAATGACACCAGCTAGTGTCACTCCAGTGTGTTTTCATTGCAAAAATCCATTTTGAACTCCTCATGTATTTCCTAATAAACCACAAGCATCTCAATATCTGGAACCCCGTTGATTTACAGAACTCTTTATATCTCAGACAACTGTGATTAAAGCAAAACTGCATGTATTTGGCAAGCCAGATATATTTTAAGTGGACTCAGCTGTGACTTTGCCACAGATCTTCTGGAGGACCAGGCTTTATGGACCTAGGAGCCAAGAACCTGCAAGGGAATGGACTCTGTGGGGGAAATATAAAAACACAACCAGCTTCTTAGCTCCTCTTAACTGGATGAAAAGGAAAATAGACTTTCCTGCATTCTCAGTATTCTTCCCCTGGCTCAGCTCTCCCATCCCAGCGAGGATGGAGACAAAGTCCCACCTGCTCCCTGGTGCCATCCCCATTCCTGCCCGTGAGGCACCAACTCATCTCTCTGTGGGAGCTCTTCTGCTCCCAAATCCCAAGGGAGAGACAGACCTTCCTCTTGTTTTCTCCATCTATGGTAGGAGGAAAAGGAAGTTAGGAAGAGATGAAGGGAGGAAGGGCAAAAGGATGAGCAGGAGGAAGAATGGAAAGACAGAGGCATGAAGGTAAAAAAGGGTCTGGAATTCCTAGCAGTCTGCTCTGCAAATAAAGCAGTCATTTTCAGGAGCAGAGTGAGACAGAGATCAAGTTATTTTTAATATTGCTTTCTTTAAACCTTCCTCTCTGTGTTTTGTTGAACACCTCACAAAGCATTCTCTGAATATTACATCCAGGATTTTTCATATCAGAATCTTTCTCAGACTTACAAATATTGTCTTCTGAGTCGCTCAGATGTCTCCACAAAGGCCATTTGAAAAATGAAAAGAAATGTGGTATGAGTTGGCTTCTTGTGGGAGTTTCCAGTACATCCTGCGTCCTGGTGAAAAGTGTCAGGAGAAGGCATCCTCTCATCCCAAGAGAATTGCATAAAATAAGCCTCTTCCTTTAGGAGATCCTTCCTGCTGCACACATGATGCCCCCTGGCTTGCAGAATGGGACGGGTGCAATCTCAGCTCTCCTCTACTTTTTCACCTTTTGCATTACTTTTGGTGATCTTTGCGTCCCTGAGGAGTTAANNNNAAAAAACCTAAATAAATTCCTAAGAGCTAGAATGAGAAAAATAATAACACCAATTGAGAACCACACATTTGATGTGTGGGTGGTTTAACCTGCTGTGCTTTGTTGCCAGCTGTGGCTGTGCCTCTGGGTGAAACACGGCCAGTGAAATTTGAATCGTGTTATAAAACACAGATGACATCCCCGGGGTTAAAGGCATTGATAAGGCTGATATTTCGCTTGCTTTCTGAGTCACACATAAATGGCAGAGAACCTGCTGGATAAATAACAGTTCAGTAGTTATGTCAGGAATATTCTGCATGCAAAACCACCTCCTGGCGCTCTGGATTTTAAAGAACTTCATTAAACACTGAGTCAGCACAAGCCAAGTCAGCAAACACAGCTTTAGTGCCTGTCTGTAATTTGTTTAGACGTTCAGACAACAAAGGATGCTAAGTTATTCCTTTCTGACAGTATCACAAAAAGGGAGAGTCAAAAGAAGCCAGAGCAGGTTAATGTGCTACACTGAATGATTTCCATGGGGAGAAGGCCACTGTGCTGCACACTGCTGAGACACCTGAATGCTGCTGGTAAGGAATTCCTTACTGAGCACACACTCCTTTCTCCATGAACCCACTGCTAACTGTCTTCACCTTATCCATTGTGGCAAGCCTCCAAGCTAATAAAACCTTTTCCTTTGGGGTGCAGAAGCTTAGGTAGCTCAGTGCTAGCTTTCTAATATAAGTAAATGGGTTAGCTTGTTCACTTAGCCACACCTCATTGTGTTCACTGGAGTAAAGGAGATGTGTGTCTTTCTCACTCATCCATACAGTAGCATCCTCACAGGCATCTAGTAATTAGGGTTCCTGGAGCTTGCTGATTGATACCTGATTTTAAAGCTTCTTGTGGTGACTCACCTCACACTCAGCATAATGCAAGTATGCCTCTGTAAGTGGAAGGGTTTGTTACAGACAGAGCATGTAAACTGATTTAGGGGAAACAGAATTTTCTCTGTTTATGGACTTTAATGAAGGACAGAGGTACAACCTCAGGAATCTGCTCACCAATTGGCATGTGAAATTTATTTGCCACATACCCAATTCTGATATTAGACATGCAAGAACACTTTTCATTGGTGTCAGAGACTGAGGGTGGGCCCTTCCCTTCCCTTCCCTTCCCTTCCCTTCCCTTCCCTTCCCTTCCCTTCCCTTCCTTTCCGAAAAAAAAAATAAAAGAAGAAGAAAGAGCATAGTAAAGGAATGGAAAAATAGGAAAACTAAGTGTACACTGTTGTCCTTACCTATTAATTAAAGTGTCTGTCAAGAAGTTCTTGCAGGTAAGGTCAGGGGGAAATGAAGAGAAAAAAAAAAAAAAATTAGTTCTGGCCTGGTCATCAAAATTTCCAGATATGAATGAACTCTTCATCCACAATGCATCACTCTGCACATGATTTCTCATTGTGATGGAAGTAAATGGTAAGAGACGCAAGCCTGACCCTATGCTAATGGAATGTTTTCCACCTGATTGAGGGAAGTGGGGATATGGTGCTTACAACAGCAACAGATTCCTTCCTCACAGCTCAGATCCATCATATCTATTATGTATTATTTCCTGAGTGGGCTTTCTCTTCTAATCCACAGTGTAGTGAAGACCAGAGAAAGAGACTCTGCACATTAAGTATTGTTGGGTTTTGGGTTGTTTTTTTTGTTTGTTTGTATGGTTTTTGGTGCTTTTTTTTCCCCCTCAGTGTTGTTGTTCTTGGTTTTACTTCTTACATCACAGCAACACCCTGAGTTCCCCATGGAAAGGAGGGAGCCTGCTGTGGCAGGCACTGTACGAGGCTACAATGAAAAGATAGTCCTTGCCCCTAGGGCTGACTTAACCTTTTTTAATTACTGATTCATTTGAAGATTGTAGTCCTCACATCTTGAAGTATATATATATTTTTTCTCTCTCTCTCAGTCATTTCTAAGAGCAGAAAGACAGGACTGTCCTCTGGCTCATAAAACAACAAAAAAAAAATTTCTTGTTGTGCTCTTTTCTTACATATTTCACATCAGTTTTTTCTAGTATGAATTAGCCTTGAAACCTCTGCATGTGCTGCTCACAGAAATAAATGAAAACATATGATGTGGTACTATGAATTGACCCTTCCCCCAACCAAAGCCAAGCCTTTTGAGCTGCTTTAATTTTTGCAGGTTTTTGCCAGTGAATTGCACAAGCTCAGGCATTGAAATTCACAGTTTGCCTCGCAGGGTGTTCACATTGCAGCGCAGACACCAGCGGGGTCACTACTAAACCAGGAGTGTGCTCCACATATAAAGGCCTCTTCTTCTTCTTCTTCTGTGGGTTCTTCTCAGATGCTGCAAAATATTACTTATACGAGGTTAACAACCTGTCTGAGCCTTGCTTTAATAATTCAAGCTTGATTCCATTCAGAATTAGCAACTTTCTACTCTTCCAACTAGAAAGTTGAAGGGAATTGCAAGCATTTCACATCTGAAATCTATTTCAATTAAAATATTTTAAAAAAAAATAATAATTAAAAGACCCAAAAAAACTCATGCATTTGGAAATAATGAAATGGGTTTTGATGCTGTTGGGTTTTTTTTGTTTTTTTTTTAGAGAATGCTATGGTATTTTCTCCTGATTTTTACTGGAAATGAAAATTTCCATTTAGACCGAAAGAAAAGAAATTAAATGCCCTCTTCATCAAACAAAGCAAACCCAGTTCCGATTCCTTAAATGCCATAAGCTGCTCTGCTAAACCATTACTTGTCAGAATGTGTTGTTTGCTGATACTGCGAGTATAAGGAATCTTCATCCGAGTGTAAAACTTGCCACAGGGAGTATTCTTATTTCATCTTCAGCAGCATTGTTTTAAAGATCCATTTAAGGACTTCTTTATTCCCTGTGCATTCGATCAAAACCAACTTTTCACCCATTTGAATGAGAAGCCTGAAGGGCAACAAATGCAACTCTCATTTCCTATGCCTAGGGCACTGAATTTTGAAGACGCTCATCTCGGTAAAGGCATCCTGGATTTTGGAGTCTGAATAAGAGCAACGTTGTGATTAATTAAAAACAACAGCAACAGCACCCAGTATAGGCAACACTTAATTATGTTTACCACTGAAATGCATCTCAACCTGAAGTGTACAGCGTTAAAATAAAATAAAAATAAAAACAGAGCTTCAAGATGTATCAGAGCTAAACAACAGGATGGCTGGCTCAGTATTATTATCAAGTTACAGTGAAGGTTTACTGGAGGAGAAAAGCTTGGAAGACAGACAAAGTCACCTTGCTTGCCCTGCTTTAATGCTGCTGTGTGTTCAGAGCGAGCCACACTCCCTATTCCCAGCACACTGAAGCCATTCCAGGCCTTTGTTGGTGCTCTGAAGCACACCTTCCAAATGTCCTCTATTCTGGAGCAAATATTGATCAATATAAGCCATGGAAATGACAGAGAAGGCTGAACAAGCTGTCCCTTTGGTTTGCAACATTTTTTCCTTTTGTCTTTGCTGCCCTCCCCAAGCACTTTTACCAGGGGGCAAAGTAAAAGATTTGCCCATCCAGATTTCTCTCTTTCGGTTCTTGAATATTTGTGGCTTCTCAAAATGAGCAGCTACAATGTCAAATGACTGCAGTGTGCTGTTAGGGTAAGTGACATTTTTGGCATTGTCTGACTGTGTGTGTATATACGTGTATATCTATCTATCCATCTATCTATCTATCTATCTATCTATCTATCTATCTATCTATCTATCTATCTATCTATATCTGCCTAATTGGGAACTCAGTTGCAGAAATACATATATATTCAGTGACAAAAACAAATAATGGAGCCAGAATGGCTCCAAGTTAATTGCAGCTCCATTGACTTCAGCTACAAGGATGGAAACCAGCTAAAGATCTGTGCCATTGGTTTCCCAGTAGTTTTATCTGATTTATATCAGGGGAATAGGATTAATTTTCGCTCTGCCATAACTCCAGTGACTTCAAAGAGGTTTTGTGGAATCTCTAGGAGAAGATGAGATAGTCCTGAAGATGTATTTCTCTCAGAAATTCACTGGATTCCACTCGAAAAGCACTGGGAAACTCTGAATGTCTTTTTAATGAAGCTGTCCTGCAATAAAATATGCCTGGTTAAATGCTCCAAGGAACATTATCATTAAGGCTCTGTCTCTGGTGAATATCATTCTCAGGGCTTTTGTTTCCCAGATTGTGATGAAAGGGGCATAATGGTCAGTTTGTCATGAGGTCTGAATGACTGGACCTGATTTACTGTTGGACTGCTTGAATTAATTCGAGTATTAAGCCACTTTTTATTGTGCTGCATATTTTGTAACAAAAATAAATCAATAATAACACTTGCTGGCTTTGGTGGTGCTTTTAGGGTGAACCTTGTAGAGTTGGGTTGTTGGTTGGACTTGGTGATCCTGAAGGTCTTTTCCAACATGAATGTTTTTGTGATTTTGCCAAGGAAAAATAGAGGCTAAGTTATATGGACCATCTGATAGTGTCTACTTGAAGAGGCTGCTAACAAAATTAGGCTGGATGAGGCATTTAGGGTTTAGTTAATTAGAAGGGTTAGGTAAAAGTTTGGACTTGATGATCTCAGAGGTCTTTTCCACCCTGGTTAATCCTGTGATTCTGTGATTTCTCACAGGCCAATTAGCTCAGGTAACAAGCAGGGTGAAATGAAGCTTATGATTCATTACTGTGGTCCTTGAAAATAACTTCAGACTGCCATCATACACAACATATGAATCTGGAAGTTTATATTCTGGAGCCCCCCAACACATCCAGCCTATACCTCCCTTGGCACAACTTGAGATTTTGTGTGTGTGTTTTAAGGCCTACTTCTGGACCTAGTACCATCAGCATAAAGTTTTCAGTCACCAAATATTTTATATATTCCATTTGAAAAGCAACATATCAAGATAGAATCTCTTGGGATGCTCCGGGGCCTCTTTGTGCAACATGGCCAAAAAAANGTAGGGTATTGATTATTAAAAAAATAGAGCTTGAATTAAAATTGCATGCACGGGCACTGATGTGATGCTTCACGGGAGCTGCAAACTTCGCTGCACTCACAACATAATTAAGCCAAGTGGGAGAAATGGAAGCACCTTCAGTGTGCAGCCAAACACACAGCGTGCAGAAATATCTGGATAAGAAAAAAAAAAAATAAACACAGCTGAATGTAAATAAGCAGAAATGAAACTACATGGAGCACTTGCAGTGTGCCTGTAGCTTGAAATGAAACCTAGGAGGAAAAAGATTGATAATACTATTTGTAGCAGGGCTTCTTCAGAAGTGTTAATGCTTTGCTGTAATTCATCAAATCCCTCCGTAAGGAGATTTTCAACCCTGCTTTTTTTTTTTTTTTTTTTTTTTCCCTTCTAATTTGACAAGCATGTAAAATTTTTGAGCAGATAGGCTAAACCTTCTGAGGAGAATTTAAGTTAATTGGCACTCCTCTCGCTTTCCTTAGCTATCTTACATAAATCCCTTGGAAATAGACCACAAACGTCAAGGTATCCATGGATGCCAGCCTGAGAATTATTGCTCGAGATTCAAGGTAAGTTGATTCAGTTTAGCAGGAGTGATGGTGAAGGAGGCAACTTCTCTCAAGCGTCTAAAAAAGTTACATTTGGCTTTCTAAATGGAGAAGGTCTGTACAATAAACATATTTAAAAAATAGAATAGTAGGATAGGATAGGATAGGATAGGATAGGATAGGATAGGATAGGATAGGATAGGATAGGATAGGATAGGATAGAGTAGAATAGAAAATATTAGAATAGAATAGAACAGAATAGAAAATATTAGAATAGAATAGAACAGAATAGAATAGAAAAGAAATAATAGAATAGAAAAAAAAAAACCCAAACCAAAACAAAAACTTGTAATCAAAATATATGGAGCTGAGGGTTTACAAATACATCTATTTTTTAGAGTTTAATCTGTGACTTCACAAATGAGAACAGACATTGGGAAAGGAGTAGAGGGAAGTGCTTGAGGTGTAATTCATGTACAATTTATGTGGAAAGTATCACATAACCATAGAATCAACCAGGCTGGAAGAGACCTCCAAGCTCATCCAGTCCAACCTAGCACCCAGCCCTAGCCAACCAACTAGACCATGGCACTAAGTGCCCCATCCAGGCTTTGCTTGAACACCTCCAGGGACGATGATTCCACCACCTCCCTGGGCAGCCCATTCCAATGCCAATCACTCTCTGCCAACAACTCCCTCCTAACATCCAGCCCAGACCTCCCCTGGCACAACTTGAGACTGTGTCCCCTCCTTCTGTTGTTGGTTGCCTGGCAGAAGAGCCCAACCCCACCTGGTTACAACCTCCCTTTATGTACTTGTAGAGAGCAATGAGCTCTGCCTTGAGCCTCCTCTTCTGCAAGCTGCACACCCCCAGCTTCCTCAGCCTCTCCTCCCAAGGCTGTGCTCCAGGCCCCTCACCAGCTTCGTTGCCCTTCTGTGCACACCTTCCAGTCTGTTCCCCCTGTATTGTGTGGAATTATAGGATCTGGTAACAACCCAGATAAGACATTCATGCAGGGAGTGGTGGCTCATGTTAAAAGGCCAGCAGCTGTCATTCCTATGGCATTAGGTACTCCATGAAATAAAAAGCAATGTTTGCTATATAGCCTAAAGATGCTAAATATGGTATTTTGGGGGCATACTCAAAACTTACTCTTCTTGTTTCCAGGACATGCCACAAACTACATTTCATTTGCTTTATTGTGTCAACCTAACTGAAAATGCAGATAATCCTAGGGACAGTTAACATTTCATGAGTAATTTGGTGTGGCTTTGTGCACATCATTCTCAGTTAGACAGGCAAGCGGATTTTAATGGATCTAAAATTGGTCACGGGCGTGAAACTATTCCTCAGTTCTTTCTGGCTAAAAATTCCAAATCAAAATAGAAACAAAGTGGTTGTGTTAACATTTCAACTGCTCAAAGAGCGCTTAGGTTATGAGGTTGTTTTCTGCTTTCTGCTGTTTTCTGAAGAGCTTGCACTGAATATGCCTCGCACAAACTTCACAGCCAAGTGGGAGAAAGCGAAATTCCTTTCTTCTGCTTTCACATCCATTAGCAATAAATAATGCAAAATGTATTATGATAGGTGGTGTGAGACCAGGAAATTCCTGACCACCAAAATATCAGAGAGATAGGGCTCTAATTGTAATAAGGGACTATCACAGATAGACAGGCTGTTGTGAAAGGTTGAGGTTACCATCTGGAACAAAGTTCCCCTGAGTCTATCCAAAGAAAATCAAAACATATTCTTCCATGACTCTTCAAATCTCTTTGACCCTATCCTGGTTTGCCAGGNTTTTTTTTGTTTTTTGTCATGTAATTCAATTAAAATCAGTTTGGATATGGATAATTCTTTCATGGATTACAAACAAAAAGCAGGAGAACTGAGATGAGCAATATGACCCTGCTGATGTAGTGCTGATGGAATGTTTGCCCTGAAAATATTTCAAAGAAAGAGTAATTTGATTGAAAATGTTAAAAAATGTGAGCTTGGTCACCACCTTCTTGCTATTTTATGACTGACAGAAATCTTGCCCCTCAAAATATGGCTGAGACTGTTACATCTATATAGATCAGGGAAACATTTAGTCTTTCATTCAGCACTGTTATTTCAACAGGGATAGTTAGGTTAATTAGTTAGTGTGTGAAGAGGTTTCTTTTCCTCTAAAATGCTGAAGCTCTTTCCCTTCTGATGCTTAGTGCAGCCACATTCTTTAATAAACAATGGAAATGTGAACTCTCAGACACTCACAAAACCCCCAGCTTCTACATTAAGAGCAGTTTTGACTACGTTTTAGCTCTGAAACAGAATGATTGTCATGGGAAGTGATGTCTGAAAGACTTCTATTTTGCAGTTCTAGCAATGGATGATCAGCCTTTGCTTAATAATATTAATAATAATAACAATGACAACAGGTAATACTACTGTTAAGAACTAACGCTACTGCTACTAATATATAAATTAGTGCTCCAAGGTTTCAGATATCCATAGCAAAGAAAGAAAGTAAAGACTGGTGTCAGAATCATAGAATGGTTTAGGTTGGAAGAGACCTCAAAGCTCATCCAGTTCCAAACCCCCTGTGCCACCACTCTCTGTGTGCCATCATCCAGCCTGTTCCCTATCCAGCAGTGCTCCACCCATCAAGTCTGTGTTTTTCCAATTTGGTGACCAGGATGTCATGTGGAACACGGTCGAATGCCTTACTCAGGACCAGGTAGATGGCACCAGTTGCCCTTCCCTTGTCCACTGTTGCTGTGACCTCATCATAAAACGCCACCAAATGGTGTATTAGAAAATGGGTTTTAAAATCCCTCACATAGTTGCCATCAAAATACAAAGTTCTCAGCAGCACAAAGGTAAAAAGGGAGCAGGCAAGATCCACATGGCAGTCTAAATGCCTAATGCTTGACTAGCAGGGGTGACCCATATCCTTGATCTATCTATATAGCACAGTATTGCCCTGCCTTAGAGCCATGGGGTACATGCCACCTATTTTTCCAATGCAGAGTAGGAAAAGGACAAGAAGTCACTTCTCCTTGATGAAATAGATCTCGTTTGCCCCGTACTATTTTTCTGATCCCTGTGACCAGGAATTTGAAGCACACAGCCTCACCCTGACAACCTGGCTCTGCTAGTCATGTTAACAGCCCTTCAAAGGCTGCAGCGAACTGCCTGACTGATGATTCAAGAGCTGGACACCCTTCTGCTTCTCTCGACGAATACTGAAACCCTTCTCCAGAGCGCAAAGCAGGGAACTGGGAATGTATTCTTGCCTTGGATTTCCCTCTGGATGACCCTATTCCTTTTCATTGCCTGCAGAGATACATTAGTCAGACCCACCCTCTGGTCCAGGTGCAGAGGTTAGATACCTAAATGCTGGCAGCACGAATATATCAGAGGATGTGCTCCACCAAAACGATTGCACACATGTACTGCAACAAAAAGCAATTTGTCAAAGGGTGCCAGAATTAGTAACTGAGATAGACTAAAAGACAGAAATAAACCAGGGAGGGAATGGCAGGGAGCTGCTCCGAATGCAGCACTTGTGCAGTGTTTAAAGGCTTTTAAAATAAAATGCCTCTTTCAATGTCCTCCCTCGGGACTCTTAATTGAAGCCTTACAAACAGAATGACTACAATTGCTCCTTTGGGAATAATCGCTGGGAGTTCCCAAGAGAACAGAGCAGAAGTACTCATCCCCAAGGTGGTTAAATGAAATTGTGGGGATGAACCTGGGTCATAAGCAGGAAAGCAGAATGCTTTTTCCCAGAGGTTCTGGATAAGGAACACAGGAGAAAAACTTGTACAGCACTTGGAATTTCAGCAGTAATATGTGACTGCTGCTAGTTGGAAGGTGAGGTCAGTTTACAGCTAAAGAGAACAGGCCACCAAAATGGCTTTGGGGATAAATATAGTCCCAGAAATTTAAAAATAGTGGCTACAGCACATAAAGAAAAATGTTTTCTAAAGGGAAAAAAAAAAAAAAAAAGAGCTGTAGACATTTTCATTTCTACTGTTGTCTACAAAGGATTTGATTAGATTCCTCTGATATTTGAAATATGTACGCATGCAGGGACTGCTTGGAACTCTGTCACAGCTCATGATGGCAAGGCCTTAAGATACAGACACATGAAACTGTTCAGACAAATATGTAAGAACAATCCCTACACAAATGAGTAGGCAATAAGCCAGGGAACACGCTGGGCAACACGGAACTGTCAAATGAGTTTGGCTACCAGCACCATAGCTGCAGCTTCAGCATGAAGAGAGGGATTGAGTGGGCAGAATGGTGAAAGCAAACACCTCTGACTTGACAGCAAGTCCATGAGGTGGTGCTGGGGAGATTGAAGGAGTGCTGAGCCAAATGCTGAGGTAGAAGTCAGCTGTGGAAAGAGCCCCCCTTGACATGCTCTGGGCCAGGTGCAGTACTGCTTTCCCTTTCACCTATGGCAAAACATTGTGACTATTTCAGATTTCTTGGCTGACATTGCTACTTTTTACCAAAAAGAGCCCCCATTATTTCCTAAGGCAATGAAATCTGGGGTGAATGGGGGCCTGCCTCCTTTGCAAAGGCCAAAGATTAATTTGTCAGTCAAGAAGAAATAAGTTACCTCCTGATCTCCAGAACTGAATGAAGTCTGAGGACAGGTTAACATCTTCAAGGAAAGGACTGGACTTAGTAGTAAGAGGCTGAAGCAAAGAGCTCAGAATTTTGATGCTGATTTCTAGACATTATAAAGCTGCTAGTAGCTCTGCTGAAGACAGCACTGTGGACAGATTGCCCACAGATGTGAGGAGATATGGAGCTGTAGCCCACAGTCCTTGACTAAGTCCATTGCCTCTAACTGACTCCTCAGGGGAGCAGCTGCATCTGTCCCCAGCATCCCTCTACTCTGTCCTCCCCTGTATCGTGAGTGGTTTATAGCTGAAGCAAATTATCTGCTTTAAACATAGCAGACTGAAATCTCCAGCAGCTTGTCCTTGAATAGAAGTTGAATTAAAAGCAAATAACTAAAAGGAAAGGAAAAAAAAAAAAATCAAACTATGAATGGAGCCACAAATGTGTGTTTTGCTTAGGAGCCTACTGAGACTGAAAGCCAGCAAACACCTCATAACAACTTTGTTACTGAGTGAAAATAGAGCAAATCCGGTTTGATTTAGGTTAGTGGAGCACTAATGATTCATGGCATTAGTCAGCCAAGCACATCCCAGCAGAATGCAAACCTAGTGGCCAGAAATAATACCAAAATTGAGTAGCTTCAGAGAATTTGAAGGATTCAATGTGCTTTTTATCCAGGCAGAGAGCACTGTGCTCTGGCTTCTCAACTCACAGGATCTTCAAAACCATGGAGAAGGTAGCAAGGCTGCAAAACAATTCTGTGCTCACATTCCTTGCTAAATCCATTGTGCACACCCCCCCCACCCCCAATAAATTTCCTCAAAACTGGATAGTCAGCTTAAGCTAGGACAGTTTACAGCTGACAGCATTCAGGCTCCAACACTATCGGTTGTTCTTCTTATGTATCATTTGCCTACAGAATGGCAGGTTAGACACAAGAGGTTTTGAGAAATACATAAAGAAAAATTTAGCCAGTGGAAACTCATCCGAAAGATGATTTGGCCTTCCAGTATCTGAAGGGGGCTACAAGAAAGCTGGGGAGGGACTTTTTAGGCTATCGGGTAGTGACAGGACTAGGGGGAATGGAGCAAAGCTGGAGGTGAGGAGATTCAGATTGGATGTGAGGAGGAAGTTCTTCAGCATGAGAGTGGTGAGAGCCTGGAATGGGTTGCCCCTGCAGGGAGGTGTTTGTGGCCACATCCCTAGAGGTGTCTGCAGCCAGGCTGACAGAGGCTGTGGGCAGCCTGATGTAGGGTAGGGTGTCCCTGGGCATGGCAGCGGGGCTGGAACTGGATGATGCTTGTGGTTCCTTCCAACCCTGACTGATTCTATGATTCTATGACTATACCCTGTGGAGCAAAGTTTATCTCATTGTCCACGTACAGTATGAGCATCAACAGCACCTTTGGTCCAGCTCCTTGCTTATGAGGTATTTTGATTTATCACAGCTGTAGATCTGGGCCAGAACTTTTTACTGCCTTGACTGGCCTGATTGAAACTCAGAAAAGCATTTGCAGGAATAGGCTTGAAATTTTTTTTTTTTTTTAATAAAAGGCCTAGGAGAAATTGCATTTCAGGCAAATGGAGATGGCATAACAACTCAAAAGGATAAACAAAAGCATGAAATGAAGTTGGCAGGTCAATGTAGCACAGAACTGACCGTGGTTATTTCTTTCCCTGCATCACAGAACTAATCGTGGTTATTTCTTTCCCTGCATTTGATACTGAATTCATTATTTTAGATACCTGAATATCTGTAGAAAGAAAAATGTTCTTTGCAAAACCGTTGGCCCTGAATGACCTGTTCTAGTGGGAGGTCTCCCTGACTATGGCACAGGGGGGTTGGAACTGGATGAGCTTTGGGGTCCCTTCCCACCTAAACCAGTCTATGATTCTGAGTCTTGCTTTTGTCACTTTAAGAATTTAATTAATAGAAAAGTCAGATTATTTTGTAGCCTAACCCTGAAGCAGTTATAGAGGTGGGGTCTCCTAAAAGTACAAACAGATCTTTACTGCCTTGCAGCAGCTCTAAAGTGTCCAGAAAAAAAATGAACTTTATGGCATCTATCATCGGCCATCAGGGATTCTACCACTAATAATTACATAATTTTGTTTCGTG
>VWZI01017506.1:17907-34811 GCA_013396835.1 Psilopogon haemacephalus | reverse complement strand
TTAATGCACTTGAAGGTTAGACATGTACATATAACTAGGGGTAAAAGCCCCAAAAACAAACACCCCCCCACACCCCCCACCACTTCCCACATAATTCTATGATTTTAGTATCTGTCTTTCAGAAAATGTCATAGAGCCTATAATATAAAATCACTGGCTGTACTGTACCTCGCTGTTACAGAGTATGTTTTCTTGAAAGCAGTTCATATGTGTTGGAATTTTTAATCTGAACAGTATTGATACCACACCAATTTTGTAGCATCTACAGTGTCAAGGACTTCTCTCTTTCTCAACCTACCCTCACAGTGATTAGATCAGGGGTGTATGATAGATGTCCACTGTTTCATAAGAAGATTGACACTGGTATAAGTACAGAGAAACTATTTTAATTGTATAATAAAATGCCCAAGCCACATCTGGTGCAAGGGCTAAATTCCCTGCTACCCCAAACAGAAAAATGAGGGGGAAAAGTAACACAAAACTCAGGGTTGAGATAAAGAAATAAGACTTCAAAATAACATGAGATACCACAATCACAATGCAGAATTACCTTG
The DNA here is from genome assembly GCA_013396835.1 of Psilopogon haemacephalus. NCBI lineage: Eukaryota > Metazoa > Chordata > Aves > Piciformes > Megalaimidae > Psilopogon > Psilopogon haemacephalus. Next base: position 34,257 of record VWZI01017506.1, on the reverse strand, counting down.
GCTAATAATCTAATTAATCTAATAATACAATGCATGATTGCTTTATCTTAGCCTATTTACAGAAGCAGCACAGTGAAATACAGGGAAAAAACCAGCATAAACCAGAAAATCCAAAGCAGCAGTTGCCCAACTTCCACTCTTTCTGCTGCCATGCCTGCAGAAAAGAGCCAACACCCAAGAACCCAGAACCTAGAAGCAGCAGCTGGAACAGGAAGCCTCCTGTGATGCAATGTGAACTTCAAGCCCCATAATACTTTGCCCCATTTTTGAAGTTGACATGACTGCTGCATGGTATGAATAGCAGCAACAGATTCGATTCAATCCAGGGATCATTGCTGGGCCAGTCCTGCTTAATATCTTCATTGATGATCTGGATGAGGGGCTTGAGTCCATCATTAGTAAGTTTGCAGATGACACCAAGTTGGGAGCCTGCTAGACAGTAGGAAGGCTCTGCAGAGTGACCTGGACAGGCTGGACAGATGGACACAGTCCAGTGCCATGGGTTTTAACAAGTCCAAGTGCTGGGTTCTGCACTTTGGCCACAACAACCCCAGGCAGTACTACAGGCTGGGGACAGAGTGGCTGGAGAGCAGATAGGCAGAGAGGGACCTGGGGATGCTGGTTGACAGCCAACTGAACATGAACCAGCAAAGAAGGCCAATAGCATCCTGGCCTGTATCAGGCATAGTGTGACCAGCAGGGAGGTCATTCTGGTTCTGTACTCAGAGGTGGTTAGGTCAGATTTTGAGTACTGTGTCCAGTTCTGGGCCCTTCAATTTAAGAAAGATATTGAGGTGCTTGACTGTGTCCAGAGAAAGGCAACAAGCGTTGTAGGTCCCTCAGCCCTACAAGGAGTGGCTGAGGGAGTTGGGCCTGTTCAGCCTGGAGAAGAGGAGGCTCTGGGGAGACCTCATCATGCTCTACAACTACCTGAAAGGAAGTTGTAGCCAGGTGAGAGTTGGTCTTTTCTCCCAGGCACCCAGTGACAGAACAAGAGAACACAGTCTCAAATTGAGCTAGGGCAGGTTTAGGCTGGATGTTAGGAAGAAGTTCTTAATGGAAAGAGTGATTGCCCATTGGAATGGGCTGCCTGGAGAGGTGGTGTGGTCACCATCCCTGGAGGTGTTTAAGAGGAGGCTGGATGAGGCACTTAGTTCTACGGTTAATTAAATAGAAGGGTTTGGTATTAGGCTGGACTCAATGATCCTAGAGGTCTTTTCCAACCTGGTTAATTCTGTGATTCATTACAGCAGGAAAAAAGAATTTGAATTATTGTTAGACACTTCCAATAAATTTGCAGTGGAGCACCACTTGATGCCTTTGACTTTCCGCAAGCTGGAAGCAGAGGGAAAGCTTTCCAAGTTCTAATTAGTGATTTTCTACAGACCTGAATGTGATGACTCAATAGACAAAAATCAAATAAAAATGCCTTTTTCTCCAAAATAAAGGCTACATATCTGTGTGAGTGCTTTCATAAATACATATAGTTGTCCTCAGATTCATCATTTTTAGTGTTAACTTAGCAGTAGTGTTTTACACAGTGTCATACTTAAGATTCCTTGAAGAGCTGCCTTGAGAAATCTGGAAGATGTATTATTAAATACACCCTTCTTTGTATGTATTAGGCTGTCCTGGTTCAGCTATATTATTCCAGGGAGGAAATATTAAAGTTCAAACACCTCAGTTTAACACAAAATGCTTATGGCACCTAAGGAACATTGAAATCTGCATCTAGCCATTAGCAGTATAAATATACAAGAACTTGCTCTCAAAGCCCAGCCTTTCCTAAAATCTGTATTTGCTTATTTTTAATATAGATTTTTAAAAATTACTTTCAAGGAAAGGTAAATAAACAGTCAAGAGTGCATCTGTTTCTATACCTGTATTCCTGGTATTTCCTGCACATTATAAATTCACATATGCCTAATCACCATGCCTGTGTTTTAATTTTTAAGTCACTTTTTCTTGGAGATATTTTCCCTATTATTCCTTTCTATCTGGGTCTTGTAATTTTGAAAGAAGTAAATGTAAAATTAAAAATCATAAAAAGTAAATGAAATTGCCTNTTTTTAATTTATTGATTTTTCTGCTACATAGAGCTAACACAGTGCTTCATCCTTTTTGCTGGTGTCTATTACAGTACAAACAGGCTGATAAAATACATGGGTATCACAGATGTGTGACAAGTACTAGGAGAAAATGAGTGAGAGAATTATTTTATTAATTAAAAAAAGGCAAAGAAGGTAGATTCACTTCTCAAAATTTCTTTCAAACAAGAGCAATCTGCTTATTAGAGCACTTGTAACTATATAGCTTAGATGAAAAACAGTATTAAGTCACATAGCATGTCTGTGCTGTACTGTAAATATGGTAAGGAAACTGCTGTATAATTTCAACTTTGAAAACTAAGGAATGTTACGAATATTTGCCTGACATGATTTCCATTACTGTGAGGTATTCAATAAGAACAGAGGTTCTGTTCCTTACCTTAGAAATGAGATTTTGATCCTACATAAAATACAGTTTCTATAGAAGTAAAAACATTTGTTATTAGCCAATCTGCATTAAACCTACTTTTCTTTTCTAAAAAATGCTTAATGTAGGGAGCTATCTTCACTGATAATACAATTTTTCGGTTGAAGGTGGCCTTTATCAGAAGGCTAACAATATTATGATATCATGGATTAAGTTGAACATGCTGCTGTTATTTATGCCATGCTGTACTCATGACAGCTTCAAAAATCAGCGCGCTAACTGGGGCGAAGTATTATGGGGCTTAAGTTCAGATTGCAACATGGGAGGCTTCCTGTTCTGGTTGTTGCTTCTGGGTTCTGGGTTCTTGGATCTTAGTGCTTTTATTTTTCCCTGTGTGTGCGCTATTTTTTTGCAAATAGGCTAATCTAAAGTAATCATGTATTGTATTATTAGATAAATTAGATTATTGGCTAAGGTAGCTACATGTGATTATGATCTCTTACGTTACAGTAAACTCTTATCTCTTTATCGCAGCCCTAAGTTTTGGTTGTTACTCTTCCCCTCACTTTTGTGTTGGGGGAGCAGTTGGTTTGGCCCTTGTGCTGAATCATTATGTATAGTCTTTCTCATATTTTAATTCCTGCTGTACTGTCTGCATTGCTAGGTTAGATCTTTGGCAAACTCAGTTCAATGGTGGAAATTTTAATGCTGATAAAGACACTCAATGAGATATTTGCTTTAGAAAAATAGTATTTGAAAACAAAAGGAAAATCTAGGCGAAAACATTGGTGGTCATTCAAGGTCATTACAATTTCTGTGCTAATGCAGAAGATTTTTCCCTGTTACTTCTGACTTAACCCTAAGTATTATGAAGCACTGATTTGCACAATTTAAGCTTTTGTAACATTTTAGGTTTTTTCCCCCCCAGGTGTTGAGTCTGAAAGAACAGCTGTCTTAAATGTTACACTAAGGAATGAGTATCACAAAGAATTGAAGGATCTTTATCTACAAAGAATTTTATAAATTCTGACTGAAATAGCTTATTAAAGAAGCATCAGAGCATTTCCAAAGAATCTTATATTCAGAGTTTCTTTCTCTCTGCCTGTGCAACTTACTGTAAATCCAGCTTCCAAAATAATTTCACGGTTACATTTCCTCTCTTGAGAAAACAGTGCTGGATACAGGCTTTTTCCAAGTTACTACTGAATTTGTTGATCCATTTGATTACCAATTCTCACGTCATGCGAAGAGTCTCCTCTAGTAACAGGCAGTGCAGAGATTATCCCATTACACATACGTACCAGCTTATGCAAAACAATGTTAACCTATGCCAAACTGAGAGCTGTTAACACAGGTTGTTGCTCACTTAAATAATGTTGCATACATAATTATCAATTTGTTAAGAATTTCATTGACTGTTGTTGATACATTCATTCACAAAATCAGTAATATTTTGGTGAGCCTGAAGCTCATTCTAGTTACAATGCCCTTCTCTATAATGTGCTTAGTATGAAATTTTATACACTCATTACAAATTTCTGTTAAAAATTGTCCTGTTTTATTCAACTTATAGAGAAAAGTAAAACTAGGTAACGACTAACTTAGGCTAAGTGTTAAGTAAATTAAACTGTTGGTTAACTTACAAAAGAAAAGTAATTGTAGCAGGTACTTGCAGAGTACAATATATTTTTCCCTTTGGAGATACTGAAAATGTCAAATGCATTGAGTGAATCATAAATATTTTAAGAATTTCACAGTGAAAAACTGTCACAGGTTGTTAAATTCTAGTTACTTTTTAGGAAACATTAACGTGTAAAAATGTACAGTAAAATAAAGGAGTATGTGGATATTTACATGGCACCTTTTTTAGAAGTTCAAGACACCAAAGAGCTATGGCTACACCATTATTTTGTGAAAAGCGCTATGTGAAGTTTTAATTATAACTACGATATTTTGCTCTTCACAGCTTACATAGCAGGTCCTTTCCACCTCTATCTAGCTTTAAATATAGTATCATAATGTCTCAAGGATGTTTCTGAGTTAAACAAAATATAGATATCATATTATACATTAAAGATACTTGAATCCAAGTCTCTTTTCAATCACTTTTTAAAGTAGGCACCCCAAAACTCCAGTAGAACCAGTCAAGGGAATTTTACAGATTTCCCATCAAATAACACTGCTCTGAACAGAACATTATAGATGTTTTTCATTTCTCTTCATTCAAAATATTCTGCTTTTACCCCTTGCAGATTTGTACTGATTTTAAAAAGTCTTTTCCATTGTTGTTCCATATCTCATGTAGAGGATGGCAATTTCACAGAACGACAGAAATAACCAGGTTGGAAAAGACCTTGGAGATCGAGTCCAACCTATAACCTAATACCTTCTAATTAATTAAACAATGGCACTATGTGCTCTATCCAGTTTTCTCTTGAACACCTCCAGGGATGGTGACTCCCCCACCTCCTCGGGCAGCCCATTCCAATGGCCAATCACTCTTTCTGAGAAAGAGGGTGCCCCTGTCCAAACCCTGGGCTGCCAGCTTGGCCAGGACTTTGCTACGGCAGACAATGTCAAAGGCCTTGCTGAAGTCCACCTCACCCACAACCTTCGCCACACCCCACATCCATCAAGCAGGTCACCAGGTCATAAAAGGAGATCAGCTTAGTCAAGCAAGACCTGCCCCTCCTAAATCCATGCTGGCTGGGTCTGATCCTGGGTCTGATCCCTTGGTCATCCTGTAGGTGCCATGTGATTGCACTCGGGATGTTCTGTTCCATAACCTTGCCTGGTACTGAGCTCAGGCTGGCAGGCCTGTAATTTCCTGGGTTCTCCTTCTGACACTTCTTGTGGACGGGCATCACACTTGCCAGCTTCCAGTCATCTGGGACCTCTCCAGTGACTAATTCCAATAATTATATATACTAATCACAGTTTGAATAGTGTGCTGGTTTGAACTAATTGGAGGATTTGAATGAGAAATTAGACTATAGGCCGAGAAAGGAAAACACTGATGATGCTACTTTACTCATAGCTTTACTGAGAAAGAAAAAAAATATTTAAAGTATTGTAACCCAGATATAGATAGGTCAGACTGCTTTGGGCTGTGGCTGCTTTTGCATGGCTCTTTGTGCCTGGCTTTTGTAGTTGGATCTGAATAATTTCACTAACTTCTTTTGTGCTGCTAATCCCACTGGCCGATCAACCTCCACCTATCTGCTGCATAAAACAGATGGGGGGATAAAATTGGTGAAAGGGGGAAAGTGGAAGGGGTGGTTGGTTAACCCTCTTAGGTGTGGTGTTCCTGTATTAGGTTTTCACTGTATATATCTGTAAATTACGTTTTCACTGTATATATCTGTAAATATCTGTTATACATTGTAAATATCTGCTTGTATATTGTACAAAGCTGTAAAGATAGAGCTTCATTTATTAACTTCCAGCCGACTAAGTCCTAGCCTGGGTTATTTTAAAGTGTGTGGAGGCAGATAACTGTCAAACCACCACAAGTAGAAAATAGGAATTACTTATTCCTATCATTGTGAGCTTGTGTCATTTTCACACTTTTCACAGGAAGAAGAGATGAGCAGAAACAACAGTCTCTGCTGACCTTGTAAGGCAAGAGGTAAGTCAAGAATATTTAGTTATGAACTTTCCACTATTACCTTCCTTCAGCAAATGTTCAGCATGGCACAACAAAATTACTGGATTGGACCTTTCTCATGTGTCATTAGACTAGACTTTGCTTGTCATAGAGTCATTAAGGTTGGAAAAGAGGCTTAAGATCATAAATCCCAACATTGCTTGTGGCACAAGACTAAGGAAAGGATGAAAGCTGCAATTTCTCAGTATCTGCCAGTGAAGAAAGGAAATGGTGACAATACATCTGAAATAATCACAACAACTGCTCTATTTCTGTTTATTAGTTTATTCACTATGGTTAAATAGATGGTGACTTTGCCACCATCCTCCTTGATTGGTCTTATTTTAACAAATGTGCTATATTCTGTAGAATTTTGTGTCACTGACACCCTTTTGCAGAATGAAGACTTCCACATTTATGTTATGTGTCTGATGCAACGACTACTACTAATATTATCCGGTTTTCTGTGGTTGCTCTCATAAAAGCTGAGGCTAAAAATGAAGCAGGTGTTCAGATAATGACCATCCAGCTGGGAGTGTCCTGGCACAAAAATAATTTTCCCTGTGACAATGGTCAGAAAAGAAACTAGCTGTCATATATAAATACCATCAGGCTAGAGAAAGTGCAGAGTACCCCTGCAGTGCCCAATTATTTTTTTTTTTTAATTGAAACTTCCAGAATAATTAATTTAATTCCAAATCAGAAAGCAAACATTCAAAACCAAATCAAGATTACCATTCTTCAATCTGTTCACTTGTGAGTTCTTTCAGCTGTGAAGAAAAATGTGGGGCTAAAGCATCTATTTAAGAAGTCTTTCCCCCTTGACTACACAGAATGATCTCTTTCAGAATAATCAGTGACTGATGACAGTGAATAGATCCAGGGCAGTAGTCAGAATACTAATGAATATGCTGATCATGTGGAACATGGGCTAAAAGATTCTGCATCCTAGTCTTCCATTTATGAATTACGTTGTTGGCCATTTGACTTTTTTCCTCTTGGCATGCTTAATAACTCTAAAAAAAAAAACAAAAATACCAAACAAACAGTGTAACAATAAGATGGGAAAAAACTCAACAAATTGAAAATCAGAAAACTCCTATATGTTATAAAATTAAAGTATTTAATTTCCAGTAAATTTAGGAGTCTTCCAGAGTCCTGCATCCTTTACAAAATGCACAGAATATATATAAAAAATATATTCCCATTTGTATTACTGGAAATTTTCTGCATAAATCTTTGAAAATAGAGTTTGGCTTCAAGGTATCATATATCTTTGCAGATTTTGTGTCAGCAATAGAGGATGACCTTTCTACTAAAAGTGTATGGTAAATGGCTACACAAATAAGAAAATTGGCCTTTCCAAACCTAATTGATTTAGATAATTTTGAGAATCCCAAGTTAGTTTTAGAATACACTTTTTTTATTAAGTACTGTTAAAATATATTTGATGTTTTATTGCAGTCTGTAAGATATTTTTAAACCCTAAAACACCATTGATTTTTCATCAGCTTCTCATATGAAGTTAATCTTTGTAATGTGTTAAATCCTCCCTGTATTAATAAAAAACAAACAATATCAGAAAGGAAACAGAACCCTGATTCTCTAGTTTAATTACTGAATGTTTGATTTTGAATGCCTCAGTGCTTTTTCTTTCTACTTAACCAAATGTAAGATTACTGCTTCATGTACTGTAGAATTGAAATTCTTTTTTTTTTCCCCTGAGGAAGAAAGATGATACTTTAAAATCACAATTGCTGCCACCATCTCTAGTTATTTGTTTTCAACTTAGCATGTAATTGGAAAGAATATTAAAGTAGCGAACCATTTGTTAGTTTTCTGTCTCAAGGACCAACTTTATAGATACTTACTAAATATTTTCTCTTTTTGTATGTATAGGCTACAACGATAAACTTGTTCACTTAAAAGTCTGCAAGTATTTGTGCCTGTTTTCAGAACTAAATTCAGAGCACAGGAAGGTATTCTTCTCAACTTCTTTAGCTATAGTATTTTAAAAATATTTCAGGTTGAAAACATTTGGAAAAGTTATTAGTTTTCTTATGTTATGATGAAAACAATGTGGCATGCTCCCTCCTTTGGCTTATCTGAGCTGCTCTTAACAAACAAACAGAAGACATATTTTGGTTCACAAAGCCCATTTTTTAACTACCTGCCAAACTGTTGGTAAGAAATGTTTTTGTATTAAAACAACACTCTGTGCATCAGAAAATAGAAATGTGCATTGTCAAATAAAATGGCAGCATCAATTATAGGAGCACTCAAAAAGTCAAAGAAAGATTGATGCTTGCCAAACAGAAATATGTAAAACTGGCAGACTTGGATGAGATGGGGGACTCTTCAAGATTTTGAGGTGATAGCACAATCAACAGTTCAAAACAAGAATTAAAAACTTCAGAAAATATTTGACAACATCCTTTTGAGGCAAGAGGCCTTTAAAAACCTTACTATATAAACCTAGATCTGCATGATAACTGAGATTCGTGTTATTCCTCATGAGTAATTTATATTATTCCATCTAATTGGAACATGACAAAATAAAATCAGAAATTAAAATTGTGTTCAACTTACTACTGTTTTCTAAAGAGAGGGAACATTACAGTCAGATTGTCTGTTGGTGGTCTTTGGGCATAAAAAAACAACATGCCCAGATCCTCTTAAGACAAGAAAGCGTGATTAGCTATGCATTTTCTGGATCTAGGGGCTAAAATGAGAATTCAGATTTGTTGTAATGTATTAGAGACCATAATCTGACTGTCACATGGGGGAAAAGCTATTGCTAAAGAGCATTAGCTAAAAAAAACCCCAGACAGTCTGCTTCATGAATAATCTAGTGAAGAGTTTTTATAGGCATGGGACTAAAGCGCTTTTCTATGTTTTAACCTATTTAAAACTCCCTAAAACAAAACATTTATTCTATCTTGCTCACATTTCTTCCGTAACAGCAGAGATTAAAAGGTGATATTACAGTCTGTCTAACAATGCCTGGGAAAGAAGACAAACCATACAGTACTACTCAAACAGAAAGAATATAGTGGTAGTAGAGTGATTTCCCTCAGAAAAATACATTATAAGGCCCTGAGTATTTAACCTGAGATCTGAGTTCACTGTAGGAATATTTTTTGTATGAATGCAAATTACTGTAGGTAATGTTTTTAAATCTGAAAAACTGTTTTCTTTCTTTAATCTAAATGTGTGCAAGGAAAATACATTTCTTTCTCACCCCTTCTCTCCTCTGTGAAGTTGAGCAACATAACATTTCCTTTCTTGCATGTAAATGAAACATTAGTATTAATCCCCTGATGTTTTGATGCCTGAAGGCATATTTTCAGCTTTCACTACTTTGTCTAGTATTGTATTCTAAGTAATTGACTGTGGCAAGAAGTCAATGCTCATGTTGCAGAAAGAGACAATGGCACCACTGTTGAAAGTGCTTTGCCTGTCAGCTTAATTTCTAATATTGGATTAAAATAACATTGTAATAAGAAAAAAAGATTTTAAAGTAGCTTTTAAGTTATTATAACTACAGCCAGAAAATTACATGTAATATCCCAGAATATTTTTCATCTATATATTATTCAATCAGGTTTTCAATACCTGGAATGGTTCACTAGCGTGATCTGAGCAACAACTGTATTTTATGGCTATCCAGGAGGAATTTAAGTCTGAATTCAGCCTCTGGCTGATGACTCAGGTAACATGTGAGGTGAACCCAGAAACCTTCGTGTCTGCCTGGCGCTGAAGGAAGAGGTTTTCCCCAATCTATAGTGCCCCTACATAAGACTCAACACAAGGGTTGGAAAGTGAACCAGAGACAGGATCCAGGAAAAGTGGACAATGCAAAGTTTATCCAGCTACCCACTCACTTTAGAACCAGTATTACCAGAAATGCTCATAAAGTATTAGTAGTTGAAGGTTCCTTACTGAGCACATCCAGACAATTGCTCTAGAGAAATTTGATGTCTGCCAGGAGCTGGCATTCATGATGCCATTTAGAAGCTGTCAAGCCTCATAAACTCTATATATTATAATCTACTTCTACTATTCCATATAGGCTGTATTGATAATGTGATAAAACAACTTAGAATTATCAGAAAAAACGATGTCTTTTGAATCATGTTAAAAGGATCAGAAGCATGGGTGGTTTTCTCCATTGTTTCACTCAGTCAGAGGGAGGGGTTCAAGAAGGAGAAGATAAATTGTGCATGTGATTACCAGGCTGAATGGCTGGTGCCAAACTTAAGGTTTTGTTTTCTATCATTGCACATTTGCCTTTGAGAGGAATTTGTTGGCAGATGATAGGCTTCACCTGACCAAGTCCTTGAGGTGAATGGCTCTGTCAAGTGCATTCTGGAGTGGGGGATTGTGACTGGGGATTTCTCAGCAAAACCGAGGGTGAAAATGCATGGAGAAAGGGTGCCCCAGCCTTGAAAACCTAAAGCAGGAAATGCTGAGCCCCTGGCAAGTGGCAGCTCTGACTTATGAGGGCAGGGTCTGAGAGAAGCTTCCTAAAAAGCCACCACCAGGAAAAGGCAGAAACAACAAGCACCGCGAACAGAGAAGATAAACAGGGAGTGGTATCTCAGCCAGCCCATTGCAGAGCAGTTTTCACAGTAGTCCACATGCAGGTTGTGAAAGAAGGACATGGTTGTCCTGTGAGTGCAAGGAATGAGCTCAACTAGTGGTCACTATCCTCACAAGAAGAGACCTAACTGTGGTTCCATTCAATTGAAAGCTATTGCCAGAAGAGATGTGGTGACTCAGACAGCTCCTATGCAACCATTCAGTCATCTAGGTCTTCAGCTTTAGGGAGTGCCTTTCACTGGTAAGGAGGGCAGCAGAGATAACAGCCATGTAAGATGTGATGAGGTGGAGGATCTGCTTAGTCTATTGGCAGAGCTGAAATAAGAAGTGAAAAGGCTGAGTATCAGAAAGTTTGGGAGGGAGGCAGACTGGTGAAGCCAGATCCTACCATCCCTGTGACAAATTCGACAGACAGAAACATCACCAGAAGTGGAGGATTCCCTGTCTTCTTGCCACCAGAAAGAAGAAGGGGCCCTGAGAGATGGAAAGGGATGTAAATGGGTCTCTGGGGTAGCAGGTGAATCTTTTCCTGGCCGACTTTGCCATTGCAGGTTACCTTACACAGTATGATGCTCTGAAACTTGAGGGCCAGGAGAATGATAGAATAGAGTAGAATAGAATAGAACAGAACAGAACAGAACAGAATATGCCAGGTTGAAAGAGACAGCCAAGCTCATCCAGTCCAATCTATTACCCAGCCTTATCTAATGGCACTAAGTGCTCCATCCAGTCCTTTCTTGAACACCTCCAGGGATGGCGACTCCACCACCTCCACAGGCAGACCATTCCAATGGGCAATCACTCTCTCTGTGAAGAACTTCTTCCTAATATCCAACCTATACCTCCCCTGGTACAACTTGAGACTGTATCCTGTTGTTCTGTTGCTGATTGCCTGGGTGAAGAGACCAACACCCACCTGGTTACAACCTTCCTTTAGGTAGTTGTAGACAGCAATGAGGTCACCCCTGAGCCTTCTCTTCTCTAGGCTAAACAACCCCAGGTCCCTCATCCTCTCCTCACAGGGCTTGTGCTCCAGCATGATGGTGTGGATGAAGGCGTACCCAGGAGGTTGCCAAGGGTGAGTCAGGCAACTGTATACATTATGACTACCTCTGCTGAGAAAAATAATTATAATTGTCATAGGTGGTTTCTTTCTGTGAGGAACAGAGGACCTAATATTGCTGACTGGCCTCACTGCATAGGGAATTCTACTGTCTCCCTGAGGCCCAGGTCATAAACATCACTATAAAACTGCATAGTGTGGTACAACCCTCTGATTGTTACCCACTTTTGTTTGTTGTCATGGCTTTAATCCCAGACATAGCTGGGCAGCCCATAGCTGCCCATAGAATTGCCTTCCCATCCCCTTCCCCTAGTAGGATGTGAAGGAGAAATTTGGAGCAAAATGCAAAAATCCTGCAGGTTGAGAGAACAAGAGCTTAATAAAACAATACAAAGAGGAAATAAACAATGGAAATAACAACCATAGTAAAGGAATTAATGTGTAAAACTGAGTAATGTAAAATGTGACACCTTCACCTATGTGACAAAAACCTGCCTCAGTCCTTTCCTCTTATATCTGGAGCGATGATGTTTTATGGCATTGATCCCACTGTCTGGTTATATAGGGTGTGGAGCCTCCCAGCTTCTCAAGAAGAGTGTTAATCCTATCCTAGCTGAACTCAGGACAATTGCTCAGGGCAAGTGATAAGGTAGAGGAAAGAAGTCCAAAAGTGATCAAAGGAGATTTCCATTCACTGGTATGATTGGTTGAAGAATCCTGAGCACAGGTAGTGCTTTACTCAATCCCTTCAGTAGCACAGAAAAATAAGGAAAGGAATAGAAAGACCTACCCACCAACATGTAGTTCAGAGGCTGGTGCCATCTGTAGGGATGCTGGGATTTTTGATTATGAGGCAATTTACATGGCACCAGGCCTGCTGGTAACAGATAGTGTTAAACTGTCTGAAAGGGGGAAAAGAATTCTAGCTCAGGAATCAGCACTCACTGAGAGCTTTAAACGAGGTTCAAAGAGGGAAGGGGATAAACCAAGACCCTGCAGAGATGAACCAAGGGGAGAGACTGTTTTGGCTGTATAGAGCTCACCGATAGTAATGACAAGGCCAGGTGATAATGGCTAAGGATCAAGGGAAAGGCCAACAAAGCAGGCATCCTGGTGGGAATCTTCATCCACCCAGACTAGGTGAAGAGGAAGACATAGCATTTCATGAGTGGCTGGCAGAAGCCTCATTATTTTTAGCCTTTTATCTAACTGGGGGCTTTGCTTACTAGATATCTGCTGGAAATACAAGAACAGCTGAGAGGAAACATCTGATAAGTAAGTCAATCAGAGGATGTGCCTCCCTGGACCTGCTGTTTACAAACGGAGAAGGACTGGTGGGTGATGTGCTGCTTGAAGGCTGTCTTACAAGATCAACCATAAAGTTACAGAATTTTAGATTCCTGGAGATGTAAGGAGGACTTTTTAGGACCCTGCTCAAGAGTGTCTTGGGAGGCAGTCCTGAAGTCCTGTCTTGGTTTTTGTTTTGTTTTTTTGACTTGAGACATATGATAAATATTCAGCATAGTTAATATCTTCGAATTAACAGAATGACAAAGACTAAGATCTTAAAATGAGAGGTATTGTCAGTTATGCTTAAATAGTTCAATAGTTTTATTTATCAAGTACTCTCGAAACTGATATGGCACAGGTAATAAACTCAAAACACAAGTCTTTACTCTGTTTTACATTTCCCACGCATTTCACAGATTCTAAAAAATAGTCTATTAAAATGAATCAAAAGACCAACAGAGATTTATCGTCTTACACAATAATGTGCTGCAGCCTGTGCAACCTTCCCTGAGCTAAGCAAACATACCAGTGGTCAAAGACTTCAATTTTAACTTTCTCAGTGAATGACGTGTGCTTAGAAAAACTCCACAAAACTAGAAAATGGTAATCATAGGAATGTTGTCTTTGCAATTGTACGTTAGCAGCATAAACCATGCAATTGTTGATACTTCATATCAAACAAATTCACCTCCCTGGCTGAAAATCTTCAGAAGTGTATTGCTTATAATTAGACACACTATGCTTTCTACAATGTTTTTTGCTACATGTTCTGTGTCTGCTCTCAACATTCTCATGATTTCTGTCCTGACTCATATTCATAACTCACAACCTTCCAAACAAACACTATCTGTTAATTTTACCAGTGTTTTTCAGTTTCTTCCCATAATGGACACATTGTCATATTTCAGTCTATAGTTACTGTAATGTCATATTCCTTGGGTTTTGGCCAGTCTGTGAAATGCATACAATACTTTGTGAAAATAAACTTAAGTAGGGGATCCTGGCCAAAATTTCTATTTCCAACAGAACTGTTTAAAAAGTCTCTCTCCAAGACATGAGGAAAATCTGACAAACTTGGACTGCTTTGAAGAAGAAGGCTAGTGATTTGGCTTTATAAAAGAGGGATGAAATATATTTATTTATTTAGTTAATCAAATAGTGCCTGAAATTAAATAACTTCATAAAATGGAAAAGAAAACAGAAGAAATCACTAAAAAAAAAAAAGATATAATGGACAAATTGACTGGATAAGTGATTTCCAGAGACAACTGATACCATAGACATTATATGCAATAACTAGCCATCAGATATGTCAAATGGATTAAAGAGAAATGCATATATATGGTCTATGTTGAAAACAATGTTTACTGAAAGGAAGAGTTATTTGGAACCGTAAGTTTCCTTACCACATGTTCCTTTTCTATTTTTTTTTTTCACTCAAATTTGATGGATCTTTTAACTCAAAATCACTTTCCCCTGCCTTCCCTGCTCCCTCCCAATTACTCTACCAGAACATATTTAAAAGCAACTCTTGATCTCATAGCTACCCTTCTCTTGGTAGTTTTTCACAGTACGAATTATTTCTGTAGGAAAGAACGTGATGTATCTTCTAGGGAGCAAACATATTACTCTTCCTCTAGCCTAATGAAACACTTTTGATGGAAGTTGAATTCAATACATATTACTCTCTCTCTAAGTCTCAAATGTCAGAAAATGATCCATTTGTACAGGTGAGTGATGTCTATGATGACAAAGTAACCTGGAAGACCTCTTTTCTCTCTAAGAAGTAAGAGTGGCTCTTCTCAGCATAGAAAAAAATGGTGAGTCTTTTTACTTCTCTGCGTTCAGTTTTACTTCTGATATATCCTGTTAAAAATGCTGCCAGACACGAGTTCTTTACTTTTCCTATCACAGAAGCAGCAGAAGAGAAAATGTAGTTGAAAGCAAAAAGCTAGACATTAAATTTAAAGGACTAAATGTCATCGTGGTTTAGTGTTCCAGCCGTTCTCCACCACCAATTTGTGTTGACTTTTGTACTAGGTCACACATGCAGTGATTTTGGTTCTTAACTTAATCTTCAGTGAGCAGTTGTCTGTATCACAAAATTACAATGTTTTTCTGCATGACTGGTAATCTGTACTCACAAGAGTCTTAGGACTGGAAAAACAAGGGTTCGAAGGTCAGAAATTAAATACACTGTTAGGGCTGTGAAAGAAAGCTTGTCTAGCACACATGATATTGTACCTGTCATTTTGTTCTGTGGCTATTTTAGTAATGAATGTAGATTGCAGTATTGCTATCCTCTCAGGTTTCACTGTCCAGGAAGTAGTTATAAATGTATGTGCATTCGTTTGTATTGTCTTGTGTTCTGACATTTTATCTCTGCCAATGTCTTTCGTTATGGAGTGTTTCTCTATTTGAAGAGATTCTTTGGAGTCTGGAAGAAGCAATACTGTCTTCCTGATACAGACATAAAGTTTTCAAAAGAATTTTCATAACTTGTTCTTTAGTAATGTCATCAGTGAAATAACGTGTAAAATTCAGTCAGCTTTGACCTTTGAATCAGACTTTTAGTTTGAGAAAAGACAAACATGGATATTAAATTGTGGGCAGATGATGGAATAAAAATAGACCCAGAAAACATTTTGGTTTTGAAGTGGGTATTATTAGTGAATGTCACATATCAGAATTTGAATGGTAACCTTAAAATTATAATTTATTACATTTATTGTGTTTCTATTTTTTTTTCTTTCAGGGATACTGCACATGATTTCACTTTATGATACTTTTAGTACACCTTTGCACTTGATCCTTGTATGTTGCTCTCTGAACAGTGGCAAGTCATACTCATAAGCCAGAGGGAAGCTGTTATATGGTATTATCTAATTTAGAAAATGTTCAAGACTCTCAGACTGTATTGAATAGCTTATCCAGATGAGAAGAATAAAATTGTAGTATTTTTAATAGTATACTTATTTATTATAAATGCTTTTTTAATAGGCTTCCACTACTTGGATAATTTCAAAAGTATTTTCCTTTTCTTGGTCATAGCTCCTCCATGTTTGAAGACTGTTAGCATTGTCCCCTAGACAACAACACTGTGGTCAGTTCTTCCATGAGCACAATGATACCATATCACTCAATATTAATTTCTGACAAATTAATTTAGAAACTAGCTCTTCTCATGACAGGCTCATAATTTGTCAACATGGGATACTATTAGACAAACTAATATGGGGGAAAAGGGAATGCTTCACTAAAACAGTTTTTTATT
>VWZI01017496.1:5639-21951 GCA_013396835.1 Psilopogon haemacephalus | reverse complement strand
GCCTTTCAGAGAAAAGGCAACAGATAGGACTAGGAGCAATGGCTTTGAGCTAAAGAAGAACAGATTTACATTGGATGTAAGGAACAAGTTCTTCACCATGAGGGTAATGGAACACTGGAACAGGATGCCCAGGGTGGTGGTTGAGGCCCCATCCCTGGAGATATTAAAAGTGAGGTTGGACAGGGGTCTGGGCAAACTGCTCTAGGTGAGGATGCCCCTGCTGACTGAAGCAGGTCCCTTCCAGCCCAGAGCATTCTATGATTCTATGTACCATCATTGAAGCAATTCAGATTATAATAAGGTAGTAGACTATACTAAAGAGTTATTTAATATATTAGCTTTAAGAAAAGGTCAGTAACCTCCTGTATGGAAAAAGGGCTCTGGCTTTCCTCCTAGTCACATCCTTTTTGTATCTGAGGTTATTAGACTATGATTCTGTGATAAATGAATAATGTTTTATGCTGTGTACAAATGAAATGTAGTATGTTTGAACATTTTGTTCCTGATTTTCTTACTGATGATGTGTGGATCACAGCACTGTCTATATTGTTAAAAGCGAGCTTTAGTTTTTGACAAGTTATAAGCCACAATATCTAACTTGATGAAATGGAATGAAGAATGTAATCTGGAGAAAGATATCCCATTAAACCCAGGAAATGATAAAATAAAGCACTTTGATGAGAAATGAATTGCCAGCACAGAAATTCATTATATGTGACTTCCGTAGTGTAATTCATTTGCTTAAAGATACCATGTGTTGGTTTTTTACTACCCAGGATTTCACACTTAGGCATAGGCCTTTCTCTGTAGATGACTTGTCACATCTGTTTGTCCTGAGTACATGTCTTGGGCATCCTAAAGTAAAAACATTGATATATAAGAATTAATCCAATGGAAGGACCCCAAGATGACTGTAGCATGTTATGGTATGACTGTGAGGACTTTTGTTCTAGAAGACGGAGGACCTATTACTGTTGCCTTCTATTGCCTTGTGGAAGGATGTGAAAAATAATGTAGACACACACTTTTGGGATGTGCACAGTGGTACATGAGAAGAACAAGTGCAGTTTACAAAGAGGGAAATTCTGGTTCTACATTAGAAAAATAGTGTCACAAAATAGAGAAATGCAGGATGGATGTTTGTTTGCTTGCTTTGTTTTGTTTTGGTTTTGCCTATGCCAATAAAGCTAATGTGATCTTACGATCTCAGTATTAGAGAGTAACCCACAATTAGCAGAGACATCTTTGATATGTAAGATATCAACATGGCCTTAAACTCTGTTAACCTGCATGACTGTAAAACAGGTGCAGTAAACTCCTCATTCTATCCCTGATGCTTTGAAAATTTTAATATTGTTTCTGGTCTGAAGTTTGGATGCTGTAATATGGCAGCAGATTTTATAATCAGGTATATAACACCTTAAGGTGATCACCTTGAGAATTTCATAGTCTTATCTCACATAGAAATGGAGAATTGGAAATCATCTCCAACTTTTTTGAAACCAACATACTCCTTAGCAGCCAGCCATCTAGTCCAATGCCTTTTGAAAAGTTTCTAAGAATGCTTAAAAGAAGCTGACACTCTACTTCTCAATTGAAAAATGTTTCCAAATTTCATGTTCACTGTGTGAAAATTTGCAATTTGTCCAACAGTGAAAGAAATATATTCTTGATTTTCTGAACATCTTATATGGATACAGCTCATTCCCTTACCTGATATTTTCCCCAACAGATTTNTATTCTTGATTTTCTGAACATCTTATATGGATACAGCTCATTCCCTTACCTGATATTTTCCCCAACAGATTTACAGAGCAATTATATTTCTTTTTTTTTTTCACTTTACCATAAAAAGCAAGTGAAGCTTTTCTGTCTGCTAGTGATAGGATAGGTAAAATGCATTACCATTCCCAAAGTGTTCTTTATAAACATTATTTTACAGGCATGAAATCCAAGCTAATGTTTCTTAAGCACAGGTAACAAAAACTGTGTATGATATTCTACATAAATATGAGGTTAATGAGTGCCTTATTTCATAGCTGTCTTCACTGGAATACTTTCTAGACCATATTTACCTTTTTCTCTGTTTGCACTGTGCTTTCTCAATTATTTGACTATTTATCCTCCCTTTAACGTTCAAATTGGATGTCTTCAGCATTCAGCAGATAATCCTAAACACGACTGAAATTTTCTCCCCTCCCTCTCCCCTTTCCCACCCCTTCTTTCCCCTCTCCTGTTCTCCCCGCCAACTCCTCACCTACCACCTCCCCCCCTTCTCTTCTATCTGGCTCTATCCTATTCCAGTCTTCCTTTCCTTATTCTTAAGCATATTTAATGTTTCCTGTACAATACTCTGCACTGCCTCTATTTAACAAGAACAGGTTACCAAAATCTGTGTTGCTGACAACACTCAGTGATCTGACTTCTTGAGCAAATACAATTAAAAAAAACCCAAACAAATTAAGTAGCTTTACTTTTCAAAGGGCTCTGTACAATTTTTATTATAGTAACCTTCATTTTCCACCTTCCAATTCTACCTATGAATTGCTGTCTTCTCAAGTTCAATGAGTAATTTCTCCTGTGGCAACATGTCATCTGCTTCACTGAAGTTCAGACATGTTTCATCTACTACATTTCCCTTCTCTGAAAAATAGGCATCAAAGAAAGACATATAGCTCACAAGATCTATCCCTAGCACAATCTATTCCATTTTCCATGCTTCCTTCATGTCTTTAATTATTCCTTTTTTTTTTTTTTTCAAATACCTTCTAAAACTTTGTATACTTTTAAAGCCTGTTTTTTCACTATATAAACAATATCTTTTTAACTATGCATACAGTTCTTTGCTGACCTAGGACTACCTCTATCTGGATGCATTTACTGAAAAACGTTGCCATTACACCTGCAATTTCATTTGCAGTGTTCTTGAGGAGGAAACACTGTTTCATCCCTCACTGTTTTTACTGTAATTTCAGATATGAATCTTCTAATTTTCTACTCTCCTATTCTCTTTGATGCTGCATTCAATGTTATTGTCCATAATGAAAACTGAACTTTTCATTTGAGATTTAGAACATTCCATGAATTCTATACTTAAATGTATAAAAGTATTTTTCTTTTCCTCCTTATTTTTACTCTATTTCTTGGGCAGAAGCCTGGAAGTTCCTTTATACCCATAATGGGCATCATCAACACACATGGGATAGGGAGCAAGATTATGCAGTAAACCAGGATGGAATGTGGTGAAGGAACACAAAGCTCATTAACACACAACCACTTTCTGCCTTCCTTCCTTTATTTCCTTACTGCTGTCTCTTTCCCTACACTTATCCCCATGTGCCTGCACACATCTACTGACACTCGCACACCTCTCAGTCAAGGTCTCCTTTAGTTTATAATCTTGTCAATTGCAAAATTGAGGTAGATTTTCTGAGAAGTTGTCTGTAGTAGCCCACCAATGACTGTGACTGGCGAGCTTTGTGACTTGTCACTGTCTCTAGGAATGTACTATCACATCTGTATTTGGTAAATTTTGTTTCTCCTTTCTTCCTTTTCCCCTAGTTTCCCAACTGACATAATGCCTGATTAGATAACCTCACTGAATAGATATTCTCACTCTCCCACATGTTCTCATCAGTTACTGTAACTGGCCAGGTTTGGTACTCATCACCATGTCCCTTACCATTTGTTGATTAGGTTTGTGTCCCTGTATGTTCTTGCTTATGGCTTTCTTCTAAACTTATCCTTTTTCTTTCTTTTTTTTTTTTTTTTTTCCCAGTGAAAAAATATCTTGATAAGATACCTTTGAAGGAGCAGACACTTTACTTCCACATAACTTTACACAATGGAATTTTTTCACTTCTAATTTGTTTCAATGCTTTCTAAGCTAATCTTCTTCCATTAAAGGATTTCCCAGTGCTCACAAAGACTTGGAATTCATGAAATCTGGTCATACCACTAAAGGCTGAATCAAGGATGGCATTGACTACTTCAGGTCTTCCGATATTTTTTGTGAATGACCTCACTTCCTAACCTATTTATCAGAGGATTCCAGAGTACTGTGTGCAGTTCTGGAGCCCCCAGCACAAGAAGGACATGGAACTGTTGGAGAGAGTCCAGAGGAGGGCCACGAAGATGATCAGAGGGCTGGAGCACCTCTGCTATGAGGACAGGCTGAAAGAGTTGGGGCTTTTCAGCCTGGAGAAGAGAAGGCTTCAGGGAGACCTTATAGCAGCCTACCAGTATCTGAGGGGGGCCTACAGGAGGGCTGGGGAGGGACTGTTCACAAGGTCTTATAATGACAGAACAAGGGGGAATGGGTTCAAATTGGCGGAGGGAAGATTTGAATGGGATGTTAGGAAGAAATTCTTCACAGTGAGGGTGGTGAGGCACTGGAACAGGTTGCCCAGGGAGGTTGTGTCTGCTCTCTCCCTGGATGTGTTCAAGGCCAGGCTGGATGAGGTCTTGAGCGTCCTGATCTAGTGGGAGGTGTCCCTGCCTGTGGCGGGGGGGTGGAACTGGATGATCTTTGAGGTCTCTTCCAACTTAGACCATTCTATGATTCTATGATTCTATTTTCCCTAAGTCTTCTTTTTGAAACTGTAGAGGGCTTTTTCTGGGTCATGTTTCATATTCCTTGCCAGATTATATTTCAAGAAGATTTCGATTT
Organism: Psilopogon haemacephalus; assembly: GCA_013396835.1. Taxonomy (NCBI): domain Eukaryota; kingdom Metazoa; phylum Chordata; class Aves; order Piciformes; family Megalaimidae; genus Psilopogon; species Psilopogon haemacephalus. Next base: position 17,282 of record VWZI01017496.1, on the reverse strand, counting down.
CCTATCAGCATTCCTGCATGCTTGGACAGTGTCACTATATTTCTCCCTGGTCACTCTTCCCTGATTTTTTTTTTTTTTAAAGTTTCTGTGATTTGCTTTATCCTTGTTTCAGTTTTACAGGCCCCATTGAATGCTTCTTCTGATCCTTTCCTTAGGAAAAGAAAAGCATCCATACAAAGAGATCTACTCTATTCAGTTGGACACTGAGTTGTCTAAAAACAGTCACTTAAATGCTTCTGGAAACAGAACTGGAATCCAGGTAGCTAACTTTTATAAAATGATGAAGTGATCATGGAATAAATATGGAGGTGTTGCAACCTTTCCCTCTCCTAATGTGTTTATATTATTCTATCTGTTGTTGGTTTTGCCTCCAAAAAATTATTAATTCCCTGTGATAACCATCTCTATAATAACACGTTCTATCCACTCTTGCATTTCTTCTGTTCACTTCCTGCTTTTATTCTATATCACTCATTTCCTCATTTAAGAACTATTTCCTTTAATGGACCTGACCTATATATGTCTGACTTAAAATTAATATCAGACCATGTGTTTTACAAAAAACAAAACAAAACAAAAAAAAAAAAACCACAAAAAACAACCATCCAAGCAAAACCCCAAACAAATACCCCCCCCAAACTATGCATTCTATATAAACAAAATATATATTCAATATATTCTAACATTTCTGTATTTTCACTCTCCCTGCCATGTATCAGAAATAACATCTTTAATAATCTGTAAGTTCCTCATATATCATACTGCAATGCTTTGAATGAGCTGGAAATCTCTTAATCAAAATCAAGCTGAAAAAGAATTTTAAAGCAATATTTTTGTAATGGCTTATGAAAAAAAAAAGGTTTTTTTTTTGTTTAAATAATGTTATAAATAAAGTCACAGATCTTGTTAGTTGTGTCTCCTCTTCCCAAAGAGAAGCTTGAGGTAAAAACAGCTTTAAAAAAAACCCTCTGCATGTCTCATCTGTTTCGTGTCAAATGTCTTCATGGTCTACACATAAAGATATGTAGTTTCCTTTTCCGTTTGCTGATGATAGCTTTTAAAAGACTTCTAAATAACATTGCCTAGTCTGGTTATATGTACAAAGACTATCACCCTTGCTCATATTCAGAACTCATGCCACAAAAGTACTAGATATGAAATAACAAGAAAAGATAGCACTGCACAAAAGAGTTGCTAAGTAAAGCATGACTGCCATTCTTTGCAGTCATTTACACTAGTGCCACCCTCCAAAATTCTGTTTATATTTATTTCATATAGGTTTGCATGTGCATCAGGAGAAAACTAGGTATCTTACTTTATTGTATTTTGGTAGTTTTACCTGTCCATCTATGCAGTTATGTTCTGGGATATACGATTCCACATGTTTTATTGACAATTATTTCTAATGATTAGATGACCAGTAACAGTTTGCCTGTTTTTGAAATGCTTAGATATTTCTCATTAATCTTAGCAAATGATCCCCACGGAACACATGAGTAATGAATTTGTTACAAGAATGACAATGAGAGAATGTTAAGCTTGTCTGTCTAAGCACTGTATAGACAGGGAGTGACACAGTAATCTTTTGTGTATAACCGTAGTGCATAAGACTTTGCAATCTTTGACAATGTATGCTTTATACCTCTGTGGTGAAAATATGTGGTGAAATAAGAATATTAATAGAATTATTAAATATTACTTATTTTAAAATATTTTCCTAACTTATTTACAGGGTGTTTTCTGCTTGGTTGTGCAAATAGATCACAGAACGTATACAGTGCATAGGTCAGTGCCAAACAATTTCAAACAATTTAGCAAAGCTAGAGAAATACAAACAGTAAGCTTTTGGAGGTTCTTGCAGTACAATATGCCACTTTCCCTCTAGGGGGACTCAAGAGGCTCCTTTCTGCTAAAGCAGAGAAGGTAGAGAGAACTTCAATTACAGAGTAAACAGAGAACAAAGAGGCTTTCTAGAATACTTACAAATTAGTGTCTCCAGATTTCCAGGGCTGCGTTATAGTCCAGACAGTACCCAAGACACTTGGAGGAGTGCTGTTGTTCGTATGGTAACCAGCAAAAGCTTTTAGAGTTTTCCCAGGACTCTGACAGGATTCTGGGGCTTGTACAGACTCCTGACCTGGTCTTGGTCTATTCTCAGGCAAACAGTGTCCTTACAGGATTCCTGGTGCAGCACAGAGATTCTCAGGCGTGAGGGCAAGCACAATGTCTTGTGGATTTGCAGTAACCTGCTTTCTTTCACAATGCAAACTGTAGTGAGATCTGTGCAAGTGAGCTCTCAAGCCAGGAGCAGCTTACTCGCTTTCAATAGCTGTAACTGTTAGTAATGTAGCTTGCTCAGGGGTGCTTCTCCCAATCTTATCCCTCCTGCATGGTCTAGGTTGTCATTACCTGCCGGTGGAGTTGTTTGTGCTACAGCTGGCCAGTTTTGAGCTGCATTCAGCAAAAACGTATTGCCTGTGCTTGGGGTCTCATAATTCTCCCTGGTAAACTGAGTCAATGCAAAGTTTCCTGTAGGCAAGGCAACAAGGTTGGGTATTAAGCAGCAGAGCTGGTTTGAAGCAGCAGAGCTTACTGTGAAGCAGTAAGGCTTCCTGGTCCCCAAGGCAACAAGGCAAGGCTTGGTAAGGCAAGGCAAAGCAAGGCAAGGCATGGTATAGCAAGGTGAGGCAAGTTGTTTACAACATCTGGCCTACTTTTATCAATCGTCTGAGTCTTAGTTGCTCCAATGGGCAGCGGACATAACCATTCAGAATGGCACTTTGCCAGAACTAACCATATTAGGTAAAGCCATGGGCTTTCTTTACCCAAATTTGGGAAAACATAGGCCTTGCATGAGGCAGGCACAAGCCAAGTGTATGTATCTTGTTTACTACAGAATATAAACAGGAGCAAAACAAGTCTGGGCAAGCCAGAGTCCTTAGACTCAGTGGCTCCAGGTTCTTTGTCCTCTTTCCTGTGCCTCTTCCCACTCTGGAAGGAGGATAGGGAGCAGGGGACCATGCCTGGACTCAAAATGGGCCTGGTTTTGGCCTACCACCATATCCTCCTTGCAATACCTCAGAATAACATTTGAATTTCTGTGATGCTGGTATCCTGGATATCTGTAATTACTTTTTTTCCCCTCCAGTCTTCTGCAATTAAACTCAAGTATGTGTAAAACTGTCTTGTCTATAACATATTTGGCTTGGTGTTTTGGTTTTTGAGTGGTTGGCTTGTTTATTTGTTTTACTTGGGCGTTTCCTGTTACTTTGGTTTTGGTTTTGTTTGGCTTGTTTTTGGTTTTTGTTTTTGAGTCTTTTTGGCTTTCATATCTATTTTAATAATATCACTCCTGAAGTGTTCAGGAAAGCCTTACAACACATACAAAAGTTTCCCTATGTTCAACAGAAATTAAACAGGTATTTCACACTAATCACTTGCTAAAAATTCTTTGTGGAATGGGATTTTAATAATCAACTCTGATATATATTTCATTTCTGGAAGTATAGATTTCTTTCAGTCTGAGACGGTGGCTCAGTTAACTAAGCCAATTTAATTGCATCTGTCTGAGCAGTGCTGATCCTATTATGTGCCTTTTAAAATCTACATCCATTAACTAGAAAACTAATAGCCTGATTCTGAATGCATATTTTACAGAGAAGAAATACTTATTCCCATGTTCCCTCTCACGTACCACTCACCAGAGTAGATGCAGATTGTTGTAGGTTCAGATCTTTATTTAGTCCATTGTTGCTGGCATTTCTCCACTGTTGTTCTACATGATGCAGTTTATCTGCAGTGCAGTTTTAGTAACAAGGACAGCATCTTGGACTCTGCAGTAGAAGTAAGTGACAACTTTCCAAACTGTAAAAGCTGGTGATAATGTCTAGGTGTTGTTTAAAAGCAAGACACGCACACAATTATGAGCTTCAACCACAATATAATTCCTCTCAGTAGATCTTTAATGGAGGTATATAGGCGTTCATGCCTAATAAGCTGGGTCTTTTAGTAGGGCCTCTGACATTGGGTATTTTTACTTGGGGGGAGTCACCATTCATAAAATATCTTAAACTCAGTCTTTCTACTTCCTTTTTAGTATTTGAGATGAGAAATATCTCTATATTTTCTTAAACTTTCCTTTGCTAAAACTGGTGGGAAATATTTTTGCCTTGAACTATTACACTTTCTAGCTCAATGTACACTTTCATTTGAAGGTAGGGTCCTTGAAACAGCACTTTACTGGTTTACTTTGTGCTTTACTGAGTCTCATGGAAGGCCAAAATAGGCCTAAATATGTCCTGACTTGTCCAGATGTTCTCTGCTCTCCCTCTCTACTGTCGTTTGGGGAAGCAAGAGCGGGAAAGGAAAACAAAGGGCCCTGGTGCCTCTGAGTCTCCTCCTCTCCTTCAAATCTTGTAAACATGTGAGGATACCGTGTTTATACATTTGTTTGTGTTCTGCCCTAGAAAGGTTAAGCAAGCCCTGGTTTCACCTACTATGTTCAGTTTTGGTAAAGTGCCATTCTGATTGGCTGATCTGTGGCCAAAGACCCATTAGTCTCATGCTACATTGATAAAAAGAGATGAGCAGGTAAACAGAATGTGCTCTCTGCTTCTGGCAGTGCTCTGCCTTAATGTGTTTCTACTATTGCTCTGCCTCGATGAGTTTCTGCCTCGATAAGTTTCTGTCTCAATGAGCTTCTGCCTCATTGTTTTCTGCCATTGCATCCTGCCATGCCCTGCTAAGCTGTAAGCTAGCTCTGCTACATAATAACAAGCCCTGATACTTTGAGTTTGTATTGCTTTAAACTGCCTTGTCTCAGTTTACCAGAAGATTGGCAGTAAGTGCCTTCACGCAGGAGGCTTGCTTAGCCAGTGAGACATTGTGCCTGTCTGCACATCCGCAAGACATCCTGCCTACCTCTCTGTAAAGCTCCATGCCAAATGTGGAGTCCAGGTGGAATCAGGATCAGGTCAGAGATTGTCTGCCTCTCTCTTAGCACCTTTGTTAGGGCCTGGGATGAATTAGAAGCCTCAACAGGTAAAAAGACACCAACTGCACTCCCTGCAAGTGTTTGGGCACTGTCTGGAAGCTGTAGTTAGCCCCGTGAGTCCAGAGATATAATTTTTGTGAGTAAATACTTAAAGCCTTTTTTGCAAAACTCTGCCTTAAGCAGAATAGAGCTTCTGTAGTCCCTCTAGTGGGCAAGGAGTATGACTGACAGAAAGAACCTCTTTCCAGTTCTAATGGTTTAATGTTTGCTGTATTTTGCTAGTTATTTCCTAAGTGTTCTAGACTGTTTTCCATCTGTGTAATGTTTTCATGACCGTTGCAAAGAACCTATTATTATTAAGATTGTGGCCAGTAGTGATACCCCTGAATATCAAAATTAATAAATTACATTTATTTTTGAAAAAAACCTATCTCACACCATAATACCTTGCTGCCACACTGGGGGGGAAGGTGGGTGTGGGGTGGGTGTGGGTGGGTGGAGAATAAAAGCTAAAATGAGAGTATTGTGTGCATTTAAAAATTTTATATGTCTGTGAAATCAGAATAGGTTTCCTATCATTTCCTAAGGGATTCAATAAAAGGTATGCTGATTCCAAATTTTGGAGCCCAGATTTTTAATGTTTTCAGTGGCAGATCTGCTAAATTATGATAAAGTACTTCCCTCTCTCTCTCTCTCTCTCTTTTTAATATGTGAAAAAGAACATTTAATTTCTTGACTCCTATTAAGATATAATTGTGTGCATTATTTGTTGTCTGCAAAAAAAAACTTTACATTAAGATAGAGTAACTTTTTCTAAAGAGAAGACACAGTTAATTTCCTACTCTGCTGAAATTAAGAACCACTGTTTGAAGTGCTATGTAATGTATTATGCTGGAAGTCAGACCGGATATGCACAGGTCTTTCCTGATTTATGAAGACTGAGGAAAAAACCCTCCAAACCAACACCTGTCAAGTTATCTTTGCTTGAAGTTGGACTATGTTTCATCTGCCCAAGCTATAAAAAATTTCAGAAATTCGCAGCTCTTGATACCAAGAATTCAAGAAGAAAAAATATTCACAATTCTAGCTTCAGTGACAACTGTGTCTAAAATAATAGTTAAATATACTTTATGTGCTACTTTTTGGTTTTAATGAATATTATAAACATTATGCGATCAGTTTTCACAGGGATACAGTTAACCAGATGCACACAACTAAATTCACTTAAATTGTTATTTATATTGCTGTTGCTTTTTATATTACTGGGATGTGGAAAGAAGTAGGGCTCCACCAGTCAGGTTCCTTTGAGCCCTTTCACACAATTGGCCATGTGCCCTGCCTATGATTTCACCCTACTCTCCTGTGTTCCTCTTTCACTCTATCATCCCTTTCTTTTTAATTTTTATTATTGTTTATGTCTTTCTTGACATACTAGCTTGTCGTTTGTGATGAGAGAAGGGACTTGTGTTTGCTATAGTAAGTATTTCCAGTTAGCATAAAAACTGGGGCTTTATTTGATTTGTGCTTTTTTCCCCTCTGTTTTTGGGATTAATGTTTAGTCACAGTAGCTTTACTCAGTGAGTCATTGTAATTAATATTCATCATAATTTTGTTTATTGTTGTCTATAGTAAGAGGATGATTCGGTCGTTAATACTTAAGGACTCTTTTGGCTCACTAACCAAAATGGACACAAAATATGTTATAAACCTGTTTCAATTCCACTAGGTCATCTTTGGAGCTAGCAAGTGAAAGAAATCTTAAAATCATTTAATACTTCTTGGAAGATAATGGTACTTAGCATCACTTTCTTAATTTAGTTAATCTCCTGTAGGCACTTTTGTTTTGGACTGGATTCTCTGAATTATTTTGAGAGGAAAAGCCAAATTTAGAACTCTTGGAAAAGAATGTAGTTAGACCTAAACTGAGGGGTTTTGTTAGCCAAGACACTTATTGTTTTCTGTCTCTGTGTTTGGATCATGCTAAGAAAAAATTAAATTATGAGCAAACACTGCTTAAATGACTTGGATAGCAAAAGGAACAGCTGCTGCTCCTGACTTATGACATGTCTTTACTTCACGTGGCTATAAAACTGTTTTACATTTTACTTCCTAGAATGGCATGCTTAGGAATTTTTTGTTTATGTAAGTCCAAGACAAATTTGTTGAAGTGGTATTAGAACTAAAATGTCCAAGCATTTACCCATCTGCCTATGGAAACTTCCATACTACAAATGCTTTTTCCCTCCAGAAAATAAACAAATAAACAAATTATGCCTCTTTGTGAAACTGTTTGAAAAATTGTCCTATTAAGAAAAATCTTTTCTAACCAAGTTTCACACTAGGCTTATCACTTATGGCATCTGAAATTACAAAGAGACTGTGGAAAAGAAATAAAAGTTACAGTAAACTACAAATGCTTAAAAGTGTGATGTAAATAAGTAACAGGAAAAAAAAAAAAAAAAAAAGGGTTTGGTAGTGTGGTAGGGTTAAAATTACACTTAAAATAAAATTACCAGACTAGCTTGAAAGGTTTGAAAGGAAAAGGTTTACAGCAAAACTAAAATCTAAAAGCATAAAGTACAATATAAGTGTACAAAATATAGTTACATATATATACAATTATTTACAATTCAGAAATAACACAAAATGGTCCCCTTTGAATTATTGCCTCAGCCCCATGAACAAGGGAACAAGGAAACAGCTCTCTCTTCAGAGAGCAATCTGGCCCTAGTGCTGTTATCTACTTAGCCATAAACAAGAAGTCTCAGCCAAGGTCAGCAAAAGCCATACATAGGCGCTAGCCAGCAGTCAGAGTGAAGAAGATAAAAAGGAGGAAGAACAGTTTGTGCAGCATACTTTATACTAATTAACAATCCAATGGAATAATACACTTATCTATTATTTTTCTTTTGCATCTAATGCCCTATTTTATATACTTTTTACTATTTCATTTTACTATTTCATTCAGTGTCTTTGGAATTTTCCTATTTCTTGTTTATAATTTAAAACTGGGCTAGAGTATTAGCTTTAAACCATTACAGTCTGAAAAACATCCCATTTGTAAGTCTTATTAAACTGAGGAATTATTTCCTGAAGAAAAGCAAGAACAAATGGTCAAATATTTTAAAATTGAATCAAAGTGCATACAACAGTACCTTACACAAGCACTAGAATTTGAAGGATATTTCAACACTTTGCAAAGCACGTATGCTGTAAATGTGTTTCTTATCTACATAGTAGTAACTATCTTGTTTCATTAAAATGAAGACATTCTAAAAATCCAGTGTGGTTTCATCATTAATTCATTGTCTCAAATGAATTAATGATTGTTTCCCTATTTACATGGGCAATTCATATCCCATACCTGTAGTACTTTCAAATACTACAAATTGGTTTTAGAATATTAATAGTAAACACACCAACTATAAATGCAGTGCAACACAAGAACAGATTTCCAACTGAAGTGGAGGGATCATCATCCCTGGAAATTTTTAGGACTCATATAGAAAAATCAATGCTAGTGTTCATGATAGTCTTCCTTCAAGTGCAAGGATAAATTTCAGAGGTATTTCCCACTCAACAGTTCCATAATTCCATGAATTTGTATGACTTTAAATTTATATAATCCTCATACTCATAGAAGTTGCTCTAAACTGATCGCACTATAAACTAGCCTTTCCTCTCAGATTTGCTGGGGATGGTGTTAAAGACACATTCATTTTCTCCCTTCAGAGTCCAACTTAAAATGGCTGAGATAAGGACTGAAGTTTAGAGGGCTGTCTACAGATTCAGTGGAGAAGGAAATGGTTCAGAACACACTGAACTGGATTTGGTTCTTTGGCCTGTATAAAATCAAGCTCTTAAGTCTATACATAGCCAAAGGAGACAAGGCTTCTAATTTAGGCGCCTGGCATATGTTTCACCTTATCGAATGTCATCCTAAACACTTTCTGTAGTCAATGGAGAAATAGGGTCACTTTAAGGGTGTATTTTATCTTTTCCTATTTCACCTATGAAGATAATGTAGGATGCTTAGCTGACATAACATTTATAGGAGCAGGACACAATGCTGACTGTCTAAACTGTCTGAAGCTAAGGTTAGATGAGGTGTATCTAATGATCTAGTTAAATGATTGTTGAAGACAGTGTGAATAAACCTCAAAATTTAGATCCCTGAAATTTTATCATAAAGCTCAACACATAAACCTAAAGATGTCAGGGCTGATATGAGGAGAGAAAAATAGATGGTGCGGGAGCTTGCAGCTCTCCATTTACAATGAACATATGTTTCCTGATCTAAGCTTACATGTCCACAATCTAGGACCAACACATTTTACTGTCTTGATTATCATCACATTGATAAAAACAAAAAAAGTGTGGCCAGTGTAAACTTTTTTTTTTTTCCTCATTTCCTGTAATACATTATGGCCACACCATAATCTGATAAAAGTTTACTTAGGACTTAGTCTCTAATAGATCTATTCCCTAGCACATACTAGGTAGAGAAACTGGCATATGGCATGAAATGCAGATAGAGCAACTCTGCATGACCTGTAGTCTACAGTACTTTTGAGCTATGGTCTACAGTAGTTTAATCACACATTTGCAGACAAATTCTTTTTGAGGACTGCTTAGACTTACTCTTTGAAAAAAGAAATTTTACTGGAAAGCAAAAATAATAACCTATTGAAAGAGTTTAACTCTAGGTGTGAAATCATCTTGTCACTCTGTGTTTTTAAGAGAAGACATTTGCCTTTATAGTTAGAATAACATACGGAAGAGGGTAGCCTGTTTCAGCTTTATGCATGATAGAAGTATCAATACAACATTTCAGAAAGTGGCATAAGCAGATGTGAACTTTAGAACATAAAATAGAAAGTCCTGCAAATGCAAAAGGTTGCAGAAGTGGGTAGTTGATTAAAAAGAGGTGATGGTTTAAGACAGCCCATGCTCACAAGCAAGCCCCCACCCCACCTCCCATGAAAGTTCATGAAGGAAAGTAACACAAAAAAGCCCTCGATTCAGATAAAGAGAGTTTAGTGGAACTAATACAATATACTACAACAATAAGAATAATAACAGTAGAAGCAGCATTATAAACCAGTGATAAACTGACACCCTAAACCCAAGCCCACAGTCAGCCCAGCAGAAAAGAACGACACCCACAAAACCAGAAACTGGAAGCAACAACTGGAAAGATGAAACCTCTCATGTTACAATCCAGACAGCAAGGGCCATGGTACTTTACTCCAGCCATCACTTTTGTTTTAAAAGTGGTGTGATGGCAGCATGGTATCAAATATTCATCAGCAGATTCAATTGGCTAAACCCATTTCAACGATTCTGCAACATAATTTTGAAAAATAAAGCACATTAATACTGTGCTGGATGATGCCTAAAATAGGCAAAGAGACTAAGGGAAAAAAACTGGCTGTCATGTTTAGCTGCTAAGCTTTCAGCCAACATAGTCCTGTAGCACAGAAAAGACTGTAGGAAACTAGTCAGGAAAATATTATGGGTCTGTGAAAGAATGATATTTAAATTGCAATAATAATTTTGAAGTATCATCCTATGTGAAAATACTCTGGTATGCCTTGAGATATGATCAAACACAATGGAAGATTTCAGCGAGAACAGGAGCATCCTGTTAGAACAGGAAATTTTTTTTCACACTTATCTCTTTCTTTAAAAGACTTTTTTATTACCTCTGGATGGTGACAGCAATGGGGATCAAAGCACAGGTAGCTTTGAGAAGGCAAAGTTCAGCAGCAGTAAAGAAGGAAGGAACATTAACCTCAGTATCTAAGTAATATGCAGTAATTCATTTGCAGATAGGCAGACAGCTTTTTAAACATTTAAACTATTTATTTCACTGAGCAGTTGCTATATATTGCTGGTCTGTTCTGCTCCAAGGGCTGCTGAGTGGATTTAAAAGCAAACAAAATAAAGATATTAGAGGCAAGTTGGCTTACTTATACTAAGTGGAACTTTCCTTTCCAAATCCCTTGAAAATCTATTGCTGTTTAACCTACACAAGCTGAAATACATTTTCTTGACAACTTTTTCCACTTATATATGTGATTTGAAGCATTAACAGCATTTTTTTTCCCTTTTTTTTTTTTTTTTTCTCCTTATGGTCAGTACAAGAGGGCAGCAAATATACAAAATATTTCTAGACCAGGTTTATAATGTGTGAAAACTAAATGCTTCCAGTTAGTCATATCATTGGAGTAGGAACAGAAATTCAGTCCCTTCTTGGCTTGGATACTTAATTTATCATATTTTAATCCTTATCTTTCACCCCTAATGACTTTTTGATCCCTAAAATCTGAACTTACCCTCAGCTAAATATTATCTGATTTATAATAGGAAATAATCAGTTCTTCATCTACAGGCAATATGTATTTGAATCAGAAGCTCTCTTATACGATTCATAGTTTTGTACAAAAAAGCTATTCTCTTACTTATAAATGCTATCTCCTCCAAACTTTACATTCCTTATTCAGAAATATATATATATGTCATTGTTAACTTCTGGGAATAGCATCTCCTGATAGAGCAATGAGAGGGGAAAAAAAAAAAACTAATATATAAATTTGTATTTTAATTATTGTTGCTTTTTTCCAAATAAAAGCAGTCCTTACAGAGCT
>VWZI01017492.1:0-14766 GCA_013396835.1 Psilopogon haemacephalus | reverse complement strand
TGTTAATTTTTAAAATACCTCCTGTCTTGTTCACCTTTAACTTTTACGCATTAGCATTTATTGAGTTTTCCTAACATGCTCTTTCTGTTTGCAAGGTCTTCATCTAATAACTTCAATGTTATAACCTCTAACTTCTGTATTCCAGATCAGATATGTACATCTCGTACCCATAATAAGATGGTCTTCAGGCTTGTCTTTTTCTTACTGTGACTTTACAATTAATTCTGTGGCTCTATCTGTAAATTTTGTGTTCCACATTTCCTTTCTTGAGTCTGTGTGTTTCTTAGACTTTAAAATACTTAGCTTGGGGTGTTTTAGAAAACCAAAAGGAGGGACTTCCAATATATTTTTTAATTTTTTTTTTTAAGAAATATGTAGAAGTCAAGCTACCCAATCAAAGCTCTTTATCTTGTTTGTATAATGTGTGGAAAAGTTTAAAAACATAACATCACTTAGCTACATAACAAACAGAACATCATCTAACTCCGTTTCCTTATGATTTGCTCAGTGTGCAGATGGCAGCGCCCGTCATTTATAGTCTTTCTGTTGTTGCTGTTCATTGTGTGGTTAAACTTTTTATTAATTCATTTATCTTAAGTTTAAAACCTACAGAGTTCCTGCAAGCCAGCTGCTGAGTTCATGTGTGAGCAGATGAATTAGGCAGTCTGAAGCAGGAAGCGAATAATAATGCTGCAAAATATTCCTGCGTCCAATTGCTAATTGTTTGCTGATGATTTTGGCATCTGCAAGATTTAAGATAATAGATCCTACACAGCTGGTTATTTTCTAGATTTACTACTCATTCCACTTGATCAATGGACTTTCGGTCTTTGTTAGAGTTGCATTTTTGTCTGTGAAAATTGTTACTCTGAATGCAATTGTTCTAATTACTATATTAAATATATATAGAATTAAACACAATTTATTTAAAGTTATGCTAAACTGGAGAGATCTACATGCCAGTCACAGAGACGTTTCTCTAAATGCAACTGAAAAGGCATTCCTGAAAATGAACAGAAATTTTCATTCCTGAAAATGAAATTTACCAGGAAAAGATTAGGGTTTGTCTACACTGTGCTGGATCAAATTTTACCCATTTTGGTTTTGTGAAGATGATTACCCTCTATATCCATTGGAGAGTAATCCCTCCAGTGAGAGGCAAATTACATGCATGTAATTACAGAATCACACAATGTCAAGGGCTGGAAAGGACCTTGAAAGCTCATCCAGTCCAACCCCCCTGCCTGAGCAGGATCACCTATACCAGATCACACAGGAACATGTCCAGGAAGGTTTGAATATCTCCAGAGACAGAGACTCCTCAAGCCTCTTCCAATGTTCTGTCACCCTCATAGTGAAAAAATTCCTTCTCATGTTTGTATAAAACTTCCTATGCCTCAGCTTCCACCCATTGCCCCTTGTCCTGTCATTGGGCATCACTGAGCAGAGCCTGGCTCCATGCTGTTGACACTCACTCTTAACATATTTTAAACATTAATGAGATCACTCCTCAGTCACCCCTCAATTAGTTTGATTTGGTTTTATCAGCTGCCCTCAACCTTCCTCTTTGATTCTACTGGAGTACAATTCTAACTCTCGCTAATGTCCAATTCAATATTTAGCTGTTATTTCTGGTTTTTCGCTTGTTGTACTGCATACAAAAATTACTACGGAGAGTTCCCCAGATAACACTACAAAACTCCTATAAAGGGATATTTTCACAAATTATTGCTTGGAAGATTCTTTGCTTATTTACTGTAACTCGCCAAGATGCTGAAGACACCATAAGATATGTTAATAGTGTTTATCATTCAAATGAAGTGTAAGTAAGTCATGGTAAGGGAAAGCTATAGAGTGAGCACTATGTGGCAAAAGCCCTTACTTGCAATGATTCAACATTTACCTGTTCTGCACCTCTGTTCTGTCCTTCAGAACATCTAAGAACCCTTATCTCAGATGCTTCTGAAACTACCCAGCTTTCTCAAATTCTTCTATTGCAGTAAACTAGAGGCAAATAGTTACAGATCTCACAGATCATCTGCTTTGCTGGAAGTTCACACTAGGATGGAATATGGTAGTTTTCATCTACTAACTTTGGCAGTTTCAGTATCTAACACTCATCCATAATATAGCAGCATGGAAGTGTCAATTTAGGTGAACAAATATTGACCTTTTTTAAAAAAAAAAAACAACAAAACTTTTCTTGGCCTACAGTATTGCTAAACCAGCTGTCTAGCCACAACAAAACTGAATTTCAAGTGCTGACCTTTTCTTCTTAAAGGAGACAGTATCAGTACATTAAGCCAAGTTTATTTGTAAATGCTTCTTGTGTGCAAAGACTACTTAGCCCACTGGCAGCTGGATGGTGGACAGTCTTCAATTCAGAAATTATTTTAATGCAAATTAGCATTTAGCCTCTTTCTCATTTTACAAGTTTTCACTTGGTCTTGAATGTTTTGCATAAATTATTTTAAACCTAGTAATAATTAGAATCTCCAGGGATGTTTGTCTTATGAGCCAGACTCTGAGATAGTTTACTTAGTATGGACATCTGTCAGCATTTTGCAATGTATTTTTTGTTCTCAACCAAATGCAAAGATTTAAATTACATTTTTAAATAAACCCCAAGGATAAGTAATTTTCGAGTTTAAGGCTATTGTCCTTCCACAGTTCTCATTCAGAAAAAAAAGAAAAACCCACACAAAAAAAAACCCCAAAATCATGTCAGCATATTGCAGACTTACAGAAAATGCTTCTGTATGTAATACAGGCAGGGTTTTTTCATTCTAAACTTGCTTTTATAAGTAATTCCTAATCTCTGATTTAATTTTGTTTTCTGTATGAGTAATTCATTAAGCCAGATTTGTAATTTCTTCTGTCATAGCTTTAAGGCTGAGTTTATTAGTCAGGATTTTTTTTTTTTAACTAAAAATGTTTTGTGAAATAGCATGCAAAGAAATGTATTTGAACTTTCCTTTTCTCTCTTATTGCCCATGAGTAATGAACTATTATTAGAAGTAAAGTGGTACTCTAACATATCACTCCAACTCTTTGAAGAGACACCTAATAATTAATCTCTCACACAGTTTTGTAATGTCATGTTCTTTTCATGTTCTTTTTTTTTTTAATCCTAAAAGATTTTGCTATGTCACAGCAATGTACTTGCCTATCATGAAATATATGAACGTGAGCAAGATTTTTTTCCCTGTGAGGGTGACAGAGCACTGGAACAGGATGCCCAGTGAGGTTGTGGAGTCTCCCTCTCTGGAGATATTCAAGAACCACCTGGATGCCTTCCTGTGTGATCTGCTCTGGGTGATCCTGCTCTGGCAAAGGGGCTGGACCAAATGATTTTTTGAGGTCACTTCCAGCCCCTGACATTTTATGATTCTATGAGACAGACCAAGTCTACATGAAGGATGATACCATGAGATGTGATACAGAAGCTAAAATCGTTGAAATCCATTTTTTCAAAACAGAAGGTAATTTCACAACTATATGCTGCACAGAACAGAAGAACCACATGGCAGTTTGCTCTCGAGATGAACAAGGGGAACTGGCCTGTATTTTCATGCTATTCCTAGTGACCACAGACATTCAGCATAGTATAGATTTTTGTTGAGTTTCTCTGTGTTTTACCTCTTCACCAGCCATTTGTTTAGGAACTAATGCAAATGAAATGATCTTTTGTCTTTCTTGAACCTTTGGCCCACTTTCACATCTAAACCTTCCAGTGACAGGCCTGCTCTTCTTTCTGTCATGTCTTTGTGATTTGTTTTATTGATTGAAAGAGGTTCCAAAACCACAAGCTGTGTTTAACTGTGCAGATGATTTCTCAGACTGGAATTTGGTATAGCTATTCTCTGGATTTTTAGAGACCTCTGGCAGAGCTTCAGTAAGCAGAAATCTGTTGGTATGTTTGTCCTTCTACACTGATCTGTTTAAATATTCTGTGCTTTAGCACACCTCCAATTTATCTACATAAGTTCCTGGAAAAGCAAGAAAAAAAAGCAGAAGAAACAGAACATGAATATTTTTGATAAGGGGTTGGGGGGGGGGGAAATGTAGTCACTCATTCTCAAATAAGGCTATTTTCTGCACAGTGCTTTTGTTGATTTAGAGTTAAGAAATCCACATTGCATTTGAATAATGAACTATGTATGCCCCAAAGGTTTTAGTATGTTGAAAGCTGGAAAACCAGGAAAGAAAGATGGGATGTTCAAAAACATTTTCTGAAACAAACCCAAGACTCTCAAAACTTCAGAGTGGGGGGGTTGTTCTCTTCACAGGCTTTGCTCTTCTGAGGAACTTATCCATGTCAAAGATTTATCCCTTTTGAAGAAAATATGTAGAAATGACATAATATGTAAGGACCTGAGACTGCCATTCCTATTTTTAGTGATTGATTTTAGAAATTGTGTTCTGACATCTTAACCTTTAAAATAATTTGCAGCTTTTTTGCTTTACTTTTCTGTTTATTGCTGGTGCACTGGCATATCTGAGTTACTTTTTTTTGCTGTTAATACAAAGAGATTACTTTGGCAATCTAGTCCTTCAATATCCTGTTAGAGAGTTTTAGTAAATATTTCCTTTTTCCACTACTCTCTTCTTGAGTATGGGTAATACGTAGGATAAGTATCACAAAATTATCAGTTTCCAGCCTCCACAGTCTCAAAATTTTCTCTTTCCTCTTTATAGAAATACTGGCAAAACCTGCTTTCAGTACCATCTATAAAGCTCCATTTTTTCACCTCTTCAGATTCATCTGTAGATCTATAACTTTAGCTTAATATTTTTGTGTAAAAAAAACCCCAAAACCTCCCTGTGGTTTAAAATTATTTGTAGTACTTTCAGTCATGAGAACAGCTTTCCCTCTTTGAAGATCATGCAACCATACTAATGTTGATAGCAACTTTCTGCCTTGAGGCTCTGGGACAAACATTTGAGTCTTAGAAATCTGAAATTC
Organism: Psilopogon haemacephalus; assembly: GCA_013396835.1. Classification (NCBI taxonomy): domain Eukaryota; kingdom Metazoa; phylum Chordata; class Aves; order Piciformes; family Megalaimidae; genus Psilopogon; species Psilopogon haemacephalus. The sequence goes on along the minus strand of VWZI01017492.1, from coordinate 9,800 downwards.
CAAATATGCACAATAAATTAATTGGATGTATTTTTTTTCTCAGACTTCATTTGAAATAAATATTTAGTACAACAGAAGTTTGAGAAGGCTGTGACTGCAATTAAGAAGGCTGCAACATCAGTAAGTTTCACCATTTTACAACGCCTGTAGAGCTTTCTAGCAACATAGAACAAGAAGAAACAATTAAATAGAGAAAAGGTAAAATCTCTAAAACTTATTAGTGATCTCAGGCACAGCAGATTGACAAAACAGTAAAATACATACAAACTGAAGTTAGCCTAAATAAAACTCAAACATCTGAGAAAGTCACAGCATGTTTAAATGCAAATTGCTCCACTGTCTTTCATTACACACAGAATATACTGAGCTGAAGGATGATAAAAGTTTATGTAATGTAACAGAACTCCTTGAGATCAGAAAGTAAGCCAGAAAAATCTCCAAAGCTCATGACCTTCAAATGCACATGCATAATTACAATATAATTGATATTTTTTAAAAACTAAAAAAAAGGTTTTTTGTTTCCTAGAGGTTAAAAGAAATTAAAACTCTGAAACATACATAATACTTGTACATCTGACACATACATTAAACCCATCCCTATACCTCAAAACATTTTATTTTCCATAATGAAAATATTGAGGTGTTTAGCTTTTTCTGTAGTGTTCTCTCAGGATGGTTTGTATTTTTATCATAGATGCGTACACCTTGTAATATATTAATTTACCTGTGCAGCTGTTGAGCAAAATTAAAGGAGGACTATTAAATGAGATTAAAAAACTCACATAATGAAAGTGTTTCTTTTCACCTACTAATAGTTTGCCAAACCTCTTTCATCCCTGTATGGTCATAAAGGGATGCTGAATCTTTGTAGTAGACAGAAGACACCTTGTCACTGATTTTCAATACTCACTGAGTTTGAAAGAGTGTATTTCATGGACTTGCTAATTCCTCATTCATAGAAATCTGGTTTTTCTCTTATTAATACATTGTCTGTCATTTATGTTAATGATTTTTTTCCTTTGAGTCCCTCTCAATATGGCTTTTGTATCATAAGTGTGATAAGAAAATAGACTTTCTTCCATGCACTATGTCCCCTCTTGTTAAATTAAAAAATACTGGTATTAGAAACAAAACGAAGCACCTGAAAGCGCATGCATGCATGCACATGGTGGATTTGACATTCTGTTTTCAACACTAAGCAGGGATGCAATTTCAACATTTTCTCAAGCCATTAAAAAAAAATGCTATCACATCTCTGATCTGACCAATTTATTATCTACTTTAGGCAAACAGCCTTTAGCACTGATTAAATTCATAGCATGAAACACTAAGCTGTCAAGTTGCAGGCAAACTAAGCTTGTTTTGCAGTGGAAAATACTTATTTCAGTTTCTGTTAGCTTTGCTTTGCAGTTTCAGAACTATGGAAGTTTAATAATAAACTAATCTTCAATGATCACAAGCAAGTAGTTAATAGCTGAAATCCATGGATATCTGCAGGGGCTGAAATTATATGTTTTGATATGATGACATCTCCATGATTTATATAGAAAAAACATAGAATCATAGAATCAGTCAGAGTTGGAGAGGACCACAAGGATCATCTAATTTCAATACCCCTGGCATGGGCAGAGACACCCTACCCTACATTAGGCTGCCCACAGCCTCATCCAGCCTGGCTTTAGACACCTCCAGGGATGGGGCCCCAACCACCTCCCTGGGCAACCCATTCCAGGCTCTCACCACTCTCACAGTGAAGAACTTCCTCTTCACATCCAGTCTGAATCTCCCCACCTCCAGCTTGGCTCCATTCCCCCTAGTCCTGTCACTACCCAATAGCCTAAAAAGTCCCTCCCCAGCTGTTTTGTAGGCCCCCTTCAGATACTGGAAAGCCACAATAAGGTCACCTTGGAGCCTCCTCTTCTCCAGACTGAACAGCCCCAACTCTTTCAGTTTCTCCTCACAGGAGATCATCATGGGAAACAAATTTTTAAAATTAGTGGCAAAATAACTGATTTCCATAAATTGTCTTCTATTTTCTTTTCTAATTACATTAGCTATGGCTTATTTTAAGACTACTTAACACACAAAGAATTTAAGAGAAGCCTAAGTGCCCATGTACCTAAAACTGACTGTAAGTGTTATTTTAAATAAAAAAGAAATACTAATGAACTATGAGAAAAACTGTCTACACACTGTCTAGGGTAGAGTTCAGTTTTTTTCACAAGAAGTTGGGAGGGACCTCACCCAGGCAAGCCAGCTGATCAAGACAATGAGGTATTATATATCATAAGCTTCATGCCCTCTGTATAAGTGTTGAGGTTTTGAATTTTGCTCCAAATTTCTCCCTCCCGTCCTATGGGAGGGTATAGGGTGAATGGAGGGAAAGAGTTGAGGAGGTGGGGGTGGGGGGAGGTAGGATGCTATGCATACCCTTCTATGAGCAGCCACATTGTTCTCAGCTGCAGCTGGAACTAAACCAAGGTAGCTTCCTGCCCGTCCTCCCTGCAGTTCAGTATGACCTTTTTACAATGATATTTCCTGTCTACAGCAGATCCTGTCTTCCCTCTATATTTGTGCTTTATTAATGATCCTCTACCTGACTTCCTCCAAGGCTAGAGTGTTTTGCCTGTGTTACCTATGAAGCATGTCACCTGGTGCCAAGTTAGGCAATCCCAAGAGACTATGTATTTGGAAAGAGAATGGTAGATAACAGCAGCTATTCCCTCGGTTGTGTAGTGTAAATCCTTTTGTTTAATGAAAAACAATAGCTGACATGCTGCAAAATCCAGTCATGAAGAAAATTATTGTCAATTGGTAAGCCATGATTTGGTGCTGTTTGAATTGTACATTACAATGAAGACAAAGTCATGTAATAGGCTGAAAAGCTCATTAAGCCCATTCAAAGAAAAGCATTGAAAAATTATTTTCTCTAGCTTCTGTGATATTAAAAATCAAGCTGAAATGACCCATAATCAGATGAAATAAAACAAAACCATTCAAAAAAGCACTAACAGCTTTTCTCATCCCACTTTGCTGGGGAGATATGCAATAAAAAATAAGGGCGTAGCTGTTGATATCCACAAACCTTCTGCTTCAAAATGCCAACTCCACACTTTTGTTTTTTTATCTGGTAAACTTTTCCTAATTTACAACAAGCACATTCATGATAGAATTTATTTTTTTTTTATGAATATGCAGTTTTATTGGAGAGGCTTACTGTGCTACAGTATTCATTGTATCACTGACAGTTGAGAAACTTTCCTAATAATTTTTTTTTTTTCCTTTGGGCTTACACTTCTTTAACTTATCATTCTTTGAATCTCTAATCCTTCTACTTATATCTAGCAGTCACAATTCAAGTGCAAGATTTTGAGATGTGGACTAATTTAATTATCTTTTGACACTACAATCGCTTACTATATATTTTTAAATAAACTATGTTTATGTATATATATATATACACACATATATATATAAAGGGCTAACTATTTACCACTCTGGCTTTCTGCTAAAATGATTTGCTTTTGGACTTGAGTTTGCAGTTCTTTCTTGTATTTAATCTAAAACTCTGATCCCGCTGCCATAAACTGTCCGTTTTCCAAGGACCATTCTTTATTTCATCCACAGGTTGGACAACTAATGGGATGGAAGAATCAGTATTTATACAGCAAACCAAAATCAGCTAAAATCAAGTTCCAGTTACAAATTCAGCCTGCAGTAACCTTCTCTTTTGAGAAAAACTAGTCAAAAGGAAAGGTAAATGTTTTCATATTGTGTTGCAAATTTGCCACTGTTGCAAATTTGCCACTCTTCACCTGAAATAAAAGTTTTTGAGTGTACTCTTAAAATATTAATTCTCATTTACGAGCATTATGTCAGTGTATCTAGGATGTGTGAATTATAATTTAAAACTCTGTCTTGGATTTTAAATTTCCACATAAAACCTCAGCAGAATGCACAAGTTCACAGACTGAGAGGGTCTCCAGCACCAGGAGTGCTTTACTGCAGAGATCTGCTTGTGTGTTCAATGCTGCTGTGTATATTACAGAAGGACAACTTCACAGACATGTAGTGCAACCAGAAATACACACAGAAAAAAAAAAAAAGATTAAAGCAGATACAGGAAAAACAATGCAGAATTGAACAAACGTTAAATGTCATCTTAGAAAGTCAATGAAGCTGTATCTTCATTACTGTAGAACTTGGATATGAAAAAGCCAAATACCAGATATCAACTACAAAGATTGCCAGTCATCACATTGGTTACATCAAGCGTTTGCACTTGAAGAAATGAACTGAGATATGTGGATGAAGTATGTCTACCCCACCCTGGTGAGGTCACCAGGGCAGATGAGAATATCTGGAACTCTTTGTTCAGTTCTGGGCTACTCAGTTCAAGAACAGAGACTTGCTGGAAAGGACACAAATAAAGGCTACAGAGATGATTATGGGACTTATGAGGAAAGACTGAGAGAATTGGGTCTTTTTAGTTTAGAAAAGAGAAGACTGAGGTGAGATCTTATAAATGCTTATAAATATCTAAAGGGCAGGTATTAGGAGGATATGACCTATCTTTTTTCAGTGTTGTCCTCTGACAAGATGAGACATGACAGGCACAAACCTGAAATATAAGATCTATCTAAACATGAGAAGACACTTCCTTAAGGTTGACAGAACAATGTAACAGGCTGCCCAGAGAGGTGGTGGAGTCTCTATCTCGGGAGACATTCAAAACCTACCCAGCTATGTTCCTGTGTGTCCTTCTGTAGGTGAATCTGCCTTGGCAAAGGCGGCTGAACTCAATGATCTCCAGAGGTTTCTTCAAACCCCTACCATTCTGCAGCTCTGTGATTGCTAATGTGCAGCTTAATTGTTCAGTGTAGATTATCAAATGTAACAGCAAATGTGTGGCCAAAGAATTTATATAATAACATCACCGTAATTAATATGATATAGCTATCACAGTAATGAGGTGGATTACTGGACTGTGACATCCAGTTAAATAGTGCTGTTTACCAAGATTCCATATTTAGGACAAAAGGAAACACTGAAAGTACAACTAAAGTTTTGCATTTTGCTGTTAATGTATCACTGTCCCTTTCAACTGTAGAAACAGCTGGAGACTTGTTTGTAAGAAGAAACTGAAATTATTCTGATACTTCTTCTTTGCTATGAGACTCAAAGAGGAAGAATCCACTTTCTGATTAATTACTTTCAGGTAGTAATGGATTTGTATACAAACAAAGAGTAAAAGAATATAAACATTCACAGTTTTCAGAACAACATAGGCATATTCATCAACTTCAAATGTTCAATGCTGGAATCATGATGAATATTGGGAAAATACATACAGGCACTGGGAATATAAAGGAACAACTGTAACAGATCAGCAGGGAAGCTGAAGATAAAGAATTCACTGACAAAATCAGTGTCTGCAGATCCTTTCAAGTCCCATATAAACCCACAAGCACTGCAAAACGTACATCACTGGTATACTGCCTATAAGTTCTTGGCAGACAGTCTGCTTAGAGGGACCACTCAGTCTCAATCTAGGCATATTTCAGCTGAGAACTTTTAATGCTGAACTATGCCCTACTCCTGGATAGGTGTACTAAACAAAATTAAAGAGAAAACCCTCAGAGAGAAATAACGCTACAGTACTTAGTATATCCATACAACTGAGGCCAAAATTAACAGAAGGTAAGCATGCCTCTCACCCACAGACATTTTGACAAGCAGAAATCAGAGACAAAACTTGTCTCCTGTGTAATCTCCCACCAGCCAAGGTCTCAGCAGGGTTATTCATTCCAAGTGACTTCCTACTATCTCAATGAGAAGCAATTATGTAATAGAATAACATCACCCAAAACCTGTTCAGGCTGGGAAGATGCACTTACTAGAGTTTAAATAATACTTCCAAATCTGTAAACAGAAATGATGCAAAACATGTCAAACTCCGTTCTCAACTTTTGTTTACACAGTTTTTTCTTGTCATCATTTACAGACACAAAGACTTGATACTTTGCAGCATTTCAGAGATGCATGCTTAAAGATTTACAATGTTGATAATTACTGCTCTGGAGAACTAATTGTTTTTCTGTAAAAAACCATGTAACAGTTGATGAAAAAACATTGTAGCCTTTAAAGCACACCACAATTCCACATAATGCAGAGCAACAGAGCAGTTTAGAAACTGCTTGTCAATTTGCCATGGTAATGTTTCATTTGTATTATGACCTAATCAAAACTTAGTGACTGAATGATAACTCAGATAATTCAAAGCAAATTAATTTACTTATTTACTTTATGAAGAAAGATAACATTCACCAATGTGTATTCCTGAAAACAGGAGTTTTGTGATTTTCAAGTATGTTGAAGTACTAAGCCTACAAAAGCTACTTCTCCCTAGAAATTACATCAGACTACAGAAAAAAAAAAAATCCTGTAGAAACTCATCAATATATTTTAACAGCCAAATTAAGAAGTTCTTCTATTTACAGAAGCAGGATATAGGCACAGAAAAAAAAATATTTTAGATGGAAGTTGAGGAGACTCTTGCAATGATCATGCACTGTTGGAGTTTGCAGTCCTATTGTGACAGTCAAGGAGCAGTCAAGACTCTAAGTTTCAGGAAGGCAAACTTTGAGATCCTTAGGAAGTTAGTAGAACCCCATGGGATAGGATCTTCAGGGATGGAAGACCAGAGTAGAGCTGGTAGACCTTTAAGAACATTATCCTTGGAGTGCAAGACCTCTCAATTACCACCATGTGTAAGAAGTCAGGCAAGAAAGTGAAGAGACTGACATGGTTGAACGGAGACCTATTGGTGAAAATAAAGAGTAAGGGGAGACTGTACAGACAAGGTAAGCAGGGACAGAGAGAACTATAGGAACCCTGTCCAGTTGTGTAGAGATGAGGCCATGAAGGCTAAGGCATGGCTAGAGATGAACCTGGCAAGGGACACAAAGAATAATGAAAAATACTTCTACAGATACAGCAAAAGAAGGCTAAGGAAAGCACTTCCCCCACTGAGGATTGAGAATAGAAAGCTGGTGTCAACAGACGAGAAGGCTGAGGTACTCAGTAATATTTTTAACTCATTCTTCACTGTCAGTCTTGCTCCAGTCACTTCTCAAGTCAATGGATCCCTAGGTGCAGGCCAATGGGATAAAGTCCCTCCCACGGTAAGGGAAGATCAGCTTCACAACCACCTGAGGAACATCAACACACATAAATCTATGGGACCTGATGAGATGCATCCCAGAGTTCTAAAGGAATTGGCTGACAGACTGCAAAGCCAGTCTCCATAATATATCAAGGGTCCTATCAGCCAGCTGAAGTCCCTGGAGACTGGAAGAAGGGAAACACTGCACCCATTTTTAAAAAGAGTGAAAAAGAGTACCCTGGAAATTACTGACCTGCCAGCCTTACTTCTGTGCCTGGGAAGATCATGGAACAGATCCTCCTGGAAGCTACACTTGAACATATGGAAGACAGCAAGGTTATTCAAGACTGCCAGCACTGATTCACTAAGGACAAGTTCTGCTTGACCCACCTAGTGACTTTCTATGATGGTGTAACTACACCACTGGACAAGGGAAAAACAACAGATGTCATCTATCTGGACTTCTGTAAAGTCTTTGACAGAGCCCCCCACAACATCCTTCTCTCTAAGCTACAGAGATACAGATTTGAAGAGTGGACTGTCCAGTGGATAAGGAATTGGTTGGACGATCACATACAAAGAATAGTGGTCAACAGCTCAATATCCAGATGAAGACAGGTGACAAGTGGTGTACCACAAGGATCTCTATTTGGACCAGTGCTGTTCCATATCTTTGTAAATTATATAGATAGTGAGATTGAGTGCACCCTCAGCAAATTTGCAGATCTACACAAAGGGCTAAGAGGAAATTTTGTGAAATAATACTGGCCTATAAAACCCTTCCATGTTCCTCTGAAAGCTGGAAATGTAAAAAAAAAAAAAAAAGTGTTCCTGCTTTGAAGAAAAAAAATAGAGGGGAGAAAGGGGTGTTAAACCAAAGTAAAACCTGTTATTTTTGGTTAGTGAAGACCATGTGCCTATTTCCCCCATAAAATTCCTGTAATACATTTTTAACCTGAATCATTATGAAAAATAGGTTTATGCAGCTACTGTCTTTCTGTGTGCCCCTATAGATGTTTGTCACCTTTGGGTCCTCTGGGAAATTCATCCAAACTACAACACTGTAAGAAAGCTAAACATATAATTACATCCCCATGAGATTTCTGAAAAATTTATGAGTGCATAGACAGAAATCCAGTTCATTGTCTGGTGAAGTTGCTGAGCCACTCTTAATCACATCTGAAAAGCCATGGCAGTCAGGTGAAGTTCTCAGAGACTGGGAAAAGGGAAACATCATACCCATTTTTAAAAGGAGTTAATAAAAAGCACCCTGACAACTGCTGACCCATCAGTCTCACCTCTGTGCCTGGTGTGATCACCGAAACAATTCTGAGATTTACATTGAAGCATGTGGAAGATGGGGACGAAGACTGCCAGTAAGGGACAAATTGTTCCTGACTAACCTAATAGCCTTCTGCAATGAAGTGACAGCAGAAGAGTGGAGAAGAGTTACACACCAACTACTTCAACTTACGGAAGTCCCTTGATATGGTCTCCCACAACATTCTTTTCACTAAACTGGGGAGGCGTAGGTTTGACAGACGTTGTCTGAGATAGGTAAGAAACTGAGGAAACCAGTAAAGAGTGGTGTCTTGCAAGAGACCATGCTGAGACCAAAACTGTTTCTTTTTTCTTCCTCAACATAAATAGTGGTATTCAATTCACCTTCAGCAGGTTTGCAGATGTTATCAAGGTGATGGCTGCAGTTGATTCACTGGAGGGAAGGGATGCTACTCGGGGGGACCTTGACAGGCTTGAGGAGGGGACCCATGCGAACTTCTTAAATTCAGCAGGAACATTGCAGGGTCCTATACATGAATTGGGGCAATCCCAAAAATCAGTAGAGGCTGGGGGATTGAAAACAACATAGAGAGAAGAATTTTGGGATACTGGTGAATGAAGAATTGTATGTGCGCCAGCAATGTGTGCTTGCAGCTCAGAAAGAAAATTGTATCCTGTTTTGCATCAAAAGAAGCATGGTGAAGGGAGGTGATTGTCCCGCTCTAATCTTGTGAGATTCTATGTGGAGTACCGTGAGTAGGTCTGAGACACCCAGGGGAATAGAAAAAAAAACCAAACAAAAAACCACAGACCTGTTAAAATGGGTCCAGAGGACCTCCACAAAATGATCAGAGGTCTGGAACACCTGTCTTACTAAGAAAAGCTGAGAGAGATGATAATATTCAGCCTGGAGAAAAGAAAGCTCCAGTGAGATGTAATTTTGACTTTTAAGTCCTTGAAGAGGGCTTATAAGAAAGACAGAAAGAAACTTTTTACTATGTCCTGTAGCACGTTTTACAGTGAAAGAGAGTAAATCTAGATTAAACATACCTACAGTTTCCTGAAAAGAAATTATATTTTCTTAAATGTGAAATATTGCAACGTAAAGAAGTCCTTTAAGTAAAAATCTTGTCTGTAGAACTAAAAGGCAAGCAATATTTCAGATTTCATATTAAATTGAAATTATTGGTTTATATTATTTATACTGTTTTTAATATTACTGTATGTTGTTTTGGATTATGCAATGTCAGCCTGATTGCTAAAGAGGTGATTTTTGTTTTAAGGCACCTACTGCTTAAAATCATTTTAGAGCTGGAGTGAAAAATTCCACAAAATTGTAAGGTAAAGCCTTTTT
>VWZI01017491.1:38174-143232 GCA_013396835.1 Psilopogon haemacephalus | reverse complement strand
AGCAACCTGGTTGGTAAATAGTAGAGGTTCTATAAACAGGGCAGGTCACTGCAAACCCACTACAACCACCTATGCAAGCAGACATCTAAAAACCAGAAAAAGTCTTCACATGTGCTCATCTAATAATATAAGGTGTGTACACATCTGAGCTTCAGAAGCAAGAGAAAGAGAGATGAGATTATTGTTCAGCCCCTATCATCTACTTCTTGGAAAGTTGCTTGTCCATATTTATATTAATATAAGCAGAAAACAACAATGAAATTGAAGATGGGAACTTTGCAGGTTTACTGGAATGCTTTCCATCAGTGTTTGTAAAAACAAACAAACAATCAAAACCCCAAAACTGTTTTCTGAATCATCTTAGAAGAGTTTGTACAAGTAGTACTACTATTTGGGGATTGGCTACATTTCTGGCCCACACTGAAAAAACAACTAATCCATGACACTTTCACCCAGTTTCAGTGGTATCTGTGTGGTTGCTACACTGTACCTGTTTCTTTTAAATGTGATAAATTCCATTCAGAAATATTTATTATGATGCCTCCAGCCAGGTGTAGAGACACCTGTGTAGACATCTGTGGTAGCCCAAGAAGTAGTATATTAGGAGTCACTTTTGACAAGGCATAATTCTGTGCCTGCTCTATAGTTTTTATGCTGAAGCACAGGAGCTGCTCCTCAATTTGTTTTTATAATGAAAAGTTCGAAATTAGATTCATCTTGGAGTCTAAGCAAGCACCTTAAAAGAAAAACTAATAAGTAATAACTTTAGGCAAGACAAATGAGCTAAGGAAGAGATACTACTTCTGTGCATACTTGTGTTTAATCAAAGGTTAATTCCGAAGGATTATGTTGTCTTTGTGTGGTTTTTTTAAGAATATGATTAGAACAAATGTTTAGTTTATTATTAAAATGTTCTACACAGAGTTTTAAAAAATGCACTTCATACTTGACCTACTAAATAGTTGTAAACAAAGTGCTGCTTCTGGTTGAGGTAAAATTGCTAAAATGAACTACAGCTTAAGGTCCAAAATGTTTTCTTTGGTATTTTGATATTTGCAATTAGTCTTAGCCCTAAACTGCATTTTTCTGTTCAGTGTTTGAATTTGCATGATTGTACTACTTCTTGTAAAAAAATAAAAGGAGCACTTAGAAATACTGTCTGATATTCACTTAATTGAAAAAGGAAAACAACCAACCAACCAACAAAACCCAAACACCACAAAAACAAAACTAAAAAGCCTAAATTTGCTAAAGTGTATCAGAACTGACTATGACACTTTGGGAATTAATGAAATCTGTATTTGCCCTCCATTGCATTTATTGAGGCAGATATGGTTAGTAGAAGACAACAGCTTGTGGGCGTGAGATGACAATGACATGGGTGCTGCCAGAGTTGCCAACTCCTTGGTGATGGTTATGTAAGAACTTAATGAACTGTACAGTAAGGTGTGGAATGAGCTGTAATATGATGAGAGTTTTGAAAGTAGGCCTGTATGGATCTGTAACACCTTAGAGGCTAAAAGGCCCTAGCTAAATTTCCTCACCCTACTGGCTTCCTCTCCCCTATTCACTAACAGTTCTTCAAAGTAGATGGCCATAATGGCCATTGTGGGAACTTCAGTTTTGGTGATTCCACCCCCCAATAACTGAGGACTTGCAGAAAGTGTTTGAGTTATACAGAATCATAGAATAGTTTATGTTGGAGGGGACCTCAAAGATCATCTCATTCCAGCCCCCACCTAGGCAGGACTCGATGGGTGGACAACTCGCTGGATAAGGAATTGGCACACAGAGAGTGGAGATCAATGGCACAATGTCCACTTGGAGAACAGTGACAAGTGACGTCCCTCAGGGGTCACTGCTGGGACCAGTGCTGTTTAACATCTTTGTCAGTGACATGGACAGAGGAATCAAGTGCACCCTCACCAAGTTTGCAGATGACACCAAACTGTGTGGCACAGTCGACTTGCTAGAGGGCAGAGATGCCATCCAGAGGGGCCTGGACAGGATGGAGAGGTGGGTGCCCAGGCCAACCTCATGAAATTCAACAAGCCCAAGTGTAAGTTCCTGCACCTGGGTCAGCACAATCCCAAGAACAAATACAGGCTGGGTGGCAAGTGTCTGGAGAGCAGCCCTGAGGAAAAGGACCTGGGTGTCTGGGTGGATGAGAAGCTCAACATGAGCCGACAGCGTGCACAGGCGGCCCAGCCCAGTCAGCTAGCTATGTCCTGGGCTGCATCAAGAGAAGCGTGGCCAGCAGGGCAAGGGGGGGGATTCTTCCCCTTTACTCTGCTCTTGTCAGACCCCACCTGGAGTACTGTGTGCAGTTCTGGAGCCCCCAGCACAAGAAGGACATGGAACTGTTTGAGCAAGTCCAGAGGAGGGCCACAAAGATGATCAGAGGGCTGGAGCACCTCTGCTATGAGGACAGGCTGCGAGAGTTGGGGCTTTTCAGCCTGGAGAAGAGAAGGCTTCAAGGAGCCCTTACAGTAGCCTTCCAATATCTGAAAGGGGCCTACAGGAGGGCTGGGGAGGGACTATTCACAAGGTTGAATAGGATTTTTATTTATTGACAGGATGAGAGGTAATGGGTTCAAACTGGTAAAGGGGAGGTTTAAATGGGATGTTAGGTGGAAGTTCTTCACAGTGAGGGTGGTGAGACACTGGAATGGGTTTCCCAGGGAGGTTGTGTCTGCTCCCCCCCTGAAGGTGTTCAAAGCCAGGCTGGATGAGGCCTTGAGCAACCTGTTCTAGTGGGAGGTGTCCCTGCCTATGGCACAGGGGGGTTGGAACTGGATGATCTTTGAGAGCTCTTCCAAACTAAACCACTCTATGATTCTATGATTTCTCACTACAACAGGTTGCTCAAGGCCTCATCCAACCCAGCCTTGAACACCTCCAGGGAGGGTGCATCCACATCTATCACTTGATGCTAGGGAGAAGAGAATGGCCCCTACCCCACTAAAACCTCCTCTTAGACAAAGAGCAATGAGGTCTTTCCAGATTAAATAATCCCAGTTCCCTCAGCCACTCTTCATGCTAGATGCAATGGATTCTGAAGGGAAGAAAGATAATTTTGGTAAAGTGATCATTGTTCTTAGGCTTACACAGCTGTAACTCCTAGTTAAATGTATTTAATTCATAAACAATACTCCTTTCTTTGTGGCATCAGACACTCTGGTATCTAACAGTTTTACTGGGATAAAGATCCTACATCTAAAACTGAAGTCTACAGAATTTTAAGTTGTCAGTCAGTAAAAAGAGTCCCAGAAGAACATGTTACATGGAAATTTTATTGAAGTTCTCTGGAACTCAATGATAGAATAATTTTATTCAGTATCCTTGTACTTTCCAGAGTTCCTACTTTAATTGTAGTATTCTAAACTAAGTTAACAACCCATCTGATTAAAAATAGTTTTTATTTACTCTTCCTTATCTTTATCTGCTCTGATGAGCCTTGGTACTTAGCTGCTTTCCAAGAGAATGAAAACAGAGCATTTTAGGTGTAGGATGTTTTTTATCTCTGTTGCCCTAAAGCAGGTATTTTTTTGCAGGGTAACAATATTCTGTCCTGTATGCTCTTTCATGTCATTCAGACTTACTGCAGGTAGCAAAGGGGAAATTAAAAGATATTTAAGTCACTCACCAGGAGCCTAGAGAAACATGAACTCAATAACATACGAATTTTGTTATGCTGGAGCTGAAAATTTTTTACAAAATTAGGGCAAGTAGGTCACTGAACATTTCCAATTTCCACAGTGATATCCTCTGAGTAATTCTACAAGCAAATTTGCTTTATAGAACTAGTGTCTTTTTTTTCATTCACAAGCTAGGTTTTTTTGTTTGGTTGGTTTAGCTTTGCTGTGTTTACAGTCTCTTTAAAAATTGAATCCATGTAACTGAACTGTAAAACCACAAGATACTTGACTGAGAATCTGTGGACCCCTTTGTGTCACTCAGAAGAAATGCCAAACCTATATTCAGTTTTGGTAGCTTGTTCACTTTAGGTCACTCTATGCTGCTTCTGCCTCTCTCTGTTGATGCCACCCTTTTATCTAGCATGCATAACTGGGCATCTGTTCTGTTCTCCTTATTTATTCCTTACCTGACATTCTCCATCAACTAGAAAGCCACTTAGTTTGGTGAAGCTTTTATAATCAGTTGCACGCAGATCAAGTCTAGCCTGTGGAAGATATTTTTTTCTCTGAAACTTACTCCTCTTCCTCCTTACCCTGGGGCTAGAGAATCATGTTTAATTGTTTTTAACATGCCTTAGTCTACTTCTTGTGAGATACAAGGGTTATCTTCTAGACCTAAAAGAAATCTGCACATAAGCCTCCTGCACTGCATATCTCCCATAAGGAGCAAGGCGTTTTCACTTGTCTTTTGACAAATCAGAGACATTTCAGTATAAAATATCACCCACTGGGGTTAGAGGTATCGGTCTTTAAGGTAAGCAGCCTGCATGCAGTATAAAAAATGTACATATCCCTAAATGCAGACAGTTCATTACAGACTGATGAAACTAGATGACACAATAATTAAGCACTTCTGGAGATGACTAACTCCTTGTGGCTTTTTCCCAATCAGAGAGTAAAAAATATTTTTTCCTGTTTTTTTTGTTTGTTTGTTTGTTTTTAATCTCAAATGCCTCTTTCCCCCCCTTCCCTCATCTGCAGTAATGCAGTAATGAGAAAAAAGTTAGTTAGTCATATTGGGAGTAGGGGCGTGTAGTGATTCTGGGTGCCATGCACCCCTCCCCCACAAGGATTCATCCAGACTAAACTCAGCTGGATGGAAGTTAAAGCTTTTATATTCACAGCTTAGCACAATCGACAAGCATATATATGCAATATATTACAAATATTTGCAACTTTATACAGTTATATACAAGTTAAAAGTAATGCAGAAATACAAGACACCTCCCAGTCGTCAGAGTTCCCAAGAAGGGCTCTCAACCAGACCTCCACCTTTTTTTCCCACCCTTTCCCTTATCTCAGAATCTCTCTTACCGGCAGGGTGATCTGGAAAGCTCAGCAAGGTATTAGAAGCAGAATGATTAACTGGGAAATGTGCAAGGTTAGGCAGAAGAGTTAATATGGCAAAAGCCAGGCAGAGACTGTCTTATCTTTGTTTGTGTCCTTGCTTTTGTATGTCCCAGCAGAATGAATGGGTAATTTAGACTCTGTCTTTCCTTTTTCACAGCCAGCAATCTAATTTCTCACATTAAAATATTCCAATTAGCCTTAAACCAGCACATATTTTTCCCAACTTCCATAGAGCTGGGATATCTGGACCCCAGGGTCAGCTCCTTCCCTTACAAGAGCTGTTGTGAGGAGAGCTAACAGCTGAGGCCTCTCTCTCTCTCTCTCTGTCTGGGGCTATACTTCATCCCCTGTCTGCCCCTAGGGCCTGCTGAGCTGGGTCCAAGCTCATTTCTGCTCAAGGGCTCCCCTCATGGCTGGGCTGAGGCCTACAGTGGCACCTGGGGGTGGCTGGGCAGTGGCTAAGCCTACTCGTTGTGCCTGGCCTGGCTAGGGCTGCAGGATATGGCTGCTGTGGGAGGCAGTATGCCTTGCTCACCTTTGCAGTGGCCTGGCACTAGCCCATGTACTGCCCTGGGTGATGACTTTCTGATTCCCCCCTCTGAAAAGATGTTGAATGACAAGACTCAAAAAGGCAAGAATGTAAGTTTATATGTGTTGTTTTTCTTCAAAGGAAGTTTAGACCCTCAAATAAAAGTGAAAGTGTTGGCATAGGCTTGCTAGTGATTGCTCACTTGCAATCACTTGCATGGGCTACAGACAGTGCCCCAAAGCATGAACTTCATGTCCCTGCCATGAACTGGGCATACCATGGGCTTCCTGGCAGCACCGAGTGTGTTGGGAGAAGTTTCCTTCTCTCCAACCAGTGGCTGCATGTTCTGTGACTAAGACAATGGCGTGCTGTCATGCAGTAAGTAGCTCACTTGAAGTAGTTGCTGGCATACCCAGGCTCACATCTCTTCAAGTTCACTTTCACAAAATGGAGCCAGGACCTACCACAGGATGAAGGCTGGTAAGTGAAGCACTTACCAACTCAGTCAGAGTTAATCAAACTGTCATTTTCTACAGTAAAAGGTCAATTTTAGGTGAATTGGATGCCCCTGTTTGTGCCTGAAGTAAAATGTGGTATGTCTCCAGTAAATTGAGGCTTGTAGTTAAATGTACATAACTTCCAGCCTTGGTATTTGACTCCTGGTGGTTTTGCCATGTTTATTGGTTTGGGGAAATTTCTCACTGAGTTGTGTTTTCTACTTTTTACTCAGCACTGTTTTATTTCTGTCCCCTAAGCTCTTTGTTGTAGAAGACTTCTTGCAATTCTTCTTGCAAGGATGTGAAGCAAAAAAAGCCTCTGCAAAGATGTACCATACTGGTGTCTGTTCTCTATCTTTTTTTTGCTTTTAATGCACAATAAAACTCAAATCTGAAGAGCATACTTAAGTTGAAGATGATTAGCCTTCATGTTTAAAACAAAAACAAAACCAAAAAAGCTCCTTGGTAGGAGATCAAGAAAATAAGCAGAGAAGCAAGAATTATCTGATCAAAGCACATGGGAGAATTTTGATTTCTTTCAAGCAAAGGCAGATGTCAAAGACGTAGGCAGAACATACAGAACTAAAATAAGGCTCTGATCATTCACCCTTTCAATATTAAAAAATTGCTGGTAGTCATCTAAAGAGTTTAGATGGGACCCAAACTACTATAAAATCTCCATGCATTGACTCACAAGAAGACAGCCTTGACATTTAGACTAATTTGAAAATTACAGCTCAGGAATTATCTTGTGGATGCTTAAAACACTAACAGACCAAATTTATTCAGATGTGGTAAAGAAATTGGGAAACTTGGGAAAACATTTCTATATTTTATTAACTGTGCATCTGACAGTAAAATGAACAAAATTAAATATAAATAAGTAATCACTTTCTGACACTTAGAAAATCAGATTTGGTGTAATCACTGCTAATATTAGCAAAATATCCTTTAATATGTTAGCATTCAGAGAATTAACTTTCACCTTTTACATTAAATACAGCAAGAAATCATCCCCTTGTCCATCGCTCTTTTTAATCTTTTTTTTTTCTTTTTTTTTTCTCTATCTTACCTACAAAAGCATCTTTATTAATAGTGCTATAGAAGTTTAGCCAGCAGGATTTCTTAGATCTTTTAATAACCTTCTGAATTCAAGCACTCCTCCTTTCCTTTTATGATCTACCAAGTCTAAAAACTTTAAGGTTGGTCTAACTTTTCTAAAAGCTCTCCTTTTTAACTTTGACCACCATGTATGAATGACTATTTCATAAGGGAAAAAGGTGTTTCTTTCCTATCTGATTATGCTGTGGCTAAAATCTATATTTGTCACTATCAATAGCATCAAAGTGAGATACTATTGCTGACTAGTGAACTTGCTACTCTGTTATTCTCAGAAGTTTGCAGGAAAGAAAAATTATTTTAATTGTCAAAATCTAACACTTGCTCCAATGTGTATTTCTCTAGAAGTACACATAAAAGGAAAAAAAAAAAAAGGAGAAATCATAAACCAGATGAAAATAAAAATATTTTCAAATAGGAAGCATAACTTAATTACAGAAACTTATAAACAAAACTATAAAATCATCTTGAGTTTTGTTTAACAACCATTCTGTTTAAATGTTTTTAATGTTTTAATGACTACTACACAGTCAATTAAAATTTGGAGGAGAAAAGAATAATTTTTGAAAGGAATTTGGTCTACTCCATTACAGGTTATCTGCCTCACTCCTTTCCTTAGAGAATAACCTTGCCCCTGTAATCAGCATCTCCAAGGTATTCTGAGCCCAGGTATTTTGGGTTGATTCATTGTGGTCCTGTTCTTTTCAGATAAAGTTAGGCAGTTTGAGAGGAAAGTGTAGGTGCTGATGTGATTACCAATCTTTCCTCCAATGTAAGCAGATAAACAACTTGAATCCTTCGTTTCTGGCGATGACAGCATCTGTAAAAGTACCCTGACTATGAATTCCTGCTGTGCCCTGTCTGTGCTAATCTCAGGAGGTAGTGCTACGACAGTGCTTCCCCTGTTGTGTTCACAGGATGCTTCACAAGTCTATTAGTTGCTTCAAACTCTGAAAGAGTAAGTAACACATGTACTCTTATAATGTAATATCACAGTTTGGGTCCTAGAGTTATGTCTGACCTTTTCCGTATTCTAATGGAAGCAATGTGATGTGATTGCCCTTTCTGGACTTTTTGTTGTTCAGTCAGCCTTTTGCATATGTCAAGGGACTGTTGTGGAATATGTAGGTTTAGGGTGCCAATTGCATCACTTGGTGAGGTCAAAATTATTTGTCAATGGCCATATTAAAAGCGCTGGGGATGTAAGAGATGATTCCACAGCTGACCAGAGTATAGTATTTATCAAGTTATTCCCATATCTTTACTGAATTTGGGGGTCTGGAAAGAAGTGGCCATTAAGAATCTATGCAGAATCAGTGGGATAGTAATCCTCTGCACAGATTGTATTTTAATTTAAATCAGGTTGTGCTAAATGTACTGTAGGTCTTAATAAAAGTGGATCAGCAACATTGTTTTTCAGACTCCATACTGAGTATATTACCCTCTATAATCTTTATTTGTTATTGAGAAACAGGATTTGGGCTCCTCTTTGAGTGCTTGTAGTTTTCCAAACAGATGAAGTGATTTCTTTAAATCAAGAAATATAATATGTTCATCTAAAAAATAATATTATTTAATTTCTTATATTGTTCTTGCTCTTTAAAATGTGTGATACTGATACTTATTTTTAACTTTTTATTTTTAGCTCCTTGCCTAGCTAAATCTTCACCAAACTGCTATAAGCCCATAGGAATATGTGCATATTTTTATACATTCTGTTATCTTGCTAAAAATATAGCTTTTTCCTTTCAATACTCTAATCCCTAGAACTTCTTCAACTGTACCCGCAAATTAAATGATTTTACTCGTGTGTCTGTGACAAAACAGCTATGGATAAGTGATTCTAAAAGATGCCTGAATGTGTGCAGAAATATTGGACAGACTTTCTATTTGCTATTTTATAGTTTGCTTTTGTTTGTTATTCTTGTCTTTTTTAATTACTGTAAATCACATACCATATATGCCATGTCTGCTGTACATGATTTAATAAGCATAAGAAAATAATAAATAAGATTTGAGTTCAAACTAGCAAGAGTTGAGATGTTGCAATTGTTAGCAACCACAGGATAAACTAGCAGAATATCAAGCAGTCTTTTCCTTTCAGTTGTAAAAAAAGTTTATACTATCTCTTTGTAGAAATGCTTCATCCCAACTCTGCATTCACCTCACTTTATTAGCACAACACAAAAGTAAATATAGATTTCAGCATGGCTGAAAGATGAGAGTTTCTTTGATTGTATTTGAATGACAACAGTTTGAGACACTTTTTCTAGTTAGAAAATGAAAGATAATTTGAGGCTTGAAAAAACAGGAATAGAAATATTGTTTACTTGGAGTTTCTGTGCTTGTGCATGAGTGCCAGGCACTCTCAGATGGAGATGGGTGGAGCGGTTGCAGGGAGATAGGGTTGATATAGTGGTTTGGTGACACAAGTAGACCCTAGGCCAAGGCAGAAAGCTGTTTGCTTTTGTGTTCAATTGCTTATGCTGTCTTTTTTCCTCAGTATCAGTTTTATTAGAAGCATGGGTTAATTGGGAGTGTGCAACATAAAAATTCCCCAAGCTGAGATAGTTTTGCTCACAATATATGTTAAGAAAACCCAGCCAACCAGTCAACAAAAAAAAAAAACACAAAACAAAAAACACCAAAAAGCCCCACCAACAGAAAAAAAAAATTAAAATGTTGTATTTTTGCACTTTCTTCTTGATTCATTTATGTATGTACTTTACAGAATTAGAAACTTGGGCAGTGTATTAATTTTTTTTTTCTTTCAGTTTGACTCTTCCCCAAATTCTATCACTTAAGAAATAAAAATGCCTTATAGTTACAGCAGATGGCAGAAGAGTGGATGTTAGATTGATACACTGCAATTGATAGATTTTTTTAGTTAAAAATTGGATAGCTTACTTTCAGATATTATTTACTGTCACTGATTTTTTTTTGTAAGTGAGTACCAATGGAGGAACTTCACTTTTCAAGAGCAGATAAAATAATCTTGTTCATGAGTTATGTTATTCTGTCAGATTTTCCTCTGGTTTTATAATTTTTATTTTAGGTTGCAGAGAGAAGAAAACACAGTTTACTGAAAATGTTTGCTTTTCAAAATATTTAAAACAGGACTGGTTCTTCATAAATATTGGTGCAAAATTCTTTGTGCACATCTTCAAACAATCAAAATGGGTTTTCCAAAAGCTTTTAAAAAGCGGGGGGGGGAAAGTGTGTCTGTGTGTATTATAGTAATATAAATCATGAATTGTGCTTAGGTTAGCTATTTGAGCTTTAAAGACTTCTTGTAGCTTTACCTTAGCCTTTCTCAGCAGACAATTAGCCATATTTTTGTCTAATTCCAGCACCAGTTTTGCTTTCTTGCCTCTCCTTGGATATGTTCAACCTTCA
Source organism: Psilopogon haemacephalus (assembly GCA_013396835.1). Classification (NCBI taxonomy): domain Eukaryota; kingdom Metazoa; phylum Chordata; class Aves; order Piciformes; family Megalaimidae; genus Psilopogon; species Psilopogon haemacephalus. The sequence goes on along the minus strand of VWZI01017491.1, from coordinate 132,643 downwards.
CCCACTACCAACATCCATCAGGTCTTCTTTAAACCTGGGAATAAAGGTTGAAGCAGTGCAGTAAGTTCATAGAATCATAGAATGGTTTAGGTTGGAAGGGACCTCAATGATCTAGTTTCAACCCCCCTGTGCCATAGGCAGGGACACCTCCCACTAGAACAGGTCGCTCAAGGCCTCATCCAACCTGGCCTTGAACACCTTCAGGGAGGGAGCAGACACAACCTCTCTGGGCAACCCGTTCCCTATCTCACCACCCTCACCGTAAAGAACTTCCTCCTAACATCCAGTTTAAATCTCTCCTCTTCCAGTTTAAACCCATTGCTCCTTGTCCTGTCATTACATGACCTTGTAAATAGCTCCTCTCCAGCCTTCCTGTAGGCCCCCTCCAGATACTGGAAGGCTATGATAAGGTCTCCTGGAAGCCTTCTCCAGGCTGAAGAGCCCCAACTCTTGTAGCCTATCCTCACAGGAGAGGTGCTCCAGCCCTCTGATCATCTTCATGGCCCTCCTCTGGACTTGCTCAAACAGTTCCATGTCCTTCTTGTGCTGGGGGTTCCAGAACTGCACACAGGACTCCAGGTGGGGTCTGACAAGAGCAGAGTAAAGGGGGAGAATCCCCTGCCCTGCTGGCCACGCTTCTCTTGATGCAGCCCAGGACATAGCTGACTGTCTGGGCCTCATGTGCACAGTGCCAGCTCATGTTGAGCTTTTCATCAACCCAGACCCCTAGGTCCTTTTCCTCAGGGCTGCTCTCCAGACACTTGCCACCCAGCCTGTATTTGTTCTTGGGATTGAGCTGACCTAGGTGCAGGACCTTGCACTTGGGCTTGTTGAATTTCATGAGGTTGGCCTGGGCCCACCTCTCCAACCTGTCTAGGTCCCTCTGGATGGCATCCCTACCCTCTAGCAAGTCAACTGTGTCACACAGCTTGGTGTCCTCAAGTTGTCATTGGGCAATGCTGAGCTGCTTTCTTTTTACAGGTTTTCTGATGTGACATGACCTGTCATGGACTAGAGAACTCAGCTCAAATTTCTAGAGTATGGCCTCAGAAGTGAATAGGGAAGTAGGAATGGAAAGCCCATATGTTTGCTGTGCCCAAATGCTGTTTACTCTGATACATTATTTTTCCTGAAATAGTATTTATTAGTTAAAGATAATTGCCTAGCTCTTAGACTCTGCAGAACAAAATATCCCCAACAAATAAACCCTTCTCAAGTTCATTGGAACTGTGTTGCACTTCACTACTATTGGAAATAGACTACAGAAATAATATTTCCTCACATAGATTACTAAGAAAAAGGGTGGAGTAAATGAGACAGTAACTTTGGCTTACCTTTCCTAAGCAACAAATCTGGTACAATTTCCGATCCAGTTTATTTCATAGGGAATTAGTTTATCTGCCTATCTGAATTGATTCTAGCTGTACATAATGTTTACCTAAAAACTACATTTTTATAGGTGAATGGGAGCCTTGGAAAGCGTGACCTTACTACTTGAGTGAATTGTAGTTTAATCATGAAACAAAATATTTCTATATTGTCTGTCTGCCCTCGTGGTTTTATCCTCTAAAACAAGTGAGTAGGGACTATACTAAAAATGTGAAATGTTTGTGTGACACATTTACGGTCAAAGGTAAATAATTTCGCTTTCTGAAATAATTGAGATCAGTAAGATACCTTTTAGTTTTTCATCTTTCTCCTGCCTTTGGGAGAGTACACTTTCTTAGTAGCATGAATATATCTTCCTTTATAAAAAATTATGGGTACTTCCAGTTGACTTTCCAGATCTTTAGTCTGTTTTGGAGCTTGAGAAAAGTTAATCAAGTTGTGGTGTAAACTACTGGGGCTGTTGTTATACGGAAATATTGACTAATCTGTCTACATTATTTGAATTATGGAATACCTACAGAGAAAATTCAATGGAGCAAATACACATTAAGAAATTATGATGATGATACATAAAACTCTCTACTAATAATTTCTGACCCAAAAAAGGATTTTTGTCTTTGAAGGTCCTAAGATACTGCTGGAAAGATCCTATTGAGAAGAAAAAAAAAAAAAAGAAAACCAGAATGTTTTAGAATCTGATGTATCTGGCTTTAGAAAAGTGAGACAATTCAAACATATTTGCCTGAAAGTAGAAAGAAAGTAAAATGCCAGTGATGATTTCTGAGAAGTAAGTCTTTAGTATAGTGGGTGATCCTAAAAAATTACAGTGAGAAGCAGCAGTATTGTTTCCATCTATTATGTGTTACTGAGCAGAATCTGAGCTCACCTATTATATGTTACTGAGATTGCTACAATCTTCCTCACCTGTGTTTATAATTACCACATTTTAAAGAGTGTTGCCAAAATACATTTCCTATACTGTATTCTAAAGAAATATTTATATGAGCTCAGGGGCCAAGCAAACCATTAGAGAGCTTAAATGTGTGCTCGGGTGAAGAAAGATAGAAACTAATTTTTATTGTTCAACCCACAACATCAACAAAGTAAATATGCGTAATGCAGTCAATATGATATGCTACCATCAATTATAAATTTTTAATTGCAGATAAAAATATAGAGAAATATTTAAGGTAGCTATAGATAATTTTGATATTGCAGAGAAGTTACAGTATGAAAAGCTAGCTTTGACACAAATTCACTTTGCAGTATCACAAGATGCTGCAAAAAAGCTCATTTTACTTTCTGGCTATTTACACTACAAGGAAATAAATTGTCAGCAAATATAGATCCATAAAAGTAGAATAATATAATTATGCCCTGACACAAGTTGTGTTCTCAAACACCCCTACCCTGACTTTTGGTCATACTGTAAAAGAAGATGAGAGATCATTTTGAGAAGTATTATGGTGTATCTCTTTGGGGGTTTTTGAGCATTAGGGCTCCATTATCTGCATCTTGCTTTCTCTAATCACAACTGGAGTTTTAACTCTGGACAGGAATCAAACTTCTTTATGTAATACTTGTCTTATTATTACAAGTTGCACACTACTGCTTTAATCAAACCTTTAGGATCAATGAAATGCCGAGTTCATTTTCATGTGAGGAACAAGGATGCTCTGCAAAACACAGCCATTAAATAAAATGGTTTTCTTAGGAAAGGAACTATTGAAAATGTAATCATCCTTCATACTAGTAACGTGTTTACCTGAACTTTAGTAAAGCATTTGACAGTGTCTCCCACAGTATTCTCTTGAACAAACTGGCTGTCCATTGATTGGAAGGGTAGACACTTTGCTGGGCAGAAGAAATGGTTGGATGGCTGGTCTCAACGGGTGGTAGTGAAAGGTATTAAATCCACTTGGCAGCTGGTGCCAAGCAGCATTCCCTAGGGCTCATTGCTGGGTCCAGTTCTCTTTAATATCTTTATTGATGATCTGGATGTGAGAATTGACTGCACCCTCAGTAAGCTTGTAGATGACAGTAACTTGGGAGGGGGTGTTGATCTGCTCGAGGGTAGGAAGACTCTACAGAGGGAACTGGACAGGCTGAATCAATGGGCCAGTTGTATATGATTGGACAAGACCAAGCGCCAGGTCCTGAACTTGGGTAATAACAATCCTATCTAATGTTACAGGATTAAGGAAGAGTGACTGGAAAGCTGCTCAGAAGAAAGGAACCTGGGGATGTTGATGGACAGCTGGCTGAATATGAGCCATCAGTGTGCTCAGGTGACCAAGAAGGCCAACATGATCTTGGCTTGTTTCAAAAATAGCATGACAAGCAGGAAAGCAATTGTCTTCTTGTACTCAGCAGTTGTGAGACTGCATATTGAATATTGTGTTCTGTTTTGGAGCATTCACTACAAGACACTGAGGTGCTGAAGTTGTGCTGATTTGAGGGTAAATGGAATATTTTAGTAAGAGAAATTAGTTTATAGGCTGAGACAGGAAAATATTGATGATGTCTACTCCACTCATAGGTTTGCTGACCGATACAAAAGTAAGAACCCAAACATAGATACGACAGAACTGCTCGAGTCTGAGCTCTGGTCTGTTGATCTCTCCTTTTCCTTGCCTTCTAGCTGGATCCCTGTAACCCAACTAATCAATTCCTGCTTCTAACCCCACCTGGCCAATCTTCCCTGTTTATCTGGCATGTAAGACAGATACTGGGATAAGATTGGGTGGTGGGGCGAAGGTGGGAGGGTGGTTTGGAACCCTTCTTGGGGACTTGGATCTCTGGAAGGGGCATTGTGTTTCAGTATTAGCTTTTTACTGTATATATCTGTAAATATCTGTAATATATTGTAAATATCTGCTTGTGTACTGTGCAAAGCTGTAAATATACAGCTTTGTTCATTAACTTCCAGCTGGCTGAGTCTAGCCTGGGTGATTTCAAAAGTGTGTGTTTTGAGGCAGATAACTCCCAGACTACCACATCCTTAGTTGGCGCCCAACATGGGGCTTGAACCCATGACTGTGAGATTAAGAGTGTCATGCTCTACCAACTGAGCTAGCCAGGCTAATTCTCTCCAGTTGTGCAGCAATGTCCTACCATAGATATTGCTAATACTTTCTTCTCTATTCCCATAGCAAAGGAATGCAGGCCTCAGTTTGCATTCACCTGGAGAGGAATCCATTGCCAGTTCAACTGTTTGCCTCAGGGGTGTCACTCAGTGTTCCACAACACATTGGAAAAAGGAAAAGCTCCAGAACACATACAATAATGAACAACATCATAGTGTTGGACCAAACTGCTGAAGAGGTCTTCAAGAAACATAACAAAATAGTTGACATTCTCTTACAAGCAGATTTTGCCATAAAGAGAGACAAAGTCAAAGGATCTTCCAAAGAAATTCTATTTCTGGAGTGCAGTGGCAGGATGGTTGCCATCATGTTTCACAGGATGTGGTAATGTCTCCATCATAGCAGTTCCCCACAAATAAAAAGGACACTCTTGGGTGCAGTGGGATTTTAGAGACTACACATTTCTGGATTCAGATTGTCAAATCTCTGCATGGTGTGACTCGTAAGAGGAACAATTTTGAGTGGGGACCTGAGCAACAGAAGTAGGTCCAAAGAAGGGCAACAAAGCTGAGGAAGGGTCTGGGGAATAAATCTTAGAAGAAGCAGCTGAATGAACTGGCATTTCTTCTTGAGACAAGGAGGCTAAGGGGAAGACCTTCTTGCTCTCTGCAACTATTTGAAAAAAGGTTGCAGTGAGGTGACTGTTGGTCTCTTCTCCCTATTGAAAATGTTATAGAATGAGAGGAAATGGCCTCAAGTTGCACCAGGAGAGGTTTAGACATCACACAACTTTTTTTGTTTTGGTTTTTTTTTTTTCTTTCCCCCCTCCCCACAGAAAGTTATCAAACACTGGCATAGACTCCCAAGATAGGTGGCTGAATCATTTCCTGGAGGGCCTTAGAAAACGCAGAGAAGTGGTGCAAAGAGGCATGGTTTAGCATTAGACTTCACAGAGTTAGAATAATGGCTGTATTTGTTGATCTTAAAGGTCTTTTCCAACCAAAACAGTGCTATGATTCTGTGATTTACATATAGGAATATGACTATTAATATTTGTGTTTAAATTCTGTGACACAACGGGGGTTAGTAGGGAATGAGGAGAGAAATAAAAGTAGAGGATAGTAATTTGTGTGTTTCTTTGATCTAAGACAAAACAACTAATTTAAAGCCTAAGTAACCAACACATAAGATACTAGTATAAAGGAAGTGAATTGTGATAGCTGCTGGAAAGTCTTATATTCTCAGTTTACCAATCCTATTTAGGATAAGGCATATGATGCTGCAATGTAGTTCGATTGCTTTTATGTGAGTGTTTCCAAAACAGGCATTTATTTTCCTTTTAATATATAGCATGTCAGGGATGTATGCTGCTCAGAGATTAACCCTCAAAGAACTGTTTACTTACATTTACCTCCAGTCAACATTTAACTCTACAAAAAGTGATAGTATGATCCTCTGAAAAGGAAGGCATTTACCTGCAGAGCTTTTTAAAGATTTGAATAACCAGAAACATAGTTAACACCTTCAACAATTTCCTCCTTTGATTCCTGCGCTGGACCTTATAGGAGTGGGAATTGCAGATCTTACAAGCTTTTTCCGACCGCTGTTGAAAGAACCTGAAGATAGCAGTTTCCTTTTGCTTATAACAATTTTTTTGTATAGTTTTGTTGAGTATAACCACATGTGGTGGTTCAACAGTTATCTGGCCCCCCACCACCACCACTTTGAAATAACCCAGGCTAGGACTCAGTCAGCTGGAAGTTAATAAATGAAGCTTTATATTTACAGCTTTGCACAATATATGAGCAGATGTTTACAGATATATACAGTGAAAAGGTAATACAGAAACACCACACCCCTCCCAGAGATCAAAATCCCTAATCCAAAATCCACCTCTACCACCTTCCCCCTTTCCCCAGTCTTATCTCACCATCTGTTGTATGCAGCAGATAGGAAAAGGTAGATTGGCCAGGGGGATTAGCAGCAGGAGAGAAGTTAATGAAATCATTCAGATTCTGCTAGGAGAGGCAGGGAGAAAGAGCCATGCAAGAGCCACAGCCCAAAGCGGTCTGAAACCATCTGCCTTATCTATGTTTGGGTTACAACTCTAAAAACATTTTTTTTCTTAGTAAAGCTATGAGTGAAGTAGCATCATCAGTGTTTTCCTTTCTCAGCCTATAGTCTAATTTCTCACTCAAATCCTCCAGTTAGTTCAAACCAGCACAACACAAGATGTAGAAACCTAACCTCTGAACTCAGCAACAGACACATACAGTTGTTACATTAATTCATACAGCAGTAGAAAAAAAAGAATTTATACTGCTTTCCTCCTTCATAAATATTTTTTCTGAAAATTGCTTCATTGATAGTTTTAAATACTGAGATGAATTATCATGATTTTATGATGCAAGATTGAGCTACTCTGTGAATGGCAGTAAGCTGACAAACAAGTCAATTGCAGACATCAACACTTTTTAATGTAATTGCTCTCAGTGTCTTATCTCTAAAAGACAACAGAAGGATTCCTTTGTTGATCTGCCTTCATCTAGCAAGCTCAGTGGTACTACTTGGGCTATTCATCTAACTCTGCAAACAGGACAGACATCTAAACCATTTTGTATTCATAACAATGAAACAGGAATACTTGCATTTTCTTACACATTAATATAATTATAGGAGAAAACCATTGTAGTGTGGAAAAGGATTTTAATGTTTTAGTGTTTTTTTGTGTTTTTTTTTTAATAATGAAACTGAGTGCAGGTGTTGATATAACTGACATGGTCTAAGATGAAGTGCATGTTTCTTTGCTGAAATTTTGAGAAAGTTACAGTGCACATGCTACTACCCACACGCAGACAAAGTGAAAATGCTTTAGCAGCAATTGCAGCATATTTTTGAATTTGAAGAGGCACTTGCACAAGGTGAGCTTGAAAGCTTTCCTCTCCCAACAAAACTACAAGTCTTTCACAGCTCTCTTGATTGAAAGCACCTTTTATGTTTGAAGTAGCAAGGAAATGGATCACTTCAAAGCCACTAGATTGACTCCTTTTACACATACACTTCCCCACTCCCCTGCCCAACATGTATTGATTCGTTGATATTTGTTTATTTTGCAATGCTGATATGGCAAAGAGTAGTTCTATTATCTGTGTTTCTATTTGCGAGTTTTTTGTACATATAAAATACATTCACAATACAGTTTCTATATTTTTAATATTAGTAGATATAGTAGAATATTCTTTGCTTCCAAGACAGTATGTAGAGCTGATATGTTGGTTTTGGGCTTTGGGGTTTTTTTGGGTTTTTTTTGGCTAACTGGATTTTTTTAAATGGAGACATCGTGCTTTGTTACATATTCATGGGTCTATTATGGTAGAATATACTTCTCTGTGGAGAGGTGGAGTTGGCAGAGCTGTCAAAGTGTTTTGTGATTTGGGAGAAGAATAATCTGGTTAGCCCTTATGAATAGTTTTTAATACCTCGCAGGAGAAAAGGAAGGTCGATACTTTAGTGCTTACATTTTGCATCTGGTAAAATAAAGGAAAGCATTTTGTGGTAGGAACTTAATTGTTCTGTATTGTTCAGGGCATTTTATAGTGATCTCTTGTACCTCAGATAAAGCTTGCAATGATTACTGCAACACAAATAGTATGAGTGATGTGAAAATAACCTTGTATTGGACAAGACTGGTGTTCAGTAAGATGGGTTTGTATGTCCTTTCAGCTTTTTCTCTTCTTGCTATTAACTGTTTGATATACCAGTTTCGCCTTATCTAATAACTGAAATAGAAAGGAATAAAATGGAAGTTCCTCCAACTTTGAAATGTGTTCGAATTAAATCAAGTCCCCATAACAGACAGGCCTAGCCTCTATGAATAAAATATTTATGCATTTATGTGTCCTCGAGCACTTCGATTGCTTCAAACACTGCCACCGAATGGTGACTGTACACATGGCACTTTGCACAGCTCTAGGGGTGTCACCCTCCCCCATGCCTGCAGCACGGGGTGGGAGGAAAACCGGAGCTACCAGGGAAGCAGGAGAGAGCAAGGGCCTGGAGGAAGGTGTCGCCGCTTGGCCTACACTCAGCTCTGCTCCCAGCACACTGCGTACTCTGCAGGACCCTGCGCCTCTCTGTTCTTGCCACTGCCTGCATGCCTAAAGGGCTTCGCGGCAGGCAGCGTGTGCCGCCGGCCTTGTGCTGCTTCATTCCCACCGCTGCCTGTGTCACCAGGAAAAGCCACGTGGCTCGGCTCCGCTTCCCGCTGCCTGAGATTTTGGAAAGACCACACGGCATAACCCTGCTCCACCACCACCAAGAAACTTGGAACTGCTCCTGCAACAATGCCATGATTTTCAAGCCAAGGAAATAGTTATATCCCTTCTCTTTGATACGTATTTTTCATACTGCCTTCCCATTTTTGCTCTGCTTTAGTCCAATCGAATAAACCCAGTTCATCAGCTATTTGGTGTTGTCTCACCTTTATTTACGCCAAGGGAATTACTTGACCCCTTAGCACAACCACCATCCCACTGACTGCTGACCGGAGTTAGTATGGGACAATACGGTCTTGACGGCATTAGGCAGATCTTTTGAGAGGGCTGTGTTCTGGCCTGATTAAATGGACTAATCGTGGTACCTTTTGTCCCACCACTGTTTAAACAACATACCTTTTTTGCTTGATGGCCAGTTAGGTGGTCGAATGAGCTCTTAAATAATGAAAGGACTTATATTTCTCCCTGAATTCTGTTTGGACAATAACCTGCCATTTAGCTAGCCTATTAAAGCATTCCTGACACTAGTGAAGCCACATTTTTTTCCAATTCTGCTAGATGAATATTCTCACTTGTCCAGTGTTTGGTTTACAGTACTCTTATTATCTTGTGACTCATCCCTCTTCCTCTGTCTCCCCTATTCAGGATAGTAGCTAATGTTCGGTAATCAGGAAAAAGAAAAACAACGAAAAAAGAGAGCTTGTATTTTCAATGTAATATTCATCTCTCTGAACTAACAGCAAAGAACAAAAATAATGCTATTTGCAGCAGCTGAAAATAAAAAGGGGAACAACAAATTACAGTCTCTATATTGTGTACATATGAAAGTTCTCTGGATTGTAGCAATATAGTGTCTGAATTTAATAGCATTTGAATTGCTACCAATAAGCATTAAAGAAAAACCCACATCTATCTTACCCCATCATCTAGTAAAGCTTAGTTCGTGTTATTCTATTGCTATTTATTGGTACTCTTTGCAGTTTTAAAGTATTTTTTTCTTAGGAAATGTACTAGGTTTATAAACTCAGAAAGATGCTGGACTGAAAGAGGCAAAATGTATTACTTTCTGTATTTGTTTTTTGAATATAATTGATAAGTCATCTGTATATTGAAGTAAGTGTGACATTAGGACCTCACAAAATACTGATACAGAATCTTTATTAGTCACTTTCAGTCATAATTTTTGTTGCCATTCTTATTAAGTGGTTAATGAACTTTGCTGTGAGTTTCTTGTAGAAATTCAAAGTCATGAGGAAAAGGAAGGAAGGTTTTCTTCTCTGATCAGTCATATTGGATCAGTCAGTGAATGCAGATGAACAAAGGAGAAAAAGGATGTATTTAAACTAATGTGATTGATAATATAACAAGTGGGGAATGCAGACACTACATTTATTTGGTTCCGCAGATCTTCCCATCGGAATTGTATTCTAGTATGCATGTAATTGGGTTTTACATTTCCCTTAAGATTTATATGATTCAGTTCAAATAACAGATGTTACCAAAATTATCAGACCTTTATCTTTATATGTAACCTTCAGATTTTTTTTTCTTATCTGCTGCTGCTCAACTAAATGTATTGGAATTTTATTATACAGCCACTGTCTTGTTCATGTAATACTCCCATGAAAGTACAGTACGAATGTCAATACTTAAGTGTATTTACAAGGGTGCATCTGTCTTTAACAACAACAATAACCATAAAAGCTAACTCTTTCTAGGTTGTGTGAATTTGCACAGTTAGGTAATGAAAACTGCATCAAAAAAATATCCAACCAAACACCAATACCAACAAAAAACACCTTGGGGAAAGCTTTGTACAGATGTTACATGTTGTGGGTGGGTTTTTTTTGGTTTTTTTTTTTTTTAATTGTGTGGAGTCATTGTTGGTGTAGTACATGTTTCACTCTGAAACGTGATTTTTTTTTTTTTCTCTTTTCCATTTAGCACCTGCTGAATGCCAGAGCATTACTATTTGGATAAATAAAGAATAGTCAAGTAGATGTTTGCGTTCCTATGATGAACATACTGGGATGCCAGTGTGGTGCATTTTCAGAATAAGCTGGACTTAGAAGGTCCAGGTGTTGTGGTATGATCCATTTAGACTACTGACTACTTTCACATATGCCCAGCTGCATTCTTCTGTAAAAGCTCCCACCTATAGCACTGTGGCTAAGCCTTAGCATAAAATAAAATGAGAGAGGAAGAAATTATCCTGGTTTCAGTTTAGTTTGTAAATATATAGGAAACATATTTATACATGTAAATGGATTCTGAGCATAGACTATTGTTCAGGTGTCTTTAATGGGTAATGTTCATACGGAAAAGATATTGTTGAGTGTAAGAATTACCTATTTCAGAGATAAATTCATGCTACAGTACAGCTGTACTGGGATGAAAGAAATTAATTCTTCTTTGTTGTGGCATTTTTGGTGGGTCTCTGACTTCAAAATATATGCTTATAACCTAATTCATAAATTGAAACAGGAGGAGGGAAAAAATGCCAGTAAAACTGATGGTGGAAGTTGAGAAGGCCTGATTGGGATTGATGTAACAAACTTGCAATTTTTTAATCTAATCCTTCATGGTTTGAAGGTGCTCTCTTTTGACTGAAGAATGGTTAATTCACCCTGAGCAGTTTTCCAACTGCTCAGTCAACAGACAACAGGAAACTAATAGTTGAGAAGATCTAGGTACGTCAGGCAATCCTCAAAGCATTTCAGAATTGTTTTCTTCTTGGGCCTTCTTTTGGGAAGTTTCATTTAGCTAAACTCTGGAGCATCTGACAGATGCTATGCATTCTTATCACACACACATTCTGTGAAGATTGACTACTATCATGGGCACACACGTGGGAGTAGAGCTGGAGAGACATATGCATCATATTTAGATCTCTACATGTGCAAATCTAATTATAATCAGAGGCATGGTACATTTAAAACTATTTTTTTCCCTTTGAGGTTGTATTTCCCTCAGATACATCTGTTGGAAGGAAATGTCTGTTGGCAGTGACAGATTTTAGAATAGAGAGCAAGAGAATAAGGCATTGAGTGAAGATTCTGACTCTGTAATATTATGGCAGTTTACTAAATGTAGGTCTATTGCATGGTAGTTTGCAGACTGTTTCTCAGGGGATGACTAAACAGAACAGAATATGGGCAATGCATTTTGCATTTAAAACTTGAGACAAATGTAAGAGGGATAAGATTTTATTATGTCAAAAATTGTCCACACCTAACTTAGCACTACAAAAGTTGGTAAGAATAAAGTGGGAAAGAATGGTAGATAATGTTTATATTTAAAATAATTACAAACAAAATATATTTATTTTATTGATCCTAACAACATGCTATCTGACATTGTTTGCTGTGTCCTGATAATCCCCTTCTCTTGTGTTTTGTTGATTTCTTTTTTTCCCCTTCATTTGCTTTGTGCAGCCTACTTCCTATTTGTTCATATTTATTTATGTCTTCCTTATTGCCAGTGTTAAAATACTTTTTTTCTCCTTTCCTTTCTTCTTCCCCTTCCATAACTTATATGCCTGAATTGTCTGAAATTATTTTTCTACTTTGGACTTCTCCTTTATTTCTTGACATGTTGGCTTGCTTTAGAATTCAGAATGACATTTACCTTTGTTAGGATATTGTATCATGTCACTAAAATATTTTTGTGAGCTTTTTACCACTACCCATGAAACTGCTAATTTGACTCCTCAATCTACTAAATGATAATTAAAAAATACAACACCAAAACAAATACTCCTAAAAAAAACCAACCACCAAACCCAAAAAATTAAATCCTAAAACCAACTGACTGATTAGCCTCCTACTTGACATTAAGTAAACATATTAGATTAAAGTTTAGTGACATTGTATTTTTTCATTCTTGATACTCATTTAAATTCTCCCATTTTACCCAAGTTTCTTACTTTCTGTGATTCTGTTACTCTGTGTATCTGGTTGGAAGAGACGTCAAAGATCATCCAGTCCAACCTTTGACCAGTACTGAAGGGTCAACACTAAACCATGTCCCTGAGCACCAGGTCTACATACCACTTGAACACCCCAAGAGATGGTGACTCCACTCCTGCCCTAGGCAGACCATTCCAGTGTTTGATAACCCTTTCAGTGGAGAAAAATTTTGCAATACCTAACCTAAACTTCCCTTGATGCAGCTTATAACCTTTCCTTTAGTCATGTTGCTTGTCATCAAGGAGAAGAGTCTGTTTCCCTCCTTGCTCCAACTTCCCTTCAGGAAGAGTGATTAGGTATCCTCTCAACCTCCTCTTCTCCAGATGAAACAATGTCAGGTCCCACAGATGCTCTTCATAGTTCATGCACTCCAGGCCCTTCACAGACCTCATTGCCCTTCTCTGGACATGCTCCAGCACCTCAATAATGTTCCTATAGTGAGTTGCCCAATATTGGAGGTGTGGATTCATCAGTGCTGTGTACAGGGAGATGATCACTTCCCTGTTGCTGACAGCCACAGAGTTTCTAATAAAAGCCAGAATGCCACTGGCTCTCTTGGTCATCTGGGCACAATGCTGGCTCATGTTCAGTCGATTATCAACCAATACCTCTAGGTCTCTCTCCAAGTTACAGGTTTCCAACCACATGTACACAATTCTGTAATTTGCATTCTATTCCATAAAAGGTACATCTTTTAAGAATCTCTCTTGTCATCTTTTGAAGCTCCTTAGGTTCACATGACTTTATCCCCTATAGGACTAACCTCATGACTTTGTCGCAGTTCAGATGCATTAATGCTTTTTCAAAGTTGCTATGTTTGCATTTCTTAGAGCACCTGAAGTCATGAAAATGTCTTCTTTCTCAGTTCATCCTTTTTGTTTTCCTTCTCCATTTTAGGAAGAAAGGACAGAGTAGAAATGACCTTGTAATGTAACAAATGCATAGTAGTCCTGAACTAGCACTTTGTACTTTGCCTGGTTTTGCTGTATACTTTGCAGTATTTGCTCTGAATCTTGTATACCAAAAAAGTAGCAGCTGTCTTCTGCTCTGCTTTGGTCACAGTGAATGTGTTCCCTTGATAATCTTCAGTGTGTCACATACTATTGAACTTGTTCAGACCTACTGTTCTTCAGAAGACTCTGTACAGAATCTGTAGTGTCTGCACTGTTTAGATGATAGTATTGGTATAGAAAATCTTTCAGGAAAGCTGAGTGTATTCCTATCTTTGTAGGAAATTTCCAGAATCATGAATGATTAATAAATTTATACTGTTCTGGAATAGAAATCTAAAATAGAATTAGAATTTGATGAAATATGTTTTGAATCTAATAGGGTAGCATTTTCCTTGAAGTTCACCCACTGAAGCTGTTAATGTGATTAATCAATTAAGTTAAAGATGAAGGAAACACATTTGTTCTGCGCTGCCTGCTATCACCATGCTGGGAAGTGTTGGTCTTCACCTTTCCCGGTGAGAGAGTTCTCTCATTTTGTTATGGTCAATAGACTGAATTTGTTTTTACAAAGCAAAGGACAAAAGGTTTTAAGTCTAAACAGACAAAAAACCTTCCATCAATATTTATTCAGTACTAGTAGTAATACTTTCAGATATGGTACGAAAGCAAGTGTAGTATTTCTTATTACCATTTGCTGAAGGAAATGATGTGGATTTCAAAGATGATGTTCAGCATACCTTATGCAGTACAAGGAAATGCAGAAGAAATTCAAAGGGTTCTTCAGAAACACATTGTAGATACTGTACCCTCCCCAGAAGCTAAACTTCAATCTGAATAACCCAGCTGGAACAAATAACAAATGTATTTATATGTAAAATGAAAACCAAAAAATGACCTGTTTCCTACCACGTCTTCTTTTTTATATCAGTGAATATCTGGTTGTAAATAGTTTACAGGAGCTGGGTTCACATGCTAGTTTTTTACCTATGTCACTTGCAAATTTCAAGAACTTTCAACCTAAGGTTTATGAAGTCTGACTCACACCATAGCTTGAACAAGGAATGCATGTCTTCCCTAAGTAAGCTAAATCCTTTGCCTGTAAACTTGTTTAGCTGTTACATAGTTTTAGATAAATCAAGTACATCAATAACAAACAGAAGATCAAGAAAAAGGTGGATCTGCTACAGAATGATATGGGAGATATGGTAATTGAAGATGCAGAGATGGCAGAGTTGCTGAATGCCTTCTTTGCCTTAGTCTTTACTTCTAAAACAGGAATCTCAGTCTCTGGAAGCAAGGGAGCAGAACTGGAGAAAACTGAAGGCACAAATCCATGGGGCCTTATGGGTTAGAATCAGTCAGGGTTGGATAGGACCACAAAGATCATCTAGTTCCAACACTCCTGCCATGGGCACAGACACCCTACCCTAGATCAGAATGGCTAGAGCCTTATCCACAAGTGCTGAGAGAACTGGCTGATAATATTGCTGAGCATCTCTCCATTATTTTTGAAAAGTCATAGAGAGCAGGAGAGGTGCCTGATGACTGAAAGAAAGTGAATGTCACTCCAGTCTTCAAAAAAAAGCGAGAAAGGAGACCCATTGAACCTCACCTCCTTCCCTGGAAGGGTGATGGAACAGCTCATTCTAGAGGTTGCTCTAACCTCATGGAAGAAAATAGATTTATCAGGAGTAGCCCAAATGGATTTACCAAGGGTAGATCTTCCTTGACTAATCTGATAGCCTTCTATGAAAC
This sequence comes from Psilopogon haemacephalus, assembly GCA_013396835.1. Lineage (NCBI taxonomy): Eukaryota > Metazoa > Chordata > Aves > Piciformes > Megalaimidae > Psilopogon > Psilopogon haemacephalus. Next base: position 117,218 of record VWZI01017491.1, on the reverse strand, counting down.
GGTGGCCAAATGGATAGACAAAGGAAGAGCTGTGGATGTCACATACCTTGACAGCAGTAAGGATTTTGATAGTGTCTCCAATAGCATCGTCAGAAACAAACTCAGGAGATGTGGCATAGATGGTTGGTCTTTGAGGTGAATTGAAAACTGGCTTGATGGTAGAGTTCAGAGGGTTGTCATCAGTGGCACAGTCAAGTTGGAAGCCTGTAGCCAGTGGTGTTCCCCAGGAAACTGTACTGGGTCAAATTTTGTTCAATATCTTTATCAACGACCTGGATGAGGGCATTGAGTGTACCCCAGCAAGCTCCCTGATGATACAAAACTAGGGGAGTGGCTGACACCCCATCAGGCTGTGCTGCCATCCGATAAGTTCTGGACACGCTGGAGAGCAGGCTAAAGGCAAACCTTATGAAGTTCAATTAGGACAAGTTCAGGGTCCTGTATTTGTGGAGGAATAACAACAGACACCAGTACAAGTTGAGGGCTGCCCTGCTGCAGCTCTATGGAGAAAGACGTTGGTGGACAGGAAGTTCTGCATGGGCCAGCAATGTTCCCTTGTGGCCAAGAGAGCCAGTGACATCCTGGGGTGCATCAAGAAAAGTGTGTCCAGCAGGACTAGGGAGGTTCTTCTCCCCCTCTACTTTGACCTAGTGAGACCACACCTGGAATAATGTGTCCAGTTTTGGGCTCCCCAGTTCAAGAGAGACAGGGACCTGGAGAGCCACAAGGGTGACTGGGGGACTTGAGCATCTCCCCTATAGCGAGAGACTAAGAAACCTGGGGCTGTTTAGTGTGGAGAAGAGAAGCCTGAGAGGAAATCTTATCAATGTGTACAAATATATGAAGGGTGGATGGGGCCTATCTCTTTTTGCTTGTCAGCAGCAATGAGACAAGGACCAATGGCTACAAATTGGAACACAGAAGGTTTTACCTCAACATGAGGAGAAACTTCTTTACAGTGAGGGTGATGGAACAGGCTGTCGAGAGAGATTGTGGAGTCTCATTCTTTGGAAGCTTTCAGAATCTGCCTGGATGCATTCCTGTGTGGACTACCGTAGGTGACCTTAGTTTGACAGGGGGGTTGCACTCAATGCTCTCTGGAGTTCCCTTCCAACCTCTCATGTTCTTTGTGAATAGTAATGCACATTGTGAGGAAGCAACTGGAGTAACAAACATTTTGCATTTCTGAGGTTTTAGGCTTGGATCATGCAATGTTGAGCCTTTTAACCTCATTCAGATCAGAACAAGATTTCTGCCCTTCATCTCTGCCTGTGTCTGATAATACAGTCTAGTAGTATTGCATAAAGAAGGACAACTACAACTGAAGGAGAGAAACTTTTCCAACCACAGATTTAAAGATGACTGTACTTGCAGATGTGGACAAACTTCATCAGTTTTATCACAAGATTAAATGTAAGGCTAATATATTTGGTTTTGACATGTTACAATAATGTATCATTAACATAAAGTAACAGTATGTTTCTAAGGTTCAACATCCAATCCTCCATAATTGCTTTAGCATTGTGGGTAGCATCTGTTGCTGGTTTGAACTTAATGCCTTTTATTACTTAAGCAAGATACCTCTTTTGCAGAACACAGCAGACGCCTTGAGCTTCCTTTTTGCATCACAGTGCTGGCTTGCAGAAAGAACATCCAGACAATTGTTTCATCATCCCAAGATGGATTGTCAGATCACAGCCTTATGCTACTGTAAAACTCACTTGTTTTTTGCTGACAATGTATTTTACTAACTACTGTGATTTTCCTCTGAGTTCCTTTGGTTAGCATTTCCTGTAGTTTTGGATCCATGTACCTGGCTTTAAGCTTATCTTATTTTCATTCTCTGCCAAGGCTCCTTGCCATATAGCCCTCTGAAGACTGGTTGCCTCTGTTAGGTAACTGTTAAAGGCAGAATAGTGATGAGTCTGAAAAACCTAACATTTTTTCCCTTGCTATGGAAATCATCTGAAGATCACTTGTGGTACTGTATGGAAGGAAATTTGGGAATTGTGCTAATAAACTGTTGCCATTCTTCCATATATGGTTTCATAGTGTGTCCGTGTGTGTCTGAGGATTCTAACTATAATAGAAACCTATTCTGATCTCAATTTGAAACACATTTCCTGTGTTGAGTCAGGATTGAGATGTATGCTTTTTTTTAATAGATACTTTTTAATTCACATTTGAATCTTCCATTTCTAATTTCATTGTATCATACTGTGTTAACAGTCATGAGTATAATGTTTGTTCCTCTGAGACCTTTTATATTATCCTTAGTGTACTCTAAAATCATATTTTCTTTCAAAATCCTGTTTTTGAAATGTTAAATTATTAGCTAGAACACAATGTAAGTATTCCCTGAATGGAACTGGTAGTCTTTTGAAAACGAACTGTTCCTCTGTGGGATTGATAGCTATTAATTCTAATGCTAAAGCTTTGAATCTTGAGACTAATACTGAATTTAATATTAGCCTACATTTCTAAAGATGAATATTGCTTTTACCTCTGTGTGTGGAGGAGGAAGGGGAGAAAAAGAGGGAATTGTTAGTCAGTTTAAAATGCTAATCTTGATCTGCTGGTTTTAAAGTTATTTGTTGCTTTTGCTTTCTTACTACAGCAGAAATAGCAAATTCTTTTATTTTTTGCATACTTTTAACTATGTATTATCTTCTTCCTTTGTGATGGTGTAAGTGGCTATACTATATATACCACATGATAATAAATTTTAGACTGCAAGAGTGCTGTTGCCTGAAAATCTGCAACTGTGACATTGCCTGACTGGATAGTAAGTTACAAGTTACAAAACACATGTTTATCCCAGTTGGAATCTGGCAGCACAATTGTCAAAATGACAAAGAACATTATGAACAAATTTATTAAAATACATATCTGCATATTCACATATAGCAAGTTTTGTCTTTTTTTTTTTTTTAATGAAAATTGGTTAGGAACAGGAAAAGTTGTGAACAGCTGAAATAGGTTAATCCTATTTCACATTTGTTATCCATAAATTGAAAAGCTCAGCATTATTCAAAAGCCTTATTCAGTTAAATCTTCATGAAATTAAAATTCTTATTGGTCCCTAATTAAATTAGGGAAATTACTGGCAAACTGTGTTGAGACTGCTCTGTATTTAGGGACCTCTTGAAGAAGGTCCCTCATCAATATAGTATCGTATATATTGCTGCCTTAAATCTACCCCTGTGATGCTTCCATCTCAGTAGATCTTTTTCATGGTTTTAATTTTGTTTCCTTTGGGTAAATCCTGTATCCATGCATTTCAAAGAAGGAATGATTGTTGCAGAAGCAAAAATACATCTCTCCTTTTCATGGCACCATTAGGATCTTACTGTATTACCATCACTGCTTCTTGGCTGTTGAGTGAAAATGTAGTGTTTTCTAAGGTAGGCAAAGCCCTGGAAAACATAAACAATCAATTCAAGAGAGATCCTGACAAGACAAAGATGATTAAATTGAAATTGACTACTATATAACTAATGGTGGAATGGCAGTGGTGTTGTGAAAAATTAATTTTCTAAGTTCTGAATATGCATACATTGACATCTTTTCAGGATATACTTTCACCAAAAAGATGTTAAATATTTATTGCTGCCTTTAGGTCAGTCTGTAGAATAAAAATTTGGGGAATCTTCTAACCAAGCTAATTCATACTTTTGCTGTGTGCTACATTTAATAGCAGTTCTTGATGAATTTCTATGTAGCTTTCTACATATTTTTCTTCTTTTAGAAGAACTCTGTTAACATGGGGTTATATTACAGAATCAAATTACATGAGCTAAGTATTTATAACTTAAAATATAAGGGGATTTAGTTTAAATGCTAATGAGATTCATAAGCAGTTTTGATTGTTGCCACTGGGTACATGTTAGAAATGGGAAAACAGACTCCAGAAAGATCATTTCATTCCTGCACCCAAGCTGCTCTTTTTACATACCTGCTGCTATAGTATAATAGGCATATGTCTGGGTTTGAAATGCTGACAAATGGCTCTCTTCCAAAACTTCCTGCCAATATAAATTAATACTTACCATAACTTAACACATTTAGAAGGTATGAAAGCATTGTCATTTGAGAGATCCTTGAAGAATAACTGGGTCGTTCTGGCTACTGGTCACAAGTTCTAAGGGTATGCATTAAAGAATCATAAAGCATTCCATTATTGTTTCTTGCCTGACCTAGTATTTTTTTATGTCCACATCAATAGCATTGTATTTGTTAAGGAGAGACTATCTGTGTCACAGGAAGTGGTATCTACTGGTAATCAACCTACTAGTTAATTAAAATAATGACAGTTAGTGCTTTATCATATATTCTATTCATGCAGCTAAATGGGTATCATTGTTCCTATTTTATTTCTAACAGTCTTCACATCATAAAAGACATAGAATCATAGAATCATAGAATGGCTTAGGTTGGAAGTGACTTCAAAGATCATCTAGTTCCAACTCCACACCATGGGCAGGGACACCTCCCACTAGAACAAGTTGCTCAAGGCCTCATTCAACCCAGCCTTGAACACTTCTAGGGAGGAAGCATCCACAGCCCCTGTGGGCGACCTGTTCCAGTGTTTCACCATCCTCACTGTAAAGAATTGTGTCTTTTATAACATCTAGTTAAAATCTCCCCTCTTCCAGTTTAAACCCATTCCTCCTTGTCCTGTCATTACAAGACCTCATAAATAGTCTCTCTCCAGCCTTGTTGTAGATCACTTTCAGATACTGGAAGGCCACTATAAGGTCTCCTCAAAGCCTTCTCTTCTCCAGGCTGAAGAGTCCCAACTCTCATAGCCTGTCTTCATATGAGAGGTGCTCCATAATAGCATTGACTTCTAGCTGTTGGTTGTGGGTTGGAGTTTGGGGTTTTTTTGTTGTTGTTTTTTTGGTGTTCATTTGATTGTTTTTCTGAAGGGTTTTAGTTATTCTTTTTATTTATCTTTCCTGAATAGGAAAAGATGAGGGTTCATTTGTTAAAAAGTATAGTTTCTGCAATACCTAGCTGGGTTTCAATTCATCTCTTAAATTTTATTTATGTGATGCCAAACCAAATGCTGGGTTGATTCTAAAACTTAGTCTTCAATAAGATTATTCATAAATTACATAAACATGTTAAGCAGAGGATCATTTATGATTAGTAACTAGGTGTCAGAACCTGACACTTGGCAATTGGTGCTCTTGTGTTTATGATACAGTTTGCTTGGGAAAATATTTTCCCTAAAAGTAGAAAAAGAGGACTTGAGGTTCTGTCAGATGAGGAAATAAAAACGCAATCCTTTTCTAAGAGAAGGTTCGAAAACTTCAGCTGAAACAACAAAGCAAAGAGGATTCTGTAGGTTGGTGAGATAAAAAATGTGGAAGCATAATTGCAGTCTGTGGTCAGGTACTCATGGCAATGAAAAGACCTTAGATTTTACTTTGGGTAAAATCCAAAAAATCATTAGTTGTTTGAAATGTAAGACAACATTTGACAGTGGAATTCTTGCACATGTGAGGCTGTATTATCTCAAACTCAGTAGTGTGACATTGATGTAAAATTGTTCCAACTTCTGACTCCCATTTAAACTTTCATGTAACATCAACTTCTTTGTATTAGGATTTTCATTATATTTGTCTCTAAGTAATAGTTCAAACTAGAGATGATGGTGAAGGGAGAGAGTTCCCAACAGCCCTCTTAGAGTGTGATAGCTAAAAAATGCCTGAAATGATAGGACAGATGGGGATCACAAATTCCAGAAAATGGTGCTTTAAGCAGGTTCACTGTTGACTGTTATTGTTTGCATGCAAACAATAAAGTGTCTACTAAGCATAATTTTGGGAGATTTCTCCATGCTTTTTCTGGGAAACCAGTGTGCTGAGGTGGTTCTCTGAACTGCATACACATTACTACCTGGGACATGGGGAATAAAAGTGATGAGTAAAAAATTTCTGTGCCATTGCAAGTGTTGTGGTAGGCCTGATTAGGCCCAAGTAGTCATACATATACTAGCTTGTCTAGACATGTTTTTCTGCTCTCCATCTTCTGTTTTGGGGAGAAGCAACTGCAGGAAAGAGGACAAAAGAACCTGGAGCTGTGGAGTCTAAGGACCCAGGCTTGCCCAGACTTGTTTTGCTCCTGTGTACATCCTGTGGTAAGCACTTGGTTTGTGCCTGTCTCATGAAATCCCTGCGTCTTTCTCAAATTTGGGTAAAGCAAGCCTATGTCTTCACCTAATATGGTTGAGCTTGACTAACTGCCATTCCAATTGGCTGTTCTATGTCCAATTCCCATTATTCTCATGCATTGATAAATGAGATGAGCAGGTAACACAACGTGCTTTGCCATTGTATTTGTGCTTGCTTGGTTGCTTCTGGCAGTGTTATGCCTCACTGCCTTATTGCATCCTGAACTGCCTGGAAACTGCCTGCTTCAAGTTTACCAGGAACAGGCATAATTGCCTTCACAGAATAGGCCTGCATAGCCAGCATGACATCTGTGCTGAGACTGCACATCACAAGCCATCCTGCCTATATCTGCCAAGATGAGAAGCCCTAGATGGGACTCACAGAACATCCGGAGAAATCAGGGTGACGTCAAAGATTGTCTGCCTCCTTTCTCCAGCATCCTGTGAAGCCTGGGAAGAATCAGAAGTCAGTGTCCAACAAGATAATTGACAGAATTCCCTAAAAGCTTTTGGGTACTGTCTAAGGCTGTTGCTAGCCCCGTGAGTCAGGAGATAATATTTTGTGAGTAAATACTTAAAACTTGTAAATCACCTAGTTTTCTGCCATAAGCAGAAAGGACCTCCTTAAGTCCATCTAGTGGACAAGTGGTATAATTAATCACAAGCAGTATATTGACTGTAAGAACATTGTCTTCCAGTTCAATTAATGTTATATATATATATATTGCTAGTTATTACTAGATCTAGTTTATTCTTTCTGTAAAGTGTTCCATGACTGTTGCAAAAGAACCAGTTATTATTAAAATTCGTGGTCAGGGGTGGTGAGAGTTCTGAATACCAAAATTAATAAACAATACTAATTTTGAAAAAGATAATATCTTTATCAATTAGTTAGCCCTCCATAACATCAAGACCACAGACTTCTTGCACTGGTGAAGATATGGTGGAGGTACATGGAGTATAGGGTATTTAGGAGAGGTAGACTGGGAAGCTGAGGAGAGGGACTTTCTCTTTATGTGAGACAACAGCTGGTACACATGTTATGCCTAGGGATGAATGAGGAGCCAACTGAAAGCTTATGGGTAAAGATCAAAGAGAATATGGCTAAAAGTGACATTGTAGTATCTTTTATAGGTCACCTAACCAGAAAGAGTGAATGAGACCTTCAGACAGATAAAATAAGCCTATGTTCACCAGCCTTAGTATTCATAGAGCTATTGATCAAAGGGGAAATAGTTAGCTGATTCTGGAAAAGGAATCATTAGATCCATATTGAAGTGTATTTTTAAGGCCCAGGCAACTGAGTTCATGGATACTTCAAGATATTACACTGGAATTATAAATGAGAATGCACATGTTAATTGATGACTATGCAAAATGCACTGTTATGATGTAAATCATGGCTATAAGTAAAATTTCAAGACAAAAGAGTGTAGTTGAAATTGAAGTTTAATATAGTTGCAGTTTTAAGTTCTTCAACTTAGTTTGCTCTTTATTCAATACGAAAGTATCATTTATAAAGGTAGTTTGAAGAACACTTTGCAACTATTAATTGAATTTTGAAACATGCAAGTCTATAACTTTCCAATAACACAGAATTCTTGACCTAGCTAAGTCTTGATTATATTGGTAACAGATCTTTTAGATAGATAAAACATAGGCTTCATTCTTGGAAATGATAAACAGTTCTGAAAGGGGGAGGGGGACAAAGTAATCAGACCTCCATGTGGCAAGGTGTGGGAGGACAGATCAGTGTGGGAGCAATGGGGGATTAGTAAGGGTTCTCAACCTGCTGCCCTGAAGCATCCTGGGGACAGAATAATGCATTCAAAGTTCTGCAGAGATAAGCCATATCCACTTCAGGATTTATCGCCAAAAAGGAAACATTAAGCGGTAATTCACGTGGTAGTAATGTCAGGGGTAGAGATAGGCTAGTAGTTACAGACATGTCTGAGCATGGACAGGTCCAAGTACTGACTGAGAAAAGCATGTTCAAAGAACAGGATAAAGGAAAATCAGTCAGTAAGTCAGATCCAATAGAGGCACAACTGAAATGCCTCTACACTAACACAAGGAGCATGGGGAACAAACAGGAAGAATTACAAATATGTGCAAGTCTCCAGGGTTATGATGTCATTGGCATCACTGAGATGTGGTGGGATGGATCTCATGATTGGAGCGTAGGGATAGATGGGTATAGACTCTTCAGAAGAAGGGGAGGGGGTGCTGCCTTCTATATCAGTAATAAACTGGAGTCCATGGAGCTCAACCTGGAGATGTGCAAAGCCAAAAGAGAGAGCATATGAGTAAAGGTTAAAGGGAAGGCAGGGGAAGGGGACATAACAGTAGGAGTCTGCTACAGACCTCCTGATCAGGAAGGTGAAGCAGATGAGGCCTTTTACAAACAAACAGGAGATGCTTCACGCTCACAGGCCCTGGTACTCATGGGGGACTTTAACCACCCTGACATCTGTTGGAAGGATGACACAGCAGAGCACCAGCAATCTAAGAGGTTCCTGGAGTACATTGATGATAACTTCCTCCTTCAAGTGGTAGAGGAACCCACAAGAAAAGGTGCTATGTTGGACCTAGTCCTCACCAATGAGGAGGGGCTGGTGAGTGAAGTGAAGCTGAAAGGTAGCCTAGGATGCAGAAACCATGAAATGGTAGAGTTTAAGATCCTCAAAGCATCAAGGAGGCTATACAGCAAACTCACTGCTCTGGACTGCAGAAGAGCAGCCTTCATTCTCTTCAGGAATCTCCTTGGCAGGGTGCCATGGGGAAAAAACTCTGGAAGGAAGGGGGGCCCAGGAAAGCTGGTCATTGCTCAAGGATAGCCTCCTCCAGGCCCAGGAGCAATGCATCCCAAAAAAGAGGAAGGCATGTAAGAATGCCAGGAGGCCTGCACAGATGAATGGAGAGCTCCTGGACACACTTAGACACAGGAAGAAAGCATACAGAGAGTTGAAGACAGGACAGGTAACCTGGAACCAATACAAAGACATTGTGCAAGCAGAGATCAGGTTAGGAAAGCTAAAGCACAGCTGGAGTTGAATCTGGCTGGGGATGTTAAGGGGAACAAGAAGAATTTCTTCAGGTATATCAGTGAGGAAAGGAGGACTAGGGAGAATGTGGGACCCTCCCAGAAGGGAAATGAAGAGCTGGCAACAAGGGATATGGATAAGGCTGAGGTGCTCAATGACTTCTTTGCCTCAGTCTTCAGCAGTAAATACTCCAGCCGCAATGTCCAAACTCCAGAGGGCAAAAGTAAGGACTGGGGGAGTGAAGACCTGCCCACTGTAATTGAAGATCATGTTCGTGAGCACCTAAGGAACCTCAAGGTGCACAAGTCCATGGGTCCTGATGAGATCCACCCACGGGTCCTGAGGGAACTGGCAGATGAAGTTGCCAAACCACTGTCCATTGTATTTGAAAGGTCATGGCAGACTGGTGAAGTTCCTGCTGACTGGAAAAGGGCAAATATAACACCTATCTTCAAGAAGGGAAAAAAGGATGACCCTGGGAACTACAGCCTGGTCAGTCTCACCTCTGTGCCTGGCAAGATCATGGGTCTACAGAAGGGACTGGGCAGGGACTGTTCACAAGGTCTTGTTATGACAGGATGAGGGGTAATGGGATTAAACTGGAAGAGAGAAGATTTCAATGGAATGTTAGGAAGAAGTTGTTTACAGTGAGGGTAGTTAGACACTGGAACCGGTTGCCCAGGGAGGTTGTGTCTGCTCCCTCCCTGGAAGTGTTCGAGGCCAGGTTGGATGAATGACCTTGGGCAACCTTTTCTAGTGGGAGGTTTTATAGGAAATGCTTTTTTAGGTTTTGCTCAGAGTACTGAGAGACTGATGCACAGGGATGTTTTTACTTTAGTGGGATGAAAGTCATGGGGACAGAATGCAGTTGAGCTTGTGGAAGGTTGCTGCTGGGGCACAGATAGATAATGTGAAGGTCTGAAAAGATGTAAAGAGTAGATGTTCTGCAGGTATTTTTGTTAGACATATCAAGTGTCTAGAAGTTAAGCAGTGTCAAGCAAAAGGAATGTAAGCTTTGCCTGAATAAGGTGTTGCATCCTGATAACATATTACTAACCAATTACTTGCTGTACACAGTCGCACTAACCACTTACTATTAGACATGATGTAAAAGTTTTGTTTTTTAGAATATATACACTGTTGCTTTGCCTATGGCGGGGGGTTGGAACAGGATGATCTTTGAGGTCCCTTCCAACCTAACCATTCTATGATTCTACAAAAGGAGAAAAGTAGAAAATTGTTTTATTTACCTGCTGGTCTGAATTGATTGTGGACGATTGAAGAGGCAGGAATTATAAATTATGTAGCTTTTATAATTTCCAATAGCCCCACCCACAATCAATGTGTAAATTGGTTTAAGTTTGGGTTCTAATTCATTCGGGAAAAGTCTTCAGAAGGATGCCTTTTCAGGTAATTCGGAAAAATCAGAAAAATTGGAAAGGTTTGGGCATGAAACAGCTTTGCCCTACTTACAAACAGGAGACAGTCTCCTTCACGGCAGTGCCCGGAGTCCAGTGCCTGTCAAAGTCCAAGATTGCTGTAGGCATGGCTTTCACAAAGCCATGATCACAAAGCAAGGCAGGGCAAAGCTGGGGTGCTCCATATTATTCCCACAAATGGCTGTAGTTTACCGTTAGAGGCAGGTCCTGCAGCAAGAAGCCAGGATGCTCCTTAAGGTCCATCTCAAAGTCCCTGCAAGGTTCATGCAAGGTATGTCTCCATGTCCGTGTTCAGGTCCGTGCAGGTCCCAGTGCAGATCCCAGTGCAAGTCCCAGTGCAGGTCCGAGTGCAGGTTCCAGTGCAAGGGTCCGACTCCAATCTGTCCAGTTGCCATATATACGGGGGCGATTTGTTCCCTTCCTGTTCAAGCCCATGGACGGTGGGAGAAGGTACTTTACACCTTTTGTACTAAGCCTCTGGTGACAGAGGTGGGGAAGGAGGAGAACCATTTCCTGCCTCGTTCATGCCTCTGGTGGGGCAGTGGACTTGGGTATGCCCTACCACAGTTTGCACCCCATTCAAACCTCCAGTGGGGCATTTCTTGTAGACTGAAATCTCCACAAAGGTCTCTCTACATGGACACAGGGAAAAGATCCATGCTGCTGTGTTTTTTGAGTTGTGCAGATTTCTTTTGTTAGTGCTCTGCTACACTGCTAATTTATTTGGAGTTACTGTGTCTCAATAACACTAGAAAACATGTTTCAATCAGTATTTTTTTCATCAGCCTTTGTATTTCTTTGTGATTAATTTCCATTAGTAACGCTATTGTGTAATTATATCTGCTGGTCTCTGCTAACATGACATAATGATGAAGATGGAACTTAAAGCTTTTCTTCCAAGATAGCATAAAACTATGTGGTGAACCTCATTATTTAGTGAGTGGGGCAGTGGTGTCAGTACTAGCAGGTCACAGGCTTTATGGTGAGCTAAGGACATGGGTCCTGAGTCTTGCTTGGTGCATCTGCAGGTTTTTCAGTTGTTCAGTTGTGGCAGTACTTATCTAATGGACAGGTGACTGTTAGTTTCTTTAACTTTTGTTTAGCTATGTACAGTTTTGTGGTGTAACATCTACAGAATCATAGAATGGTTTAGGTTGGAAAGGACCTCGAAGATCATCTAGTTCCAACCCCCTGCCATAGGCAGAGACACCTCCCACTAGAACATGTTGCTCAAGGCCTCATCCAACCTAGCCCTGAACACCTCCAGGGAATATAAATTGTGTTCCTAGAAAATACTACCAAAAAAACCAGTTACACAGTGTAGGATGAGCTAGCTGTGAAGCTAGAATAAAAATGCAGCTTTTTGAGAATAATAGAGCAAATCTTATATAAGTGCATTATATATTTATTTTTTTTTAAATACAAACCATAAAAAGAGGATTCTTTTCCTGGTGGCATAGCAGTCACTGCAGAAGTAGCAAGAAATGAGACCTACAGTAATGTTATTTTGTATGTGCAGAAAGTTTTCCCATTTTCCTCTGTTTAATGGAAAGGTGACTCTTCAACCATATCCTTAATAATACTTATATGCTTTTAACCCAACAATAGAATTATAAAATAATTTATGTTGCAAAAGACCTTTAATTTCATCAAGTCCAACCATTATTTTAGTGCTGAACAACCACTTTTTCTGAAGATTTTTTTTTTCTCATGTCCAGTGTAAACCTCCCTTCATACAACTAAATGCCTTTTCCTCTTGTCCTGTCTCTTGTATCTTGGGAGAAGAGACTGGCCCTCTTCTTGTTACAGCCTGCATTAAGGTTAACTGTAGAGAGCTTTAAAGTCTCCACTCAGCCTCTTCTCCAGGCTAAAAAATCCCAGTTACTTCAGCCACTCCTCATAAGATTTATTCAGACATTTCACAAGATGTATTGTCCTTCTTTGGGCATGCTTCAATGTGTCAGTGTCTTCCTTGTAGTGATGACAGTGGTTCTCCAAAGGACACCATCACTCAATCAAGAGATGGAATGAAACTGGTTCCTGGGTAAATCTGTTACCAACTTTGCCTGGCTTTTCTGGCTGCCTTGCTTAGATCACTGCATTGGTGGATTGCCAGCATGAGCATAGCTTTGCTGTGGGTTATGGGTGGGAGACCAGAATGTGAAACCATTCAAACTAAATTGCATGTATCTCTTAAGTAATATGTTGGCAGACACAAGCCACCTCATTAAAACTATGAAATGCTTTTAACAAATACGGATTTTTTTTCCTTTAATATGAAAAACTATCTTGGGCATGCTTTTATGTTAATAAAAAGCATATGTTTAGTCAATGACCCTGCTTTTACAATAACTTTTATATAAAACCATAAATTATATATATATATATATAAAAATATGTAGTATCTATATAGTGCGTATATATGTATATAAAAATACTAGCAGACAGATACTAATCTATTCTTTCACTCAAGCCTTTCCCCTCACCATCCTTGCCACCATAGTGTCCTGCCTTTGAGTTCAGTGCAGATGGGCATGTCTTTGTCTACTTTATTTGATTTTAGGTTGAGGAATAAAAATGGGAAATTTAAAATTTAATAGTGTATTTCTATAGAACAAGCTGTTTGTTACAAATGATGCAAAATTAATAATCTATATTAATTTTTATGTCCAGACAAAGATTGATTATAACTATGAAAACTGTTTATTAACATTAAATTTCACCAGAAAACTTATTTACAATGTTCAAAACACATGGTTTGGATTCTTATACACACAGGGAACAGGCAAAACTAGAACACTGTAAGAAATAAGTAGCAAACACAAACATTAAAACTGGAAAGAGGTTCTTAGTTTCAAATATACCTCTTGCCCACCAGGGGACTTGAGAGGCTCCTTTCTGCTGCTAAGGCAGAGAGGCACAACAGAATCTAGTTACAGAATTTCTTAGAAAGAGGCTTTGAAATATTTTGCCACAAAATCGTATCAGACAGTACCCAAAGATTGAAAGGAATTCTGTCGGTATCTTGAAAGTTGTTGCAGGCAGAGCACATGCAGGACAGTAAAAGTAAAACAAAAGCTGAAAAGCATGTGACAGAAGCCTATTTATTGATTGTCCGAATGTAAATGGCATCCGTGGTCACACAAATTCACCGGTCAGAATGGCACTTTGCCAATCCTGATCATATTAGGTGAAGTCAGGAGCTTGCTTTCCCTTATTTGGGAGGAACAAGTCTGGGCAAGTCTTTGACCCTCAAAGTGGGTGTCTCCAAGCCTTTTGTCTTCTCCCTGCACTCTGCTTCCTACCCCCCAGCAGAAGGAAGGGCCATGGGATCATGCCTGGGCAAGCCAGGACATGTATCATACAATCAAAGAATCAGTCATGGTTGGAAGATACCACAAAGACCATCTAGTTCCAATGTCCCTGCCATGGGCAGGGACACTCTACCATAGACCAGGCTGGCCAGAGCCTCATCCAGCCTGGCCTTAAACACCTCTGGGGATGTGGCTCCAACCACCCTCCTGGGCAACCCATTCCCGGGGGGTGAGTATCTTCCACAACATTCCACAACATTCATAGACATGGTGATGCTTTTTTCCCTTATTTTTCACTGCCTCAGAACTGATTCCCTTTTGTGCACTACATGACAGGAGTTTGTGTACATGTATGTCTCAGAGTATTCTTAGATAAGTACACTGGTACTAGGGGGAGAAATAGCAGTTAATCTTGGAGTCTTTCATCACAGAATCCCTAGAGGATCCTTGTGATATAAGGGTACTTGTACTCATCATATAAAATAAAGGAAATTAAACATTCCTTCTGGTAAATTTGTGACCATTTGGGAAACTTGCCTTGCTCTGTTGCTTTGCACTTACTTTACCAAAGAGGAAGGAATTGGAGGGGGTGTTGGTGTGATTAGTACTTTTAGCTTAAAATCTTGAACAGCAGAACTCCTCATTTTCTGTCTTGTCTTTTCTTGTCTTACTTGACAAGTCTGTATGAGTGTCTTTACAACCTTTTAAATGGTAGCAATCTTTCTTAGTTCTGAATATTTGCTTCTGCTGCAGAATGTACAAATAGGCTCTGCCTTAATGTGCTTGAATAGACTACAGGGATTCAGTTCCACGGATTTCAACATATTTTTCTCCCTGAAAATATCAGCATCTCTTTGAGTATCTCCATTTCCTCCTCAGGCACTTTGTCATGAAGTATTTCTCCTGGTCTGTGAATTCTGTTTAAGCTGACTATTTTTTTGGCCTCTCCTTTTTTGTTCCTTTTTTTTTTTTTTTTTTTTTTTTTTTTCCNCTTTTTTTTTTTTTTTTTTTTTTCCCTCTCATTTTATTTTATGCTTCATTTCACTTCAACTCCCTTGGTAGAGTCTTGACACTTTTCTGCTCCTTTTTGAAATAATTAAATGAACTTTTTTTTCACTGTTTCTAACAATTGTCTTCTCTTTAACAACTGAGAAATTGAGTTTGTATTAAGCAAGAAACATTTTAGAGGATGAGATCCTGATATTGCAGATATCTCTTTCCCTGGTGCAATTTAAAGTGCTATAGTAGTCTCACTGGTTTTGATATCACTAGCTGGCTAAATCTGGGCATATGTGCAGTACTTGCCTAATCAGAACCTGTGCTGGTTTGAACTAATTGGAGAATTTGAGTGAGAAATTAGACTATTGGCTGAGAGAGGAAAACACAGTATGTCACTTCACCAGAGTTTTACTGAGAAAGGAAAAAAAGTTGTTTTAAAAAGTTATAACCAAAATATAGATAACATAGATGGTTTCAGACCACTCTGGGCTGTGGCTGCTTCTCTTGCATGGTTCCTTTGTCTCTCTGCCTTGGTAGCTAATTCTCAGTAATACTACTAACTTCTTCTCTACTACTAATCTCCCTGGCCAATCTACCTCCGCTTATCTGCAGCATCAACAGGTGGTGAGATAAGACTGGAGAAGAGGGGAGAGGTGGTAGGGGGTGGTTGGTTACCCCTCTTGGGGATTTTGGTCTCTGGGAGGGGTGTGGTGTTTCTGTATTACCTTTTCATTTTATATATCTGTAAATATCTGCTATACCTTGTAAATATCTGCTTGTATATTGTGCATTGCTGTAAATATAAAGCTTCATTTATCAGCTTCCAGTGTTTCTGAGTCCTAGCTGGGATTTATTTCAAAATGTAGGGGGGGGGGGCAGGTAACTGCAAAACCACCACATTTTTTTAATTGGCACCCAATGTGGGGCTTGAGGTTTAATTACACCTGTTTGAATGTTGATTAATCCTGGAAGTTAAAAATTAAGCCGACCTGGATACTGTATTCAGTTATTCCTTCTGTGACCCTCTGGTTTTTACACAGATGGCTTGTGGCCACAATTGGTACTTTCATATGGAATTTGGTGTGGAGAAAGTTGTCCCGGTATGGATGTGACAAACACCCTAGAATTGGTCCAATCTCTGGGCTCTCTCCTCCCCCTACTGTCCAAGGTCCAGTAGGGGTTGAGGGGTGGGGGCACCCCACGTGGCCCCGGGAGCCAGGGAGACCTCAGGCAGCATGTATGCGTGGAGATTTTTGAATCAATTGGCCAGCTAGAGAATGCTGAATACCTATTGGTCAGTTTCACACGCCCCCCCCCGGGTATTTAAGAGGGGCACAGCGACTGTTAGGTGCTCTTCCTCACTCTCCTTGCTCTTCTCCTCGTTCACTGTCATCTCCCACCATGACTGTGAAGAGCCCAGCCACGTGCAAGGCAGCATCCACCAGGCAGCAGGCAGCGAAGCATAGCAAATCTCCAGAGAAGTGACAAGGCTGATCCCCTTCCCTCTCTCTCTCTCTACTTCCCTATCTGGGCTAAGTCGGTCTTTTCCCTTCTTCCCCCCCTCCTGGGTTCGCGAAGGAGCGTGTTTTCCCCCCTCGTGCCTCACAGGTACTTTATAGGCGCGGTCGGGATCTATTTTGTGTGTAACCTCTCTGTTTCCTAAGTTCTGATTGTTAAATTGTTGCACCTGGCGTTTGAGCGACTGGTGCATTTGTTTCTGCCGACCGGAAACCAAAAGAACCTCGGGGGGGCACTAGGATCCCTCATCCACGGGATATCGAACCTAATTAAGCGTTATCCCGTCACAAAAGTTTAGAAGGATGATTTGGGATTACAGGGACTATTTTCTAGTTACGTAGGGTTAAATTTAACTGAATTAGCTTCAAATGCTGTTTTTGATGCTTTTAATAAATCAGGAAATATTAGCAGTCAAATGAGCTATTCTAAGGCACTTGTGAGGGTTATCTTGCCAAAAAGCACGATTCCAGATCCTTGTGAAAATTTCTATTCAAGGGCCATGGTGATATATTTAACCTGTGCGGGGAATCCCCATTGGATTTTGATTAAATTTTTCCTGAAGGAACTTATCAGGCTTTTTATAATTGTTATAGTAATAAAAAGCAAACAGACAAACAAACAGATACAGAAGAAATTTGGTATATTGAGGTCTTGTTCCTAGAAAATGGTTAGGTTCAAACAAGTCGTGCTGGCTTCAGTATCATTTAACATGTCCTTTGGGTTATAGAGACAAAATCCAGTCAGAACTAAGTTCTTTCTAATTATACATTAATAGCTTCAAATAAACACACCTTGCCTAGTATTCTTTTTGATTGTTTGTTTCAGTAAAAAAAAAAAAAAAAAGAGGAGTATAAAACTACCTTCTTCTTCCTTTTACTACCTTCTTCTAACTAGACAAGGTGAAGAGTGATAGTGAATAGGTTATTTTAAACTTTTTTTTTTTTTAAGAACACCTGCTTTTCTTCATTCTTCCAGATCAGTATTTTCTAGCACTCTATCTAGAGTCTTTATTTCAGTTCCTTTGTCTTACACTAGCACAATAAAATATTACAACAGTTTGGACTTATTTTCTTTCTTCTAGCTTCAGAATGGCAGTTTTCCAGGAATATTTCTGTGCTCAGTGCTGTTCCTCTCCATCACTAAACATGACAAAATGTTGTAGTAATACTGAAATGAGTAGTTTATATTTGCATTAAGTCATATTTTCACGTTTGTCATGCAGGTTAGGCTCCTCTGCCTGGAAATGAAGGTACCAAATGTTGTTCTCCAAAGCAGACAGTGTGCAAGTATTTTGGAACAATTTTTAGGCATTGAATACTTAACTGACAGATTTCAAGGAATGTTGAGGAGCAGCAAACTCTACATGTTCTTTACTTAAGTGATGACTGTTTACTTTTACTCTGAAGGCACCTGCTTACTAAGTTTCAGTGTTATAAAATATATATTCAGTGTTATAAAATACTGAGTCCAGATATAACCAGATAAAAGTGATTTTGACTGTCACAGGAAACATCTTGGAAGGAGTAGGATATCATAATACCACTTTACTATTAAATCAAGAAGTACTGTTTTCTTTCACTGATGGTAGTAAGAGTGTTATATGTCTGGTTTTGCTTATCATTTTGTTTTTGCAATGCATGACAGGAAGTATCAGTCACCATTTGGTTTTCTGCTTGTTCATATCTGCTTAGTTTGGTAAACTGTCCATTTTTTCTTGTATTTCAGTGTCTAATTTCTCACTTCTGCCTATGAAGAATATTGTGTTCCTAAAATACAAACCTAATCATGGTTTTGGAAATAAATATGCAGTGCATTAATCTTTGGGCTAAGACACATACATGGAAATATAAAACATGAGGAGAATGGAAATGATGCATAACATGCTTAGCTGAATGAGAGAAGGGGGCTCTTCATGTAAAGAATTGGAAGTAAAGAGTACAAAGAATGCTGTTCTACAATATACCGTGATATGCATCCTGTGTATGACATAAATGTGCAAAAGGTGAGAAACAAATGGGAAAATTTTGTGATGAGAAAATCTGTCAAAGGCCCTAAATAGAGAACACACCATCTTCAGTTGAGGAAGTCTCTCTGTTGCAAGCTCGGGGAACACTGGAGAAAACTTTCTCATAGTTGTGTTACTTCCTAGTTAATCTCTAAAGTTTGTCACGAAAGGCAGCATACTGATCTGGATGGAATTTTTTATATGACTATAAAATCAGCTATTCTTGCAGCTATTCTTGTGTATGTTTATTTTCTTATTTAGGTAGGTAAAAATTGTGAGTCCTAGCCTCCCTGCCCCAGCATTTTAGTAAACCATAATCTGAGACAGACAGCCTTCACAGGCTTCTCCTATTGCCTAGTGAAAGAACAGGCTTCAGCTCATTCCTGTGTTTTGACTGGCAATGGGAACCATAGAGGGTTTAGTTTCCTTATGCTAATGCACTCTGAATATTCACCGTGGTACTTCCCTGAAATTGCTTACAATTTAATTTGAAGCAATGCGTAACAATTGACTGTAACAAACAAATAAGGGGAATGATGAGAAATGGAAGAATAGAGGCAACTGTAATAAAAT
Organism: Psilopogon haemacephalus; assembly: GCA_013396835.1. Lineage (NCBI taxonomy): Eukaryota > Metazoa > Chordata > Aves > Piciformes > Megalaimidae > Psilopogon > Psilopogon haemacephalus. Next base: position 98,148 of record VWZI01017491.1, on the reverse strand, counting down.
CATTATATGGTTTCAAGTGACTTCCATCACTGCACTTGTGAGAGGAGTGAAGCATTGAAAACAAAACAGTGTGAAATGCAACGTTCCAGCATATTTGAAAATATTGTGGGAACACAGATTTTCATTCACATGTTGACTTTATAAAAGATGGTTATTTCTGTGCTGAATCTCATAAACCAAAATGTTTTAAAATATTTTAGTCTTGTTATATTGCAAGGTCAATGTTTTTGTGATAGGGTCTAAAATGTTAAGAAAACACCCTTTTGGCCCTGAATACTCCTTTGTACTACAATACTCAACTCTGTTCTGTGTTGCTGCTATCTTTTCTGCAGTCCTCAAAAAACAAAATGAACACAAAACCCCCCCCAACCAACCAAAAAAACACAAAAGCAAACAAAAGAAGTCCTATGCAAACAGAAGGTACTAAAATAAACTAGTTCCCTAACACATCATCAGATTGAATTACTCAAAAAGCATTAAACAAAATGAAACCAAGCCCACTAGGTTTATAGAGCAGAGCTGCCCTTCTATGTATTGTTTCCCCGTGTGTGCATATAAACATACATAAAAATCCCCAAAATGGAAGGTATGGGAACCTATGTTTGGGCTACCCTGTCTTTTCATTATGAAAATTAATATTCTTTACTTATAGCTTCAATGTGAAAGTAATTGCTTCCGAATCTTCAAACTGCACCTACTTACAGACTCTTGCTTACCACTTCACTAAAAGAAACTACACTAAACACTCCTTTTATATTTCTCATAGTTGTTTGGATGCTATGTAGCCTTCTTCACTGTCAGTTCTGTGGATCTTCATTCTCCATTTGGGTTGAGGTTGTATAAAACTTCAGGAAATGTAAGCTCAAAATGTTTTCCTTGTTCCTCATTATAGAGGGGGAAAAAAAAGACAGGGGGAAAAATTAAAGCAAGTCTTAATGCCCAATCACAGGCAAACAATTTATATGCAGACATGTATGTTTGCAGTTACACATGTAGATGATTATACAAGAAATCTGGAGTGGATTTCATAGAAGATCTTAGGGCCAAGGGGAAACATATGATGCTTTATTGCTGCAGTTCATGTTTGCTGATCATTGCAGATATAGGATGTTGAAAGAAGAACTAATAAGAGGATAGATGTTGGCATAAGAGACTCACGTCTATCAGCATTTTCAATTAGTACTAGGTACTGCACATACAAAAGCTATAGCAAATCTGAGGATCAAAGAAGTGACTTGATTCACAATTACCTCTGTGCCTCTGATGTGTTTATCAAACAATTCAGATACAGTAACAAGTAAAAATTCTAATGTGAAAGGAGCAGTCAGATCAAATCTACCTCCCAAGTGAAGTGTGCAAATATTAAGTGAGAGAGAGAAGAATTAATAAAGGGGAAGAATGGAAAAAGTTGTGGAAGATTAAACCAAGTGCCACTCATTCACAGAATGAGTGTTAAGATTCGCAATGCAGGAGATGATAGAAAGGGTGTTATTGTTAGGTACCATTAGGTCTTCGCTTCTAGAAGCTAATCATAAGTAGATCTCTGTTCTTAAGCAGCAATCTAAGTTGAGGAAAAAAACCCTGATTGTACTAGCAAGACATACTGAAGCATCAGGCAATGCAATTTCAGCAGCTAATTCTATGAGATCAGAGAAAGTTCCGCAAGGAATAACTTAGTATTTGTGGACATTTTGTTCAGAATATGAAAGATCTTTAAGGCATCTCTACTGAAAATGTTATTAGTGTGAGGTATACAGAGGAGGAATCTGAAAGCCAGTAAAATAGACTGAGAAAGATTTTTGTGGTGAGGCATGAAGTTTTAATCTGTAAAACCTGTTTCATCTTCCTTTACCTTTGGAAAAGGAGGGAAAAAACCCATAATAGGAGATACTGGATCATTAAAAAAACCCAAAACTTTATACTATTGATATTTGTCGAGAAAAAAAATATTCACTTCTGCGGAGCTTTCTGTACCATCTGTGTGAGTCTTATTTGTAGAAGACAAGGAGGTTTGTCAGGAGAGACTGATCTGCAACTCCAGTGTCAGAGTAAGCTTTTTGGCAACTCCCCTTTGCTGCAGAACGTGTGTTGTTATCTATGTTTATTACCTTGTTTGGATGACACTTTCAACTGGCTTCCCTTCAGCGTATCTTTAGTGCCAAAATACCTCCAAAACAGACTTTCAGGTTGTGACAGGCTTGCCTGGTGTTCTTGGCCATGTATATGATGACAATTTCCAACACAGATAAAAATGAATGGTGGAACTACATGCTGTTTGGAGATGTATACCACAAGTTGGGCTGGCTGCTAGAGAGGAAACATGGATTTGGAATGAAGCAGATAAACCTTCTACGATGCATAATTAGCAAAAGCCATTCTGCTGAACCTGAGCAAGTCCTAAGGTATGCCTTCTGGTTTGGGAAGAAAATACCTGGGATAATCTAGAACGTTCGGAGATTGAAAGCTATTCAAATAACTATAAAATTTGGGATATACTTCTGGACTAGATACTCCAGGGTAAGTGGCTTGATCCCAAGCTGTTTACCACTAAAGTGAGCAGGTGTGCCTGTATCCTCAATACAGAACATATCTAAAATGATAGTCACAACATGTAACAGCAGAATTTAATAGTAAGCACAGAACCAGTAATACAACAGAATGTACTAACAAGCCCCCAAGTTCCTACTGTATCTCTGACTCTCTCTCTTTTTTCTTTTTTTTTTCTTTTTTTTTTTTTTTTCCTGGTGCAACATTTAATATGCAGTTTTGCAACATTTTTCTTGGCATAGCTTTTTGAATGCTTTCTATGTAAGCTGCTAGAAATTAAGAGAATCGTTCTGTAGATATGTTGTTTCCTTACCAAGAGGTTTCACAGGAGCTGAACAATTATGTTTTTAAATGGGTGTGCTTTTTTTTTACAGTGCAGTGGTGATTGTTTCACTGTGAAGAACTTGGAACATTTTTAATCTTACCACATAAATACAGGCTCATTCAAGTTAACGTTTCAAATATTTCAGATGATCTTCAAGCTATGATTCAAAGATTTTGTCCTTATCTGGTGTGATTTCTTTAAACAAGTACATATTCTAACTAGACACTTCTTTTAAGCAGTCAGCAAAATTAAAAATGTTTATAGGGTGTGTTAAATTTGTTTACCTTGTCCTGGCAACATTTCATCACCTGCCATTTGAGTTCAGCACATCAGTGTTGAGACATTAATGAGACTTGCCAGAAAAGATTTCAAGACTGCTGCAGAAGTTTGGGATACAACAGAAGTTTGACTTCCAATAGAACAGTGAACTTACAACACGACTAAAATTGTCTTCATATTAGTCACTAGGATGATACTGAAAATACAGCTGCTTTATCCTTAGGATACTGGCATTCTTGTAAACTCATGTACATACAAGTAGATAGATACAGGGCACAAATGCCATGACCTGTTTGGAAGTCAAATTTGGAAAAGGAATTTCCAAACTCAGTAAGCAACTGTAGACAATGTGGGAAGGAGAAATAGAAGGAAAGTAATTACCGATATAATCAAAGATGCTTGGCAGGTGATGGTAGTAGACCAGCCTCCTTTTTAGCCTCTTTTTTTGAAAGAGCAAATACTCCTTGCTACATTACTACTACTGATTGCTGCATTGACTTGTTTCAGTTTATTCAGGTTAATGTAAGTCTTCTGGGTACTAAGGGAAGAGTTTCAAATGGAGATTCTATGATGTTATTATGATAGATTCTCCAGTTTATTTCTGAAATGTTTCTGGTTTTCACCCAAGACTTTGCTTTTCAGAGGAATACATAATCCCCAGGGAGATGTGGCTCAGGAAAAGCACTCAAAAAGCAGTGTCTGTAGCACCATTGATGTAGTAGAGTCATGAATGATTTTCAGTGAATGTCTGAGTGAGTCAAGAGAGGGAAAGATTGTTATCAGAGGAATAGAGTTCATCTACTGTATGTCTTTAGAGTAAGGAAAGAATTGAGACTGCAGTGATACATTATTGGAAACTTGTTAGTACTTTTTTTTCAGTCAAGGATGCTTACATGTGAAAGCTGTCCACAAATGAAAATAAATCTACGAAAGTAATCACTCCTTCCTTTTCTCTGTGAAAATGCTGTCTGTATTATGTTGTTGAGGGTTATAAAATTGTCAGTCCTTATGTGTGTATGATCAGGTTTATAGTTAATCAGTTATTAGGTGAAGGAAATATGTAATAGTAAAAGCAGTCTTGGTACTTGCCAGCCTTCTTAGGTAACATAATATAAACTTCAGGTAGAAGCTAGAGTTGTTTAGAGGCATTAAAAGGCCTTGTTCCTCATTTGCAATGCATGTTAGATTCTCTTCCAACTCTTTTTTTTATTAACAAGAGACTTTCTTTGACTGAAGATGTTCGCTGCTGCTCATGCTACCTGGATTAGGACATCTGTTCACAGTGGACTGTATTTGCTTTTAAAATAGCATACACACTTTCCTCATCTATTTTTCATGACGTATTCCAGGCTGTAAAGTTTCCATATATGATTCTGTATGCAGGGGCCTTTGCCATTGAGTCAATATCAGGAAAAAGACAAGAAAATGGCTAGGTACTTCAGTTTATAATACCAGAGCAGTTGCTGCATGTTTTTTCAAGCCAAAATACTTGTATTAGAGGTTCTCATTTTCATATGTTATTTCTATTTCCATAGTTCTGTGGAAAAGCATGAAAATCTAGAGTGTCTGGACCTCAAGTTTCTCTAAAGCAAAAGAAAACAACCAAGGCTTATTTTAGAAATTGATACTACTTTGAAATCTGTGTTTTCTCAAGATCACCATTACTGCAATTTATATACTTGAAATCAGCTATATAATAAAGTTCTTTTAAAAATGTAACTGCTAGATACTAGCCCCAAAGATCCATTAGGGATGAATGCAAGTATTTGTATGCTACTTGCAATTTTATTTCGTGTATTCTTACCAGTCTGCTATTGTATGCTTTATTTATTAAAAAGAAAAAAAAAAAAAAAAAGGTAAAGCAACCCATATTATAACAAAAAGAGATTACATGAACCGATTAAATGAACTAATTGTGAGAGGGAAAAAAATACCATGTAAATATGTATTCCCATGATTTGAGATAAAGTACTAACATACACTTACCTGTTGTTTTATAGTTCTTCAAATTTTGGAAGTTTTCTGTAGTATTTTGGTCTTTCAAAATTCTGTTATTTACCTGATTAATTTTGTATTATTTTCCCCTGGTTAATTATGTGAATGTTATTCTGAAATCAGAATAACAGTCAGTATAATGAACATCATCTTTGGCATGATTAAAAATTAAAACTAAAACTATATTGATATTTGTCCTCACATTATCTGCAGGAATTATGTCTTGGTATCTCATTCTTGAAATAAAAACTATAAAAGAAATAATGTGGGGTTTTTGTTTTTGTTTGGTGGNTTTTTTTTTTTTTTTTTTTTTTTTTTTTTTTTTTTAAGAGCCAGCTGCAAATAGAAGTGGAGGGAGTACTTTGAAGAATAAGAGCAGGATGTCTTATGGCAGCTTTCTTGCATGGTACTATTTGTTGCTGCAGAAATGAGGTAAGAAGACAGCTGTTTATGCAAATAAATTGCCTCACAATTCACATGAGAAGGTGTGCACAGCACTTATAAGAAAGAGATGTTCCCTCATGCACATTCTGTGTCTGTTTCCTGAATAAATTCCACACCAGACTAAATTCCTCTCTGCCAACTTGTTTTAATGAATATGGAACTTGCCAAAGAGCCAACACATAATTAAAAAAAACCCCACAAAACAAAAAACCAAAACAAACACCCACCAAAAACATAAGCATTGCTTTTAGTTTGGAATGAATGCATGACTAATCCAAATTAGATACACAGCACTGCCCATTTCAAAGGGCAGGCACTCTGGATGGCTTTGCTTGTTTGCTTGCTCTGAAGGGGAAAACAGAAATACAAAGAAAACTTGGTTTAATGCAACAGAAAGGGGAAGAGAAAAGAGTAAAAATGAATTATTAAGACTGGGAGGGGGAACCCCCAAAACTACCGAAGTGTAGTAATGTATGTATGTTGTTTTGACATCCAGTTGAAATATTTAATTTTCCTAGAAAGCAAAATAATTCTTCTAACAGAGGAACAAGTGTGGCATAGAGCATCATGCATTTGGTGGGGCTTGGTTTTTCAAAAACTGATAATATTGTTTAATGATTTAATTTGGGAGAGGTACAATGTCAGTATTTTTCATAGCTATGGTCTAATTAATTTCAATGCAAATAATTTTTAAAAGTAGAGTTTCTTCTATCTGGCTTCCACATGGACAAAAAGGAAAACAGAAATTGACATTTCTATGAGAAACAGGGCCAAAATTATTGGAGACCTTATGATGGCAGAAGAACGTTTCTAAGCAGATGTTGTCATGGTTGCCATGGTTGCTCTGCCTATGATATCCCTTGGTTTATATAAATCAAAGAAAGACTAGTTTTTGGATTTCTGTATCTTTACAAATTTATTAATGCTACATTTCAAAATTCTGACTTCCAGATGAAAGAAATAAAAGTGAAGAGGGACTGTTATTTCTTTGATTTTGGTTGAAATTATCATTATTTCCATCTGCATGTGGAAATCACAAGTCTGAGTACTAGTTCTTAGCTTCTGAATATGTTGTCAATAGCATTCAATGAATTTATGGTTCTTTGGCAGTGTCTCTTGTTATTCATCTTAGAAAATATGTGAAGAATCTGATGACATTTTAGCATTTCTAACTGATTTGACGATAAGTTGAAAAATATCGCAAATTAAACTGCAATCTAGAAATAAAAAGCTTATAGTTAAAATGTCATTATTTCCTATTATTGAATAGACAAAGTTGGCTGGTAGTAACTTTTGTGAACTTTTGTAGCTGAATTTCTGTTTGGTAGTTATCTAGGAAAACACATGTCTAATCTTTCATAGCATTGCCACAGTTATTTCTACTTCTTCCCTATTTTCTAACGGTGGCTTCAAAGAGAGGCAACAAAAATCCATCTTGACAGACAAGTACACATACGGGGGAAAACTAGCATTGAGCTCTGAGTACAAGACTTTCTTTGGACGCTCAAATATGTGCTATTTCATTGCTTAGGAAAGCAAACTAATCCCTCCTAGAAATTCTATTATGTGGAACTGTATTGCTACCGATACAAGTCAACAGCAATTTTGTAACTGTGGAAACCCATTATACTTATTTCTATCACTTAGAGCAGGTTCCAACTGACTGATGACAGTAGTAGTTAGTCCTTTGTGTGGACTAGCCACTATAATAAGGGTGAAAGATAAACCCTTGAAACCTATTCTCAAAATATGTGCAACAGAAGAACAGGAAACTCAAGAATTTGGGTTTCCTTCCAGCTGGCTCACTCTAGAAATACACTCTAACATACCTTTTCCTTCCTTCTGATTCTAGCCCTATCTCTTTATTCCTTATTTCTTCCTTCTTAGAAATGACATTTTTTTCTAGAAGTCACAATCATGATTCTTCTTTTCTCACCTCAGTAGAATTAGAGGGAAAGCACATGTAAAAATACTGGAGGTGGCTTACTTGTTTTAAGTTCCAGTCCTAGTGTTACAGAAGCTGGCAGCATCAGTCTTTAATTGGAGGGCAAGTCCTACTAAGAACCTACAGACTGGGATAGAACAGATACAAATCTGAGGGGATTGATGATGACTTTTTTTTTCCCCTGGTAAGCTCAGAAAAAGCAATCTCCTTAGTGTGTGAGAACGGATTTTTTTTCCAAGGCTTCATTTGAACCACTATGTGCTGTGCTTTGAGATTTATCCAATGTTAATATTGGACAAAAAAATCTATGGTAAAGATTTCACAGACTTAACTGCAACTAGAAAATCGATTCAAATTGTAGAATTTTAATGTTGCTATGATTTTTTGGAATGCAGTCCAGACTTTTATCCTTAAAGATAAGAACTAAATAAACAAACTCAAAAGATATTAAAAAAAAAAAAAACAAAAATAAAAAGAAACCAGAGTATAATTTCTATTTGAAGTATACTGATAAAAGGAGACTATCCTGGGTTAACACAGTTTGCTCCAAAACACACAGTTGGGAGGGAAAGTAACAAAAACACACATCCCACCCAAGCCCCTTGGTTGGGATAAGGAGTTTAATGAGATGATATGATGTACAATGAGCCTAGCTTATTTTGCATAAAAGTCCAACACATAGCAGAAGTAGAAGCCAGCAACAAAATCACTCCTCTATCCCCCAAGCCTGCAGTCATCATGGTATTTAATACTCATTCAAAGATTTGGCTTTAACCCTGTGACATTCTCCGCTCTTTATTCCATCCCGGCAATTAGAATAGAATAGAATAGAATAGAATAGAATAGAATAGAATAGAATAGAATAGAATAGAATAGAATAGAATAAGCCAGGTTGGAAGAGACCTCCAAGATCATCCAGTCCAAACTATCACCCAGCCCTATTCAATGGCACTAAATGTTCCATCCAGTCACTTAGTACCATTAACATCAATGTACATCATTTGTTGTCCATTCTCATTTAAATGAGATCAATTTGCAGTACACAACAGACTTCTTTCTGCAGATGTTGTGGTGTCCCACCTTGTTCCAGTGTAATCTGGATCAGCCCATGAGCAATCCAAATGGTGGGGCTGTGTTTCCATCTCTGGACCTGTGAATTCTAGCAGCTGCTTCCATGTCTCCAAGAGAAAGCAAACTATGTCTTTCATTCTGTTGCTCTGCTTCTACCACATCTTCTTGTTGGGATCCTCCTGTCACACCAGAAACAGAGATGGGGTCCACCCCTCACAGTGTGATAGCATAACAATACAATGTGCATCTTTATCTTCTAAAGCTTTATACTTTCATGGGTTCAACTTGCCCAGTCATCAGATCCATCCAGTCTAATAAAGCTAACTGTTCCTCTCCTCCACCTGATTGGGATCAGGGCCTCTCTAATTCTGATTGGAATCACTTGCACGCTGTGAAGATGGTTTGGATATTGCTTCAGGAGGGTCAGAAGTAGTATCAGTTCTTCTGCTCTTTTGGGGTAATTATCCACTGGAAACTGGGTTAACATAGTCTACTCTTACAAGCCTCTCTGCCCCCGACTCATAATTATCCAGCCTCAGGTAGTGGTCTGGGGAAAGACCTGCATCAGTCTGGATAAAAGACAGCCCATCAATTGGGTGAAATTACATCTAAACCAAGAGGCTAGTGGAGTAATCATATGGTAACATGCCAGTATCCAGTACAGCAAAAACACAGTTTTAAGGTATTTCACTAAGGTGATAAGCACCTCCACAGACAGCACATGGAGTACAAATGCATAAGAGTTTATGCAGCCCTTGGAAAGTAAATGCATTAGCATAGTGAACATACCAGGGGAAATGAACATATACCAAACTCTTTTAACAACCCTTAATTGAGTCCTCTTGTTATCTTGCTTCTTGTTTTCTACACCATTTCATGTTCCTGCCTGGCTTGCAAAAATATAGTCTTGGTTAAGACAGCTCACTCTCTGAGACCCATATTGGGTACCGAAATAGACTGTCCAGCATTAACAGTGTCTGCTTCCACAAGCTTCCTCCTGACATACACACGGATGACAGGGAAAGTAACACACACACACAAACCAAATCAAATAAAAACCAAACCAACCAACCAACCAAAAAAAAACCCAACAAAAACCAAACCAAAACAACAAAAATCCAAGCAAAAAACCCCACCTCTGGTTTAAGATAGGAAGCTTAACGGAAATAACATAATGTACCTTAATGTAACCTTAGTGTATTTCTCAAAAAAGCACAGCAACAAAATTGCTTTCCTACCCCATCAAGTCCACAGGCAGACCAGCAGAAAAGACCAACACCCCAAAAACCCAAAAACCGGAAGCAACAACCAGAAATGGGAAGCCTGTCGTGTTACAATGTGAACTACAAGCCCCATGATACTCCAGCTAGCACTTTCATTTTAAAGGTGGCATGATGTCAGCATGGTATTGAATATTCATCCACAGATTCAACTCAAGCAATAACAGATACAATCATGAAGTTAAGTCCTCTTAAAGTAGGCAAACTTCTACCCACATTTTATTGCTGAAAATATCACTTTTGGCAGTCTCTCAGGTCATCTCCTCCTAGAGGTTTTGTTAAATGTAATTTTTCCTTATAGAGAAAACAGAAGAAAATAGCTAGGAAGGATGTGTGTAGTAGGACGTGCTACCTGAATGAGAGGAAGATTTATTACAATAAAATTGTGGCTAATTTCTTTGGCTATACAAATTATTGTCTGAGGATAGATAAAAGATTGGTATTGCCAAGGTTTTGGGTTTTCTTCTTTCTCCCACTTTGAGATCAAGACTTTCAATTCTTTTACTCAGTTATTTGGGAAAATGATTATTATGTATGGCTGCCCTTTAAGGGAAGTTAAGCTTATCAGCAGTGTAGAGAAAATGATGAAATGCTTGTGAACTACTGAAAAGGCTCTCTGATAATACGTCATGGATATTTAAACATTAGCAAAACAGCAATTCGGAAAGCAACATGATCTGTAAGTGGATCTGGTGTATGAACTCCAACAAGAAATTTTAAAGAGCTAGAGCTTATGAATGCCTCACAGTGTGGCTCATTGTATGTTGACTTTTATAGCTTGAACAGTGGTGTTACTTTGCACAATCATCAGCCTCACCTTACTGAGAATGATAAGGAAACAGGCAGAGCAAGTTTCAAGTATGTCTTTTATGCTTCTTGTAGCCTGACAGCTATATCCCACTGATTTGGCATCATGAGTAGTAGAGGAAAGAGGATTACTCCCTTCCATGATTTTGGTTCTACTGACCGTTGCCCAATAGGAGATTATGGCACTTCATATTCAACAGAGCCATTCCCTAGAAGTAACTGGGGAGGTTTTTACAGCCCTATTTTTTTCCGCCAGCTGTGCTGGAGATGCCCTGGTGAGGTAGGTGATATTGAAGACAAAGGCCATGAGGAGGACACCAGATGCAGGTGTCTGTTTTGTCACATGTATCTGAGAGGCTGGCTTCCTTCAAATACTGGAAGTTCCAGGGTTATCATTCTATAGACTTGATTAGAAGACTGAAGAAGGGAAGGGTGTTTTATTGGTTTTTATTCAGATGGGAATAGATTTGTGGCAATATTAAGTAACTGAAAGACTTTTTTCTCACCTTTCCCCCCCCCTCTTTTTTCTAATTTTATTTAATCTCAGCTAGCAGTGTATACTTTTCAATTTCATCACTAAATCTTTTAAATACTTATCTACACTATTCTCAGAGTCATGGATTAGGAGTGAGATTCAGGCAAGTCTTCATGTTAATGATTCCTTGCACCAAAACAGCTGCTGCCATCCATGGAAGCTCTGTGGAATATTCTGTTTAGTTTTCGTATGAAGCCTCCTGAACTCTTGCACAAGAGACAAAATATAAGGGGAGAGTTGATCCCTGATATTTTAAGGCCTGACTTGTAGTGGTGACTGACTAAATCTCTACCTGTATAATGTAACTCACAGAATAAGCCTCTAGACTGGAAGAACGTTCAGTGGACAGGAGCAGGGTTGATGTGCCCATGAAGGTGTGGGCATATGGCAAAGAAGCTGACCATCTCAACACAAAGGGGACCAGTGTGTGCTTAGATAAACAGCTGTCAACAGTTCAATTGATAATCTGGTGATGTAAATGGCTCCCTGAGTCAGCCAGACCAGATGGAGGCTTAAGTGTCTAAGTAGACCAGAACTTTGATTTAACAGAGGGTTTATCAGATGATTTGTCCCTCAGTACAGATGCCTGATCTTCTCATGTTGTCCTGTGTCATGTGGGATTGTAAAGTGCCTCAGCAAGTTCACAGATTTATGGATGGAGTTTTCCTGATTTGTAAGTGACTATAAATACCTGGATTGCCACCTGGGCATATGATTCATCGTAGGGGCAATTCTACAGTATATTGCGGTGGAAGGAAGGCAGGATTCTGGATCTCACTGAGATCTTTTAGCTTAAGCATTGTGGAGTGTGTATACCAACACTGAGAAGTTACTTCTCTGAGCTACTGAGAAGGTAAACCTGGTTGAAGGGACCCTCAGAATCATCATCAAAGGCTTCTTGGCCTGGCTGGCCTTCTATGGATAATCATCTGTATTGAAAAAAAAAATATGAAAAGATGAAAATATGATGAAGAGCTAGGAGGTTGAGGATGTCAATTTTTCTTTTTCCTTTTGAAATCAGAATCCTTTCAAATAAATAGTTCTTTTTTACTTCATCCTACAAAATTGATCACTTCAGACAGAAGAGCCAATGATGCTGAGTTATCTATGTTTTCGATAAGACTTGTATAGCAGATGGGAGCAGTAAGATTGTTCTTTGATAATGTATTCCTGAAGAATAGAATGTATTCAATCATTAATGAAGAGTATTTAGCAGTTAAATGCCTAGGTATCTTAGCATAATAAAGTTGATCTGTTGATTTCTCTTCTGATCCTTGCTTTCTTGATTAGCTTGCAGTTCTGTCCAGAAGTAGGCAATATTCTCATATGTAGTGATGTAGTTATTATATTGCAAATTAATTCTTCCCTCCAGTCTTTTCAAAGATCATTCATATAATACACTGGACTAGACAGTTGTTGCTTTAACTATTTTATAACTAAGGCTAACCTTTTATAACTAAGGCTTTCTATAACAATTGTGTCAGATATTTTATTCACCTCTCTCCCCTTTATTATATTTACATGATAGCAATGGAAGGTTTTCTCCTTGGAATATTGGGTAGTGATGCATCTTTTACCTGAGATGAAATATTCTAATGGGAACAGGATTTTTAGCAAAAAATCCTTGTGTAAACCATTTTAGATCCTTTTGCTATGTGATGCAACTGAAATCAATATGCCAGGCCACTGATATTGAAATTAAGTGCAAACTTGAGTGTCATATTGGTTCCGAGAATAACACTCTCTAGCTATTTAGAATGTGAATTACTTTTAACTACAAGTTTTCCATTGATATTGTCATAATAGACTTTCCATGTATTTTCATTACATTTATAAATTACCTTGATTCAGCTAGAGAAAATTCAGGTTTTGCACATCTATAGCAAGGTTAAACTGAAATACTGCAAACATAACATTAAAAACCCCGAACCCACTTAGCTCTGCTAAGGGCAGCAATTAAAATACCATAAATTTAGTACACCATAAGATCTAAATATGTTACATGATCTAGTACAATGACTCATATGTCTAGTTGACTTGCATATGATAATTGCCAGGCAGGCATTGTACTAGGAATTAAGTTCTAAGCTTTTATGTGAAGTCATCTTTAAGTTGATCTAATCCATTATTTGTCACATCTTTTCACAACACAATTGAGAAGATCTTTCACTTCTCTCTTTTGTAGGTGCAAACATTTGTTCTGTCTTTAGCAGAGGTACTCTTGCAGTATGGAAAAGCAACAAAATTAGTTTAAGCATAATCATGACACAGAATAAACAAATTACATCACATTCCGAGATTTGATTCTACTCAATGAAGTCATATACTATTTTTTTCCTTAACATGTAAAGTGACAGTGAAAGAGTGCAATGTTAAAGGACTTCAATAAGAGTTCTGTTCAAAAGTCAGGAAGATGAAGGTGAGGCGTACAAAGCATTCTGTGCACAAAGAGCTATCAGAACAAAGCTAACGGGTGAAAATACCTAGCAAGATGAGACTCAGGAAGGGAATAATAAATTATTCTATGCATGGATAAAGAAGAATGCAAAAGTCACATGCATCTAGGATCTATATCATCTTTGCACAAATCATGGAGTGCATGCTTATGATAACACTAAAATGAATTAGCTAAAAATCTTGCTTCCAAATAATGACAGTAGCAAGTTCACACAGAATCACTATGTTTGGAAAAGACCATGAAATCCAACCATTGTCTAACCCTACCAGGCCACTACTACAACATAGCCTTGAGCACCATATCTAAGACGGCTTTTAAATACATCCAGAGATGGTGATTCAACCACTTTCCTAGGCAGCCTATTCTGGGCTTCGATAACTCTTTTGGCATAGAAGTTTTTCTTAACGTCTAGCCTAACCTCCCCTCTCTTAATTTGATGCCATTTCCTCCTGGCCTATATGTTGGGACTTGTGAGAAGAAACCAACACAAACCTCTTTGTGACCTCCTTTTTCATAGGTGTAGAGAGTGAGGTCTCCCCTCAGCCTCCTCCAGCTCTCTCAGCTACTCCTCATAAGACTTATTCTCAGTATCCTTCGCCATCTTCATTGGTCATCTCAGAACCTATTCCAGCACTTTGATGTCTCTCATACTATGGCACTCAAAAGTGAATATAGTACGCAAGGTATGGCCTCATCAGAGCCAGGTACAAGCAGAGTGGGATAATCACCTCTGTAGTTGAGAATTCTCTCTTGAACATGTAAATCTCCTGGTGATTGTGATGATTACATTAAGAATTGAGAATTGTCTCAACAAAGGTAAAATCATCCTGAATGACCCACCTGGTGTGTCATCTCTGTCCACTGAGACTGCAGCTGCCCAGGGGGTGTGGTGGACAGTGGACAACAACGAGGGGCAGAGGCACTGACCCCTGCAGACACTTCCTCTTGGAAATACATGTATGCATTTTTAATGTGAGCCAAGTGGAGCTACAATGAATGAACCAGCAACATAACAATAGCCTGGGCTATACCAGCTTACTGGCAGAACATCACCAGGGACATCTCAGGCTGGAGGCAGCAGCCCAGGATGTCTCTCTTCCCTCCCCACTGCTCCCCACCCAAAGAAGGACTACGTGGTGGTAATGGAGTGATCAGGCAGAAAGGGACCTAGGGGTACTTGTCAACAGCTGGCTGAACATCAGCCAGCAATGTGCCCAGGTGGCCAAGAAGGCAAATGGCATCCTGGATTGTATCAGGAATAGTGTGGCTAGCAGGACTAGGGAAGTCATTCTTCCCCTGTGCTCAGCACTAGTTAGGTCACGCCCTGAGTACTGTGCCCAGTTCTAGGCCCCTCAACTTCAGAAAGATGATGAGATGTTTGTACATGTCCAGAGAAGGGCAACAAGACTGGTGCTGGGGCTGGAGCATAAGCCCTGTGAGGAGCACAGAAGGGAGCTGGGGTTGTTTAGCCTGGAGAAGGGGAGGCTCAGGGGAGACCTTATTTCTCTCTACAACTACCTGAAAGGAGGTTGTAGCCAGGTGGAGGTTGGTCTCTTCTCCCAGGCAACCAGTGACAGAATGAGAGGACACCGTCTCAAGCTCCAACAGGGGTGGTTTAAACTGGATGTTAGGATAAACTTCACAGAGTGATTAGCCATTGAAATGGGTTGCCCCAGAAGGTGGTGGAGTCACCTTCCCTGGAAGTGGAATAAAAGTGGATGTGGCACTTAGTGCCATGGTTTAGTCGATTAGATGGTGTTGGGTAATAGGTTGGACTCAATGATCTCAAAGGTCTTTTCCAACCTAGTTAATTCTGTGGTTCTGTGATTATCTCTCCTGCTCTCTCCATTCTCTCTCTCCCTTTTCTTTCCTTCTATGCTTTGTTTGATCCAGTCTCTCCCTTTATTAGTCTCATCTTGATATATGACCTTGCTTATGTCTCCGTTTCAGTCACAGGAGTGCTGAAAAGAATCGTGTCTCCTTCCCAACTTCTGGACTGATACAATAATCCTGCTGGTCACACTGGTCCTGAAACAGGCCAAGAAGCCTTGTCCTTCTTGGTCACCTGGGCACACTGCTGGCTCATGTTAGCTGTCTGTTGACCAAGAGCCCCAGGTCCCTATCTGCCAAGGAGCTTTTCAGTCACTCATCCCCAAGCCTGGAACGTTGCATGGGTTTTTTGTGACCCAATATGGCCTTGCTGAATCCCATATGATTGACCTCAGGCCATTGATCCAGCCTATCCAGATCCCTTTGCATAGCCTTACTATGCTCCAACAGATCAATGCTGTCACCTAACTTGGTGTCATCTGCATACTTACTGGGGGTGCTCTCAATCGCAATATCATTGATAAAGATATTAAACAGGAGTGGCCTCTTCACTAAACCCTGGAAATGGCAACTATGACTGGCTGCCAACTGGATTTAACTCCTTGCACTGCCAATTTCTGGCCCCAGCCATCCAATCACTGTATACTCATCCATGCCTGGGACAGTAATTTTTTTTTCATGAGAATGCTGTGGGGGACAGTTGTCACAACAGTATCTAAGGCGGTTCAGGTAAACCACATCCACAACCTTTCCCTTACCCATAGCCTTTCCCTCATCCACCAAGTGGGTCACCTTGTTGTAGAAGGAGATGAGAAGATTAAGCAAGACCTTCATGTACCTGGGCCTGGTTTCCTGACTGTCCTGCAAATGGCATATTATGGCACTCAATGTAGTTTTTTCCATGACCCTCGCTGGCACTGGGGTCAGACCAATTGGTCTTTTGTTCCCTGAATCTTTCTTTCAGCTCTTCTTGTAGTCTGCTAGAACCTCCCTATTAAGCCAGGAGTGCTTATAAATTATGAAGCGTGGCTTGATAAACACATCTTCCAGCTCCTTAAGCAATCTTGGTGTAACCCATCAGGCCCCACAAACTTATGTATGTCTAGGTGGTTCAGCAGTTCATTCACAATTTCCTCTTTAAGGTCTCATTCTGTTCCCCATTCCTGCCTTCCAGTTTGGGGGGCTGGCTAGCCAACAAACAGAAAGTCCTGCTCAGTCTATTAATTCAGTCATTTTAATCACAGCTGGAAAGACTTAATTTTTATCTTCATTTGGTAAAAGTCTGGAAATTAATAATTC
The DNA here is from genome assembly GCA_013396835.1 of Psilopogon haemacephalus. Taxonomy (NCBI): domain Eukaryota; kingdom Metazoa; phylum Chordata; class Aves; order Piciformes; family Megalaimidae; genus Psilopogon; species Psilopogon haemacephalus. The sequence goes on along the minus strand of VWZI01017491.1, from coordinate 81,333 downwards.
ATTAGTTTTAAAAAATATATTTCCTACCTTAGGAACTATTTCCTTCCTTCTGTGCACAAAACACTTCAATTAAATAGTGAAAAATGTGAATTGTTTTGTAGCAATTGGCAACAAGGTGTATGATTAATAACAAATATTCCACCAAAGTTTTGACACCGATCTTCCAAACTAATTTTATAAAATTATATTTTGAAACCAAAGAGGATGTATGGAGCTTCATCCCATCCCCATTGCTCCCTCATTCTCCAAGTAAAACAATATTCAGGTAACTTAGTTGGTAGAGCAGGAATCATGCCAAATTGAAGCTCATATGAAGATCTAAAGCCACAATACCTTTGAAATAAGAGCAAATTGTACATCACAGAAACTCTTCCAAACTATCAGGCAACTTTTCATGGAAATTTGTATGCCCTCGTTTGCAAATCACTCCATCTGTAGGTCTGCTATAAGTAAGATTCTTGATTGAATCACTGTTTATATTAAGCAGGTTACTTACAGGTTGTAATCTGTGTTACAAGGTAGAATCTTGTAAAACTATGACGGGAAAAAAACTGCCAAATGGACTATATCTTTTTAAAGATCTAAAGTACCTGGTTTTTGAAGGTTTGTATTCCTATCTAATCAATACAGAGAGTCACTCATGTGGATCTCTTTATTTATCTGAAATGTCCTAGAAATCTCTTGAATGACACATTGCATATTCTTCATCTGCAATGTACTTGTATAGCAAGAAAATATTTATTTTTATCATGTATAAGAAAAGTTTAATAAAGATTTTGTCTGCAAATGCTTTCAATCATTATATTGGATAGCATAGAAAATTATGATGCTGTCTGGAGTTGCTCAACAGTTCTATAATAGCAATAAAATAGCATATTGTTTTCTGAAAGGTTCTTCTGAAAGTCACCTACTTGGGCATTTTTTTGTGTCTTATAAACAAGAAGCACTTTAATAACGTACATATTCATTCTCTGGGAAGATCAAAACATTTTTTTTTCATCTAAAGAAAAATTCAAAATCAAGTGAAAATGTTTCAATTCACAGTCCTTCAGTGTTTGGTGTTTTGACTGTCATGTTTCATATGCTGATTTGAAGTGGAAACTTTTTGTTAAAGTTCTCATAGATTTAGCACAGTGCTCACTGCCTAATTGAAGTTTTGATACATTAATTTCAGATGTAAGAAACAAACAACACACCTAGATTAAAAGTCATCCATGCATCTATAGTTGAGCATAGTAGTCTTTTGGTCATAATTTGCCTTTCCCAGAAAAAAACATAAGATAGCCTTGAACTTTAATATAGTATCTTTGAACACCGTTACAATATATATTGGAAGGTTTCTTTCCTAATTTTAGTAATGTTACATCAGTGGTTCAATAAATCTGCAAAGAAGATTATTTATTCCAACTGGGTTGGTTTTGGCATCGATTTTAGTAAATCAGCAATAGATTAGATGAAATTTAGGTTTATAGAGTATGATTTTAAAAATTATTTTTCAAAAAAGTATTTGATAACAAAAGCTAATTCTGAACCATTTGAAAGAAACAAATATTTTAAAATATTTTTCTTTTCAATATTTTTCATGGGCAGAGGCAAAATGAAATAATTTTGTTAATTGTTTTATTTTTTTTCAACTGCCACTCATAAAATAGACTTTATATTTAAGGGGAAAAAAATTAACTATATCCAGAAGACTTTGTTCAAACAATTGTGTGGTTTCACAGATTTTTAGAACATAGACTGTATCTGTCAAACTCCTGGGGATTTTTTTAGACATATAAAAAAATCCTTCCAACAGGAAAACTTAGATTCTGTATACTGAATTATAAATACTAGTAGCCAAAACTTTAAAATAATGATGAGTTACTGTTTATTTTACAATAATAAAGAAAAATCACTAGACAATGGCAACAAGCATGCCCCCACTCATGTTTGTATTATCTATATTTGGACATTTAAACTATATTGTTATTTGAAAATATAGTTCTTATTTGAATTTTATTTAAACTTGATGATAGATGAATCATAGTATACATATCTTATATGGTTTGTGCTAGTATTTCATAAATGCTGTTTTCAAGACACAGTTTAGTGCCTTGGCTGTTATTTTTATTGTAAATAATTTCAATCAATTATCCATATATTAATTCAATCTAATGTACGTACAAGCATTTAAGCTCATAAATAACCTTGTTTTCAGCTACATACATTTCAGAACATCATTAGAAAATTTGTTATGAGCAATCCAAACTAGGCTTTGAAATCAGCTTTTGCTAGGTTCTACATGTATGCACCCAACTAGTAATGGCAACATCTCAGTGTATGCTCAAGCTGCCTTTTATTCCATTGCAACTGAAGATGGACTAGTCTAAAGGATGATAAAGTTATATCTGTACTACTGTTTTGGTTTTAAGGGCAACTTAACTTCTTTGCATTTACCCATCTAACTTGCCTGAATACTGAAAAGTATAACTGTGTCAATGCAGAGTGTGATGTGCCTTCCTGTGCCTGCCTATGTAGCCTTCTAAGTGTCAGTGGGATTAGCCTCTCCCGAGTTCAGTGCTGCATAGCTTCTCTTGTCTTTCCACTCATCTCTTGTCTCATAAAGGAAATGTCAGCTGCTGTTGGGAGAAGCAGGAACTTTCACCTCTAATGTTTATTTTTCTAGGTGTTGATTGTATTTCTATCACTCTTACAGAGCTGAAAAGCTGCTTTTCATTTCTGCTCACTAGAATATCACATGTGATGTTTCTCAGTGTAAGACTGCTAAGATACTGATTCATTTTTTTCAGTTTTATGTCTGTTAAAGTATAGACTCCATTTGCTCAGTCTGATTAAGCTATGTCATGGCTTCTACCTGCCTCCATGCCCCAGAGCATGTGCCTGATCATCTGCACATTATAGCTGAATATATTTATAATACCCACCTGAAAATACCTGGAAAACCTGTATAACTGTGATTTCATGCACAGGCATACATGTTGTCATTTAAGTCCTATGGACAAAAGAAATAGAGATGGGGAACTCTAAAATGTTGCTGCTTTATCTTATAGTAAATAAATTATAATTCAATTACAGTAGCTTCCACTGTGGGAAAAAAATCTATTAGATTTTTTTTTTTTTTTACTTGAGGGGGTGATGTTTGGTAATCGCTTCAGACCAATCACTTCATGTAGAAGTCAGATGAGTTCTTCATAGTTCATACTGAGCAGAATTTAGCTAGTTAGACTAGCTAGTTGACTGAAACTTAATTGTTAGATTCTCCATGGTCTCTGTGCGCTGAGGTTCTGGCAAAGATGAGTAGGGTTACTAAACAAACACTGCCAACAGAAGCAAATCAGACTAACATCAGTAGCAATTAAAAAAAAAACCAAAAAACAAAGAAACATGGCAGCATGTGCAATACAGTCCTTAGAGTATGAATGTGGGACAGATTATAGCAATCTTTCTTTGGATAGCACTGTAAAACTGTATAGGAAAGATGGGTATAGAAAAGGTAGTGAATAGGTACCTTGATTAAAAAGAGGGTAGTAGGCTTGAATCTCCTGAAGATTCAAAAAGGAGAGAAGAAATCCTAGCAAAGTTGAAATTAGCAGAGATATTTATGGAAGTTCCTGCGGATGCTTCTACATTTAGCTTATGCTGTTCATTTTAAGAGAAGATTTCTGAATGTGACAGAATAGGAACCGCACGTTGGAAGACACCTTTAAAGATCATCTAGTCCAGCTATCCTGCAGTGAGCAGGGACATATATTACCAGATCAGGCTGCTCAGTGCCTCATTTACCCGACCTGAAATGTTTCAGAGAGGGGGCACTGACCACTTCTCTTGTCAACCTGTTGCAGTGTTTTATCACCATCATTCTTCCTCGTATCTGGTCTAAATTTACAGTCCTTTAGTTTAAACCAAGTACTCCTTGTCCTGTCACAACAGGTTCTGCTAGGAAGACTGCCCTCTTCATTCTTACAAACCTCCTTTAAGTGCTGAAAGGCTGCAAAAAGATCTCCCTAGAACCTTCTGTTCTCCAGGGTGAATAGTCCCAATTATCTGAGCCTTTCTTCACAGAATTATTATCTCTTAATTATTGTGGCCCTCCTCTGGACCTGCTCCAGAAGATTCTTGCCTGTCTTTTGCTGAGGAGTCTAGAGCCAGACACAGCTCTCCAGGTGAGGTCTTACTGGAGCAGAGTACAAGAGTGGAGTCACCTCCCTTGGCCTGATTTTGAGCAGCCCAGGATGCAACCGGCATGGGTTGCAAGTTTGAATTGTTGGCTCATGTCTAGCTTTTCATCCACCAGTGTTTGACATGAATCAATGGTGAACAAACCTCAGTTTGGTAATAGCAGAAAGACATGGAGCTGAATGGAAAATTATTTATTCCTTGAGAAAACTAGATTTATTGTATATTTATGACATTGGATTTAGGTTTTATTCTATATGCTTTTGTGGTTTTGATGTGCATTGGATGGCATATACGAATTATGAGTTGACAAGAGTTCTTTAATTAGAAGGATCCACCAGGTTTTTTTGTCATTCTCGCATTGTAAACAAGCCATTGTAAGAGTCCCTCGTTTCCTTTAGGTAGAGTTGGCTGCAGTTAGCATGACATTTCAAAAGGTATGCTTTTGTACAAAATTTTTTTCTTTGATTTATAAATCCTATTTGGCACAAGCACAAATTTCTTCTTCCCTATTTATATATTTGCAATAATTGTCTCTCACTAAATTATTAGAATTATAACTAGTTCTGTTACAAAGCACTATAGAGACAAGTCGAGAAAGCATCTACATTTTCTGTGCAAATCAATAGCCCTCAGTTGTGAGAAAGTTAGATTTTCAGTAACCTAGATTTAGGTCTATTGTAGGCAGAATGAAGCTATCATTGATTTGAATGCCTTTTTATCTTGATAGCTTGCAGTAAATTCTGATCTAGCTACCAAAATATATTTCCCAAGAAAAGTGATCTATATGAGTAATAATCTCACTTTGTTCTGGACATGCTGTATACTTAAATGCATGATTTATAAATAACTATTAAAATGAGCTACATTTATTAATGTCTAGGTAATCAGAGAAAGAATTGCTATGCTGTGTCAAATGCAAAATGCAACGTTAGTGATTCTACTGAGCTACTAATTTTCTTCCCAGAAAGAACTAATTCTTTCACATATAACTGTTATGCTATTTTTCAATGCAGCAATGTTATTTTTGTTGTTATTGTTTATCTGTTTTAATAAATTTTTTTTAAAACTCTCTATTTTTGTCAGTTTAGTAAATGGTTTTACTCCCTCCATTAATATTGTGTACCTTTTCCACTAGGGAATCATAATAATTATGAATATTATTAATATTATTGCTATTTATCATAGGCAAAGCATGAAGTATTCAAAGTTGCCATACAGCTACCACATACAGAAGTGCATCTAGGGAGTGTGTACAGACACTAAAGTGCAAAATTTGCAGAAAAACTCATGAGTCAAATGACACTCAAGAGTCATAAAATAGCAAATGAAGCAGTAGACCTCATGCTTTGGATCAATCCAGATAATAGCCTTTACCTACTGCTCTGACGTGGAGACGCCTGATTGAGTAATTTCAGTTTTCTCTCTTACTGCTGCTAGTCTAGTGGAGTAGGGGGATTGAAGCCTGTGTGATGCAACTCTTTCCACAGTTTGTCTTGTGGTGATGTCCGTGAAGTCAAACTGCTGTTACACTGCTCTATCAGGTGTTTCTGGCTTTTTTGTGGCTTTTAGTCCACTGCACTAGAGGTATCAAACTGGAAGTCAATGGACAGTGTTTTCATTACTTGAAATCCAAAAGACAGCTGAAGCTGACTTTCTAGAGAATGAAACATTTTTCCTTAATAAATTAATAACTTCTCTTTGATCAAACCTATATTTTTGTTTCTGAGAATATTGTTTTAGTATTATGTCAAAATTCAATGTTTGACCAGGACTGAGAATCTCTCACTGTTTTTATTTTTAGAATTAACCATAAAAAAAGAAGTTTCCACTCAACTCTCATTAAAGCATAAACCAATTTCAATCAATCTGGCCAAGCTGACTTAAAGCCTTCCTCCCATTTCTATATGTACTTCGCTCAGATTTCAATCCCTAAAAACTCTTCATTCATGTTCCTTGTATATTTGTTCCTTTCTCTAGGCAATTAGAACAGTGGTCATCAAGAAAGGGTGAAGAGCTTGTCTATAAGGAGAAAAGACACACTGATGATTTCAAAGTAATTGTCCATGTGGACACTCTTGTTACTTAACATAGTTTTTATTGACTATAATTTTCCATTGCCTACTGCTATGCTGCAAATTTAAAGCCTATATTCAGTATCCTTCCCAGACAGACAAACCCTCAAAATCATTTAGTGTATAAGAAATTCACCAGAAAGTAAAATGCCATCGCCCTCTAGTCTGCAAGTTAACAAAAATTAAACATATTGGTGGATATAAGCTATACAATCAAATTCACTCAAACTGTATTATGGAAATTGCTCAAAGAATATAGATTTGAGGAAAGTCATCTCTTTGACTGTATTTAGCTTCAGGAATCTTTAGTGAGATTATATTCTCAAGGGCAAAGTCTTTTTTCAATGTGTCTGTGTGTACATACACTGTGGTGTAATGTCTTTGTTAAAAGAAACAGTATTTTTTACTGATTTCTATTTACTATTGCAATATTTGTGGTTACCAAAGATCAACAGCAGTCAAACCTAGAGGGTTATGCGCTTTAAAGAAATGTCTACGGTCGCCTGTCAATAGAGATTATCAGTGAGAGGAGAACTTTGGGTCTGGCCAGTTAACACTTATCCCCATTGTTGCAACAGATGGACATAGCGTAAGTCTTAATTTATTTTGGGGGGAAATAACTGTAATTCCTTAGTATGTAGCTTTTGATCATTGGATGTGGAAGTTGGTTTTCTTCAATACTCATTTTTGTGTGCATGTATTTGAAATAGTTAACTGATGTGCAACTACGAACCAGATTTTTTAGTTCTACATGCTTGAAAAAATGAGGGTTATTTCCTTACTATTATGTTATCCAATTGTTTTCATATAACACCAGAAATGCTTCTGTTTTAAGAATTATTGTTTCCCTTTGAGGATGTTTTGGTAAACAATATATTTTCTTTTTTGTTTTCTACATTGGTTGCTGCAAGGAAATACTAAGGCACATACTTGTGTAATCAGTAAGAGCATTTGCTGCCTTTGCCTATCATACAACTCTCTCTGACTTGGATCACAACCACTTAAGAGGCCTCCCATGCAAGCATATGAACATAAAGTAGATAAGATGAACGTTTCAAACAAATAGCTTACCTTTATTTTTGATTCAACCATCCATTATAAACATACATTATGCTGCATGTCCTGTTGAGATGAGCACTGCAGGAGTTTTGAGCAGAGCAGGCTTGAATGCTGTCCTGATTAGATCACCAACTGAGAAGCAGTGATTTAAACAAAATTGTCTGGGCAATGTCTGCTGATGTGCTATTGTTGTTCTTTTTTAAAGCCATGGGAGCATAGTGAGTGGTCAGAGTCTGGAAACCAAGTATTTCAAGCTCTGTTCCTGTTGTAGAAACATCTCTTTTGTGTCCTGCATCAAGTAACTCTTCCTTATCTGTAAAACTGAGGAAAAATGCATATTTCTCACAGATGCAGGTCTCCTCCTACATTTCAGCAAACCAGATAATGTTCCACGGATTAAAAAATTGAATGCCACAATTTGCAATATTTTTTTTCCTTTTAATTGTTTTTTCATATCCCATAAATGGAAACTGTGAAATAGTTTTGTTTGGAAAAAGTATAAGTTACTCCAGGGGAGATTCCAGAAGAAAATTTTTAACAATGAGAACAGTTAGACATTGGAAAATTCTCCTAAAGGAAGCAGGGGATTCCCCAACACTGGATAATTTTAAGCCTCAGCTCGACAGGGTGCTGGACCATCTCATTTCAACTATACTGTCACCTAGAAAAGTTGGACCAGATGACCCCAACCTGGCATTCTGTGATTATGTGAAAATAATAAAAAAGCCATCTGAATGAGATCTCTGTAGGACACTGCTACTATTTTCATGTTTTTTTTTTTTTTTAATCTATGCTCAAGCAATTAAAAGGTGATTTCTATAATTATTTACTAAGGCAGGAAGGAACACCAATGATGCACATTGATTTTAACTTGTAGGAATTTCTTAAGCAGATGAGAAAGTTTCCCATTCTTTCATCCTCTCACTCTGCCTGCATGCAGGTTACATCCTCTGAGGGAGAACCCACCCAATTTAATGGTCATATGAGAGATGAGTAATGGCTATGACTCAAGTCCTTCATGGAAAGGAGTGTTGTTGGTACCAGTGGGAAAAAAACCCTTTCATTTCTTTGAAACAGCTGACTGTTGTGACATCTTCTTAAAAAAGGAAAAAAAACACCAAAAAAGTAAAAAATGTCCAGTGACTAATGGAATTCTTATTCAGAGTTTGTGCTTTGTGAACATATGTCTTCAGCTGCCCATAATTCATGTCAGAGTTTTTAGGAGATTGCCAGAAAAATGGTCAACTATATTGAGGGTGTCCATGTAATAAAATCAGTAGGTACTACTTGTGTCAGTGGTTTCCAGGAAACCCACACTGGAAAGAATAGTCCACTACATGTTGATGTTAGGAAGTTCTTTACAGGCAGGGTTGTGAAACACTGGACTGTGTTGTCCACGGAGATTGTGGATGCTCCCTCCCTGGAGGTGTTTAAGGCTAGGTTGGGTGAAGCCTTGAGCAACCTGTTCTAGTGGGAGATGTCATTGCCTATGGTGAGGAGTTGGAACTGGATGATCTTTGAGGTCTCTTTCCAACCTAAACAATTCTATGATTCTATGTATGCAGAATATGGTCTGTCCTAACAGTAGATATACAGTAAATATAAATATTTTTTTAGGTATTGCATAGGTTATTGTTTTCTGCAAAGACCTATACATATACTTCTTATTTTACATATATATTTCTGTAGACAGAACATTATAGAATCATTTGAATCACCAAAGTTGGAAAAGATCTTTAAGGTAGAGTCCCACCATAACTAACCCACCCATCATGACCACTAAACTATTTCCTGAAGCACCACATCTACGCACTTCTGGAACACCTCCAGGGACAGTGACTCCACCACCTTCCTGGGCAGACTGTTCCAATGCCTTACCACTATTTCAGTAAAGACATTTTTCCTAATATCCAATCTAAACCTCTTCCGGAGCAACTTAAGCCCATTTCCTCTCATCCTATTGCTGATTACCTGGGAGAAGAGAACAATACCAGCCTCACTACAACCTCCTTTTTGGTAGCTGTAGAGAGCAATAAGATCTGGCCATAGCCTTCTCTTCTCCAGACTAAACAACCCTAGTTCCCTCAGCCCTTCCTTTTACAACATGCCCTCCAAACTCTTGCCAGCCTCATTGCTCTTCTCTGGACATGCTTCATGACCTTGATGTCTTTCATATACTGTGGTATAGCACAGAAGTTGTGATCTCACCAAGTCCAAGTTCAGGGGCACAATCACTTCTCTACCCCTGATGAACACACAGTTTTTGACACAGACCAGGATGCTGTTGGCCTTCTTGGCCATGTGGGCACACTGCTGGCTCATGTTCAGCTGGCCATTCACAAGCATCCACAAATTCTTTTACACCAGGCAGCTTTCCAGCCACTCTTCCCCAAGCCTGTAGTGTTGCTTGGGGTTGTTGTGACCAATGTGCAGGACCTGGCACTTAGTCTTGTTAAATCTCATCCCATTGGCCTCAGCCCGTAAATTTAACCTGTCCATATCTCTTTGAAATGCCTTCCTACCCTTGAGCAGATCAATACTCCCACTCAATTTAGTGTCATCTGCAAACTTGCTGATGGTGCCCTTGTTCCCCTCATCCAAATCATTAATAAAGATATTAAGCAGAACTGGCCCCAATACTGAGCTCTGGGGGACACCACATGTGACTTGATGCCAGCTGGATTTAACTCCATTTACTGCAACTCTTTGAGACTGTCTAGCCAGTTTTTAATCCAGCAAAGAGTCCACCTGTCTATGGCATGGGCTAGAAGTTTCTTGAGAAGAACGTTGTGGGAGGCAGTGTCAAAGATATTATTAAAGTTCAGGTAAACAACATCCACAGCCTTTCCTTCATCCATGAGGTGAGTCACCTGGTCATAGAAGGTTGGTCAAGCAGGATCTAACTTTCATAAACCCTTGGTGTCTGGGCATGATCCTACCATTATTTTGTACATACTATCTGAGCACACTGAAGATGATCTGCTCCACAATCTACACTGTTACCATCTTCAGGCTGACAGACCTGTAGTTCCCTAGATTCTCCTTTTGCCTTTTTTTGTAGATGGGTGCCACATTGTCAAGTCCCCAACCATCTGGAACCTTCCCTGTTAACATGGACTGCTGATCAATGATAGAGCTGGCTCCTGCACCAGCTCCCTCAGCACTCTTGGGTGAATCACATCTGACCCTGTTGTCTTGTGTCTAAGTGGCATAACAGGTCCTTAACTGCTTTCTCCTGGATAACAAGGAGATGATGCTCTTCTCCATCCCTATCAGGAAGCAGAATATCCTTAGAATAGATCTGAATTTTTCCACCAGTAGTTCTTTTTTCACTCCAGTGAACCTGGCATAAAAATCAGTATGTGAGTTGTTTGGCTTTCTGCTATCTCTTAAATGTCTGATTTGACTTGCTTTGATTTTAAATAACTTGATGTTATTTATTTGGGTATTTCCCTTTTCTCCACATTCTAGGAAAGCAAGGTGATGTTTGAAGCATGGCTTTGTTTATCTTTTTTTGTTTGCTAAAGTGAATAATCTTTCTGGCATCTTCCAGATGACTGGGGTCCATACTCTTCTCTTTTATTTATATGAATATTATTTTACTATTACCACTCTTTGTAAATTACTGAACTCATTTTCAAGGAGAAAAGTGGAGAAAACCCGATGGGAACGTATTTAGGTATTAATAAAATATCCTGTCATTTTCATATGTAAACATGCACTAGTTAATAGTGAAAATGGAGATTACTTGAACTCTTTTAGCCTACACATTTTATCAGTTTAATTTCTTTGTCTGAAAACAATTTAATAATGGGGATTTTTCTCTCTCTTAAAGATGACATGGCTACATGGTAAGGTTAATCTTTAACACAATGATTGTAAAATGATTGGCAGCACACTTATGAAATCCTGTTAGGATTTATTTTTTTATTTTTAATGATGAGATGCTTATTTAAAAGCATTTCTCTCTTAAAACGGCTAAGGATATAATAATAAGCTTTAGCATTATCATTATATCATAATAGTTCCTCAAAAAATTGAATTTCCCTCTTCAGTTTTTGAATGTCAAACAAAACAGAATATTTTACATTTAAAACTATGTTGGAATGAAAGAATAAGATTGATGTTGTCTACTTTCTCTTCTGAGGTATATCATACTCTTTTTCTAAAATGCAGTAAAACCAAAAATACTTTTCAGAAAGGTACATTTGCTTTCAGCATTTGAAAAACAATATATTGGCAATATTTTTCTTGAAGGTCTCAAGTATATGTGATTTCTGATTTCCTGTTTTTGTGCTCACAATCTGAGTAACTTCTCAGTTACATCAGAAAGAGCTGCAAAAAACAACAAATAATTAAAAATTCCTTAATTACAACTAAAAAAATAAAGGTATCTGTGAACAGCTTCTAAGAAGATCTAAGTTCTGACCTGGTTTAGAACTCTACACCTATTCATTTTATGTAAATAATTACATTTAATAATTACTTTTTATTGAACCACTGGACACTATTTCTTAGTTCTTTATTTTGTTTTGTTGTTATATTTTGAGGAAATAGTACACCTTAAAGTGCAAAAAACTATTAAGAACTCCAGGTAAAAAATTTCTTGCTCAAGGGAACAATGAGTATTTCCACTTTGAAGCTGAAATAGTCCCTGGTTCCAGCCTCAAAGTGGAAATACTAGATGTTCCCTCTCTTGTTCCATCTATAAGGACATGTTTCGATTTTGTATTTATCATTTGCATACATTACTTCGATATCTGTGTACTTCCACTTTAGGAGCTCAACAGTTTAAGGGGACTTTAAGAGTCATCTTGAATAGGACATTTTACAATTAGAAAATAAACCACTTGATAATGCTAACTAGGGTCTCAGGTGTCATGAACACATTATTTTTGCTGCAAAACTTGCAAGAATCTTGCCAAAAAGGGAAGAGGAATATATGTCTTTTCAGTAGCTGTTGGTTTAAATCTTCTGATTCCGTTATAGTAATGTGTTGTAGCATCTTACTCTAATAACTACATGCCAAGATCTGAAATAGACTGTATATTTTGGGGCTGGGATAACATTAACATAGGCAGAGCAAGGGAAAATTGCGTCACAGAGATTTTTTTCAAGACTGGTAGGTACTATAATCCTATTATGGAAGAAAGGAAAAAAAAAACAAAACCTTTTTTCAATAAATGGGTTCTTAAAAGAAATCAGTCAGGAGCAGGATTCCGTTTTTTGCAGTCATATATCACTTTAACCAGTGCTTCACCTCTCTAATCCCCAAGCATAAACCTTTCCAAGTAAATACTTATGTATACAAATGCACATGCACACACATAAAATACACAAACCGTATCTAGAATCACTGAAAAAAAAAATTGTTATTGTTAATCCTGTTATTGTTATTCCAAATTCCAAACACCTTCCAATGTAGAGTATTTCATTAAAAGAAAAATCCTCTAAAAGCAAACAAATCCTGTCACTTTGTGAGCAGTCTCTGGGCAGTGAGGTTATTGTAATGAGTACATAATTTCAAACTCTGCCTTTGTCATCTGTTCTACAGTCTCTACAAATCAAAAAAGAACATATTTCATAGATGTATCATAAAATGTACTATAAAAATGATTTAAATGAGCTTATGTTCCTTATTCAATAAAGTTTGCATCTCTTACATTATAAACTGTAGGAAGACTGGAGGATTCCTGTACTAAGAATGCTTTTTGCAGTTGTCTTAAGACAATGCTGAGTCAGTTTTTTCCTGGTAAATTTAGCTTTTTTAGAAAGAAATAATTTCTAAATGGAATAAAAAAAAAAGTAAAACAAAACAATCTTCACACAGAACTGGCTAGAGAATTCAAGCTCTGTAATACAATAGGAGAGATTAGTAAGATAACTGTGTCCTGTGAGAATCATATTCTGCTTGCTAGTGTTTTAGCAGTTCTCAGCATCTTTTTGTTTCCTCTGGTAGACACTGCCTACAATGCTGATGGAAGGAAATAGTAACTCCTACTTAACATCAATTCAGATTTATTTTTATGATTTTGTTCCTGCATTTTAATCCCAGAGGTTTTATTTTCTTGTCAGCTAGCCTCCAAAGGGAATTAGATCTGCAATACACATGACATAGACATTGGCATACCAAGAACAAAAATCTGATATTCAAGTGTTTTTCCCCCAGAGCTATTCTCCAGGTGCTAGAGCTGCAACAGGCCAAACACAGACATTTGAATTTTGAAGAAAAGAATCAGTGTGATTTCTCTGGTCCCCTGGATTGTCTGGAACCTGTTGAAGATGCTGTCTTCATCCTTTTACTACAGATTATGCTGCAAAGCCTTAAGAGATCATGAATAGAGATATAAATTAGGCATTCTTCATTCAGGAAAAGCTCTAAGGACTGTTTCCAGAGTCGCATCAACATGTTTAGTAATGAAGTTTGACAGTTCATGTCTAAGCTGTCAGGATAAATGTGTGCTGGGAATGTAAATATGAAAAGGTAAAGAAATACGCTTTTGAAGTGAAAAAAACCAAAACATTGGTTAGGGAACTAAACTCTATAAACATGCACACAGTGACTGTGTGTGCGTGAGCACAGTGACTCAAAAACTATTACTCAAGTGAGCTGAGTTCTCACTTGTGAAAGCAGAATTGAGTCCTAAGAACATAAGACTGTTGTTTTGACAAAGCTTGAAAAATATGAAGAGATTAAGTTGAAGTCCAGTTTGACTGATGGTTTGTTTAGTCTGAAAAGAAAAATGATACATAAAATAGGAGACATGACTCATGTAATTCCAGCTACTTACCTGTATTTTAATATATACCTGAATTTTGAACAGAAGCATGAATACCAGGTATATACATTTAAAAAGCATTGCACTTGCTTCCAAAGCATCTACAGTAGTATATTTTAGATCTATTATTTTTAATATTTTCCTTTTAAGAAATAATATTTGTGCACTTAATATACAGAACATGCATTTGATCCTTTCACATACTGTGCTTTAGTCAATGTATTTGAAATTTATTTTAAAAATCCCACTCCTTTAAAAAAAATTGTATTCATGTGAGATGACTGCCTTTCCTTAGGACTAGCTTCATTCTCCCAAATAAGTCTTTATAATAATTTCCCAAGAACTGGCTATTCTGTATGTAAAAATTCTAGACCTGTGTGTGAAGTGTTGCATGTAAAGAGAAATTTGTTAATCAGTGTCTCTGAACAAAATGTTAAAGAGGAAGACAAAAAAAAAAATCTCATGCAAAAGTGATCATGGGAAACAGGCTGGAGATGAGGCTGGCAGTAGTATGCTGATTATTTCTCTATAGAGGGCATCCTCAAAAGATGTGTTTCCGATAGATAGAAATGATCTTGCTTCTGGCAGTATGAATTTGGTCCGTAGCTTGATTTAAATTCAACCCTATCTAATTTAAGTGCCTTAACAGAGCCACCATTCACAAGAAGTTTCCAATAAAACTCAATTACACTTAATAATGATGAGAAAATTGTGTCACAAAAACACAGCAGTGATTTGAAAAGGAACATCTTGAAAAGGGAAGGGAGGAAAGTCCCCACTGGTAAAGGTGGGGAACTCATAGTTTCATACTGGAGAATTTTTAATTAATTAATAAGACTTCCAATTCTTATTTACGCATGAGCCTTGACTTATTAAAAATATTGATGTACATCCTCAAATGTGTTGTTAGACAGTTTTATGAAATGCAATCAGTAAAACAATTATCACAGGATTATTTCATTTGGCTCGATCAGGCCGCACAGGAGACAAGGGTAGAGGATAGTGCATTAATTTACTTTCTGAAAGTAGTATATCTGTATTTAAATTGATTTAGTGAAGTTGTCCATTGAATTATTTTTAGACTTATTTTGTATTCTGCTTTATTGCCTCCTCCCTACCCTCCTGATCTATAAGATACAAATTAGCAATTCAGAACTGAACATCAGTAGAATCTCTAGTGACCTGCATTGACAAAGACTTGTCACAAATCCGACTCCACAGTCAAAGTGGTAGAAATAGCATAGATGGATTTACAGGATACCAATAAAAACCTTTTATATAAGAACATCCCCAGAAACAGATCTTTTATATACTCTCAGAGGTGCATAAATCACTGACAAATCTGCCTGGAAAGCTTGTTTATGAATTGATTTATTATCAAGTCAATTTAACAGTTTGTAGACTTGTTCATTCTAAGTAATTAGGGATGTTCTCTGCACTCATTTAAAACTCCACTAAATACATACATATGTCCCTAAATGATAACTAAGGATAGTGTCAGCTTACACATTCCTCCTCATACCTCACATGTTCTATAGTATGGTAGAAATGGTAGTAATGTGCTATAGTATCACAGAATCATAAAGTCATAAAATTATCTGGACCAGGAGTGTCCTCTAGAGGTCATTTAGTCCAACCCCCCTGACAGTCAGCAGGGACATCCCCACTAGACCAGGTCACCCAGGGTCCCGTGAAGCCTCACCTTGAATTTCTCCAGGGAAAGGGCCTCAGACACCTCCCTGGGCAATCTGTTCCAGTGCTCCACCACCCTCATAGTAAAGAACTCATCCCTGAGCATTTTGTTTTAAAGATAAATCTTAAACAAAATATAAAGGACTATGACAATCCCAGAAACAAATCTTTATTTCCAAACAAGAACTTATTCTGTAATGGCTAAATCACTCATGTGTCATTCTTTATCTGAAACGTAATTTATCCCTTCTGATTATATGGAATAAATAAGTTAGTATTATTGTTTGCATATGGATGCATATGGTCCTCCCTATAACAGTGTTTTTCCATCACAGAAACAGAACAAATGTAAACTCATTTAAATCACTTTTACATTACATTTTATGATACAGTTGTGAAATATGTTCTTTCTCCATTTTGTGAAAGGTGACTCTCTACAGCGAAATTGGCATGGAAAAAATCTTGTTCCTCCTTTTCTGAAAAAAAAAACAAAAACAAACCCAAAAACCAAACTTGCCTTTCTAAATATGTCATTAGTAGTTTTGTCCATTAATAGACTGGTTCTTTCTGAATGAGATTTTCTTAACAAAGAGTGTAAAGGGTTAAGCCCTTCTGGAGGGTCTTACCTGGAATTGGATCTTGACTCCTCCCTGAGGGTGGTTTGACCTGCTATGTTTAGCCCCTTCCCACTTCCTGATGTGACTCCTATAAAGGGGGGGGATGAACTGCCTGTTTTTTTCTCTCTTCTCACCTGCCTAGAATCTTGTTTCCCTGCTGCTGCTTAGCATGTGCTCTCCAGAAAGCACTCTATAACTCCCTGCATTTTGCTATCATCTTGCATCCCTCTGCATCCACCACCAAATACCAATTTCACTGCTTGGATTCAACTCCCATCCACTCCCATCTATGGGTTGTATTTTATATCTTGTATTTTATTCCCTTTCCCTCTATCCTCTGTAATTCCCCTTACCTTCTATTTTTGTTAAAGTTATTTTTCACTTCCAAATTGAATTAAGTATTTATTGAGCTTTTGATCTCAGGGGGAATGGCTTAACCTCATACAAAGGGGAAGAGAAAAATACTGTGTTATGATAGACTGAAATACTGTCAGTTACTGAAGGAGTGAAAAGATGAGGAAATCTCTGAACTCAGCAATGGTGTGTCTGATTAGAGGTTGGACCTCAGCAGACTCCATCAATTGTGCCTTCTTGTAGGGTACATGGTTGTAGCCATTGTAACTGAATGAATCACATGTACATCTCCAGTGTATTAACATTCCAATTTTCCATGTATGCAATTGCCATAATGAATAGGGCAAGTGAAGGAGGTACAAGTCTATTAGCACATATATGCACTTACAGACTTGAAGCTTGTGAATGTAAACCAAGCATAAAAATACTAATCCTCGTTCTCAAGATATCAGAGCTGCTAAGCACACTCTAAGCAGGTCTTTACTCAGAGTGCTCTTTCAAAATATGAGATAATGTGCTGGGCTATTTTCTTATGTTGCTAAAATGCCTAGATCTTAATCATACTTTGTCTTTTAAATGATGTTTAATACATTATTACCATGGTTAGATACAGTTCTTAGCATCCCTGTTTCTGGAGAATTGTTAGTCTGCCACACTTATGCCTTGCCTAGATAAATATATCTTGATGACACACAGAATTTAGTAAAATTGATTATAGAGACAAAAATCAGGATAAAAAATACTGCAGTATGTTTTATGAGCCTGAAGAAAAGATCTGCACAATAAGTTAGTCAGTTTCAAACTGTGGTCCTTTGGTCCATTGTTTTTAATGATGCAACTTAAGTTTGTGGTTGTGATTGCATTAGACTACTTAGCAGACTTTCTGTTTCACAGCCTGCTATTTAATCTTTCTCATTTAGTTTTAAGTATAGGAGTTGCTAGTGCAGAACTCTGATAAAACTTGTAGCATTTGGTTGCTTCATAAGAACGGAGTGGCAATTCTTAAGAAAGAGGGTAAATTAACACCAAATTTCCATCTGGTAAATGTACTCTAAATCAATCACGCATAAGTTAATAGATTTCAAAGTATATATTTTTATTTAATGAATGAGTAAAATATCTTATACTCTCAAGCATTCAGGATAATAAAGAATAAAGTGATGTTAACAGAAGTTCTTTGCTGCTGCCATAATTTGGGAAACCCTCTCCCTACTTTGCCAGCCACTCTAAAAAAGTTCTGTGACTGTGGCTGGCAGAGCGAAAAGTAAACATTGCTGAGCCAGTTACTCGCAGCTGTATGTGTGCCTCAGCTGTGCCGATCCATCTGCAGTAGCTGCCATCTGCCAATTGCTTTAGTTGGGGAGCATCTGGAAGGTGAGCCATTTAAAAGAGAATCTGCTCCATAACCAAGAAACAATTTCCTTCTTTTCTCCTCTTACTTTTTGATCTTACTTCTTTCTTCTCTTTCCTTTCCTATGACTTCTGTATGCAGTGGGAATGGTGCCACTCAGTAAGTGTCCTCTGCTACTAGTGTAATTTATAATTTTAGACAATACCTGCATGCCAATAATGTGCTGAGAAACACAGTATTCCCTCCACCATTTCAATCTGTGAGTGGATTACATGTAAGAATACTGTGTTTTACAGGACATAGTATGTACATTTGTTTGCATTTCCTTATATTTCTGAAGAATTATTAGATAGTGAATCATCTTTATAGATTTGGCTTCTAGAGATTTAGTTTTAATGATCTGGCTCTTCTATTTTATTTTCAGTTACAAAATATAGAAAAACATATTCTAGGCATCCCTTAACAGTTGTGCATATCATAATGCAGAAAGGCTTACTATGAATAAAAAAAGGCTCACTGCCTATGAGCCAGTGTAAGGAAAAAGAGGAAAAAAAATTGTGCTTCATGCATAAAAGACGTAAAACATAAATTGAAGGAGTGAAGCTGGAAATCTGAGGATGCTTTGTATGGAACGATACTCCTGCCTTTCTTATGTTGTTAATGTTTGTGTTCATGTTTTATGAAGAAATTTTTTTTTCTCTGTGCCTTTCGTGAGCTTTTTAGTTGGTGGGGTTTATTGTGTGTGTGGTTTTTGTTTGTTTCCTTGGGTTTTTGTTTTTTTTTTCCTTGCTTGTTGGACTTTTTCTTGGGTGTTTGTATTTGTATTGGCTTTTTTTAAAAATTATTTTTACAGTTACTTGATAAATTGTGAAGTAATTGAAATTGAGATTCCTGTTTTAGAGGGGATTTTACCTTTTGCAGGACTGTTTGGTGTTTTCTCTAGTACCAAGACTGTTGAATGACAAAATTATCCATGTTCACTGAGATTCTTGCATGTGTTTTGGTTTTGTTATTTTTTTTAGTTGTGTTTTGTTTGTTTGTTTGTTTTATAAATACCCATTCTTAAAATTACCCCTTTGCAAAAACAAATAAACAAAAGTACACTTCCACCCCAAATGATAATTTCTTTTGGAATCCAGGATTTTACAACAGCAGAATACACTAAAATTGCTGTATACATCCAGATCTTACACATGCTATATTTGAGGAAGTGCCAGAGTGTTACTTTCACAAGGTATCTTACATCAGAAGCTATAAGCACAAACAAAAAGGATTTTTATCAGAATAAAATTTAAATATTGGTAACTTCTACCACCTTTATTTTCTGACTGTGGGCTTCCTTCAGTTGGATTCCACACAAGTATTTTCTTTTTAAAAGACTTGATGTCATTTTGATTTTTTTTTTTTTCCTAGTCCCCAAGTAATGTGCTTTGAAAGTGAACTTCTCTATTCCCTTTATGTTGGTACAATAGCATTTATTTCTGGCAACTGGTATTGTAGGACTCTGTTCCTTGGCTGGGAAACTTGGATTCTTACCAATTGTTCCTGTTCTGGGCCTGGTAGCTTTAGCTCATTAATCTAATGTTCTATAACTTCCTGCTGCTAATCCTGGTTGTTAGGCCCTATGTTCATTAAGCTTGCTCCTGACTCCCATGTCTGACATAGAGTGCAAAATAATCTCAAACAATGAGATACATGTGAAGCACAGCCTTGCTCTCCAAGCAACCCTCAGGGCTTCAGTAGGATGACTTGTACTCAGTGTTAGTGAGTGAGGGTAAACTTGTCCTATGCACATGCTAAGACTTCTTAGTTTGCACAAAATAAATTCTCCAAACTTTTTTTATTCTCACTTTTGCTGAGTAAAAGCTGTGAGTCAGTGTCTGTGTCAGTATCTGATGGCCTGCCAGCATGAGGCTTGGCCCATGGTTTAGTGTAAACGAATGGGTCACGTTGCAGACAGCCTTCTCTAAGATCAAGGCATTTTTGTTGTCTTCATGACTTGAATGCAAAGTGGCTTCTGGCTAATGAATCTGAGGCTAGCAGCCTAAAAAGGGAAAGAATTCCAAGTATTTTTTCATCCTTTAAAAGATAAAATAACAGTCATCCTCTGCAACACACCACTACTCCATGCTATAGTTAAGGGTATCATTTCTGCTATTTAAAGCCCTAAAGGGTGCCTAAATTCTGTCTGTCTGATCTGATAAGCTCAACTTGTCATTGTCATTTGAAAATTAAATTGAACTAAGGAGTTCTAAACTAATCTTTTGTTTTAGTCATAGCTCCCAGAGTTTATGGGAGTCTTTCATGAACGTCTGCAGAGCTGGCACTGTGACAAGGAGAACAGAAACCCTAACCTTTCAGATCTGAGGATATTCAGGATGCTTGGCTGTGTAGTGCCCCAGACCTGCATCATCTGTGCAAAGCTAAGAAGCAGCAAGTTTCTGTACAGTCCTTTCATATTTCATGCCAAATATATCTGTTTATCGTGTTGGGTGTTTTTATATACTGTCTTTCCTGATGAAAGCCAGAAAGTATTTTTAGTTGCTGGAATAGTCCCCTTTTAAGTTTGAGGTTAGTAATTATATTTAGCTTGGGTGAAACGTTTATATAAGCTCAATTGTGTGGTGGTCCACTACTTATTAAAAAGGGAAAGATACTGATTGGTGATTTTGCAAAGACGGAGGTTATAACAACTCATTGCATAATCTTTGTTACAGAGATCATTTGCTAACAAAACCAGGAAGACAAGCTTCAGATGAGACAGGATGTGGAAGTGTTTCCCGGTGTGATAAGACCTTTGGTCATTCTCAGTGATGGTTTCTGACCTATGTCAATTTGTATTTTTACAGTACAGAACTGGTGAAAACTGGTCACAATACCCCAGTTAAGTCTTTATCTATGCCCACATCACATCATAATTCTTGCTGCAAGAAGGAATTATTTTCTATGTACATGTTAGGGGGTTCAAGAAGTATAGCTTTAGGTTATAACAAACATTGAACCTGGATACTATGGCAAAAAGAAATATTTCATGGAGAGGAGACAAGAACTCTGCAATTAATTTTCTGGCTCTCATGGTAGACTTGAAGGATCAAAAATAGGCTTATACATGTGCTGGCTTGCCCAGACATGTTTTTCTGCTCTTCTTCATTCTCTTTTGGGGAGAGGCAACCTTGGGAAAAAAAGACAAAAGACATGAAGTCTAAGCAGTCTGGCTTAATCAACTTGCTTTGCTCCTTTTTGTATCCTGTGGTAAACAAGGTACATGTGCTTGCCTTGTGCCAGGCTTATGTCTTCCCTAAAGTGGAAGACACCCAATTATGGTCATAGCTTGGCTTACTGGCACTCTACTGGATAAGCTAATTATCCAATAATATTGATATTGTATACTGATATTAAAACAGATAAGAGGTAACACAGGGTGCTTTAGCTATTATTCTGTGCTTTGCCATGCTTTTGCCACTATTCTGTGTTCTGCTGTATCCATGCCTGTGATGCCTATCAGCAATGCTAATGCATTATTAAATATAGCAATATAAGCTGTATTCCAGCCTGGAACTCCTTCGAGTTTTTCCAGAAGCAACTTGAATAGCCTTCACACAATAGCTACATCAATAGCAGCCAGCATGATATATCTGCTGAGATGCACAGCAAGATATCCTTCCTGCACCTGCCGGTGCAGCCGTGCATCTCCTGAGACACGCAGAAGTCCAGAGAATGCCAGGACCAGGCCAGTGATCATCTGCACCCCTTCCCCAGCAGCCCAGGAAGCCAGGAAGGAGCCCTGCAAGTCTTAGCAACAACTAGTAGCCAGACCAGCCAGAAAGGCAACAGACAGACCTTCCTGCAAGTGTTCTGGGTACTGTATTAATTTCTTACTAACCCAGCAAGACAGGAGAAATAATATTTGTGAGTAAATACCTTAAAGTTTCCTTTATTGTCTAGCTTCTGCCTTAAGCAGAAAGGTCCTGAGTCCATCTAATGGCCAAGTGGCAATTAACTGCAAAATCCTTCTCTTCCAGTGTTAATTAGTTAATTTGAGATCAATTGTATTGATTAAGTATATATTGATAGCTACTACTAAATCTAAATGTCACCCGTGTAATGCATTCCATGATCAAACCTGTTTATTATAAAAATTAATGGTCGGAGTGGAAAAGTTTGTATATTAAAATTAATAAACAATATTAATTTCAGAAAATCATCCCACATTAACTAGTCAACCCCCCATTCCATCATGTAAATCTAGATATCTTTAATGTGTTCCATAACTGTTGCAAACAAACCATTACTATTAAAATTATTTGTTGGGGTAGTGAGAAGTTTGAATATAAAAAATAATAAACAATATAAATTTTGGAAACGTCATCTTGCATTAATTAATTACACTCCTCTGTTACACTGGCAAATTGTAGTGTCTCTGCTGTGGAGTGCTTTCAAGACAGGTTTACATTAGAAACAGGACAGGTGGGACATAACTGTAGCTGAAACTATCGGGGAAGAGGCTAAAAGTTCTCACAAGGTTATTTAAAGAGAGCACTTAGTAAACAAAGTAATTTAGAATTTCTCTTAGCTCTCCTCTAAGTGTGTGCCGTTTTGCCTCTCTAAAAGTGGGCTTCATCTTAAGACATGAGGTATATATAATGAATTATCTCCAAAACGTCTTTGCTCACTGCTAGTAGAACACCTTGCAGGGAAACAGTTGAACTGTTTAGTTAGTTCCATTCCTTGATGGAAAAAAGCATCTACTCATCAGTGAAATCCTAATGTTGTGTCTTGAACACAGAGAGTTTTGACCAGTTTTACTCAGACTGGCTACAAAAAGTGTGAGGCAAATTTGTGCTGCAAGCTCAAATCATTACAGGACAGTGAATTTGCTGGAATAAAAGTAATTATAACAATAAAGCAGCATCCCAGCATAGGGAATTGCTCACATTCCAAGCCATGTATTGGAAAATATAGTTCTCTTAACTGTGTTTCATAGTGAGGTGCATCTTTTGCATGTTATGCTTGACATGAATCCTTGAAATTATTATAGAGTATAATGTGATGTATATACTGACATGAATAGGTATAACACTTCATCTCAGTGACACCTCATGCCTACAGAATTCAGAAAGAATACTGTAGTAAAAGCAGCTGAAAGCAATTTTTAAAACAGCAAATATAATGCTTCAAGTTGCAGAGTTCCTTGAGTCTTTGAAGTATGGGTGAAATTGGTGTATTTGAGAAGTAGTCTGTGGGTGTTTAAACAGCTTCATCTCTATCTATGAGCTACAATGCAAGACAACTTCTTCCTGATGCTAGAAATTAAAATTAATTAAATATTCAGCAATTGCAAAAATGATTTTTTTTTTGGTGATACAGACTCTATAGTTTTCATTGAAAAGTGATCTGTAAATTGTTGCCATATTTGCATTCATTTTGATCGATGTTTACATAGGCCAGGAAGAAATAGAAAGGGATTGATAATTATATATGCCTATATTTAGCATAAAGAAGATTTAATTATTTATTATTTGGGTTTAATAGTTTGCTATTGTTTTTTTTACACAAAATATGTTTCCTAACTCAGTTAAGCATTATTTTACCAAGAGAGTGCTCAAACAATGAAACAGGTTTCTTAGAGAGGTGCCCATTCCCTCAAGCCTGTCAGTTTTTAAGGGGCATTTGGACAATGCATTTGGACAGATCTGACATGCATCTTACAAAAGCCTGAGGAGGCTTCTTACCCCCTCCCCAGCTAGTCTTTCAATGTTGTTATTAAATATCACCTGTTTCTTAATAAATTATGCATACTTTTCTTTCCTGCTGCTGATGCAATGTTTTTATATATGTACTGAGAACAGGATTGATTCCTTAAAAACCATTTTCATCTACCCTGACATTAAGTGTCTTTGCAAGAGTAGAAGCCAGAATGGTGTGTGTCTGTCCTGGGCTAACAGTGGCCAGGACAGTTTGGATTGTTTGGAATCAACAATCACCACCACCCACCTCAGACCCTCCTCTAGACAGGAGGGAAAGTAACACAACTGCACCCTCTCCTCCTCTTCCCCCCTCCCCTCCCAAGGCTCTTAGTTGGCCAGGGTAAACAATGAAGTGTAAATATCCTGTGCACTATTAGTACAGGCAGGATGGTTTGTTGTGCAAACTGCCTGTTTCTGTGACAGCTGAAATGCAGCATAACTGGTATAATTTTTTTGGTGACATTTCTGCCAGGCATCTTGTCATATTAAAAAAAGATCAGAGTTTTCTTCCACTTTCTTAAGAAATGCTGCTCCAACATTTCTATGTGCTCTCCTACGTGACCCTGTAGAATCATAATGTGACATGGGATAGAATGGGATAGAGAAGCATAAAAGTACATAATTTGTAAAGAATGTATTTATGTGGGGGATCAGTGGGGAGACATAGATTGTAACACAGAATGACAGAGGTAAATCCTCCTCTCTTTTTTTTTCATCATAACTTAATGTTGTTTTCTTGCTAGTCTATTTGATCCAAATATAGGTGCTAAGTATACAGTATGAGCTCAAATAATTTTTTATATGTTAAAAAATCCAAGTTTGTTATTGATTTTGAAGAATCAGATAAAATGCAATACAAACAAACAAAACTAATGTAAACCCCAGCCCCCCGTGGTAAAATCTGTGTCAAAACTCCTCTGAATCTCCAAAGTATGATTAATGAATTATAATCTAATTAATAATTTAAAAAAACAATGTACTTCAGGCATTGTTTTAAGTAGGAGGTTGACAACACTTTTAAAAAGTTGATAAAAAAATTAGTCTCTGAGGTTCTTTAATTCCTATTTTATAACTTCTAAACTGTATTAACTGGTCTTTTAGGATAAAGAATTGCAGTTTTCTTTGCATCATTCTTGTAGTCTGTTTCCTCTATTAGTGACTGTGCTACAGAATCACAAAACGATAGGGGTTGGAAAAGACTTCTGGAGATCATCCAGTTTAGTCATCTCTTCTCTAGGCTAAAATGCCCCACGTCCCTCAACCTTTCCTCATATGACAGCTGTTCTATTCCCCTTCTCATGTTTGTAGCCCTTGGCTGTACTGCATCAAACAGTTCCCTGTCCTTCCTGAAATGCGGATCCCAGAACTAGACATGGTACTCCAGATGAGGCCACGCCATGGCAAAGTAGAGGGGGAGGACAACTTTCCTTGACCTTGTGGCCATGCTTTTCTGGACACAACCCAGCATACCATTGGCCTTCTTGGCCACATGGGCACATTGCCAGCTCATGGTTATTCTGTTGTCCACCAGAACTCCTGGGTCTTTTTCTCCTGATCTACTTTCCATCAGGTCAACACTTAAATCTGTACTGGTGCATGGGGTTTATTCCTCCATAGGTGCTGCTGTACCCTGCACTTGCCCTTGTTGAACTTCATAAGGTTACCCTATGCCAAACTCTTCAGCCTGTCCAGGTCATGATGAATGGCAGCACAGCCTTCTGGGGTGTTAGCCGCCTCTCCCAGATTTGTGTCACATTCAGACTTGCTGAAGGTACACTCTATCCCTTCCTCCACATCATTGATGAAGATAGTGACTAGGACTGGATCCATTACTGACCCGTGAAGGACACCACTTTTTACAGACCTTATAAAATTAATTAATTTCTACAGTTCATTGCATCAAAATATGTTGGTTTTGGAAACCACAAGCATTTCTGTATTTGCACTTATGTGTGGGATTGCCTTAGGAAAGCTGACAAATTCAATAAGAATAAAAGTTGCTCCAGCTTTCTATGTTGTTTGGACCACTACACAACATCCCCAGGTAAAGCAACTGTGTGTAATTCTACAAAATATGATGAAAACTGCCTTTAAATCCAGTGAAGCCAGAGTGGGTTTGTTGTAAAATTTTCAGCATGTCTGTGTATGACCATTCAAATCTTGCTTTTAAAAACTGTTACTGTTGTTTGCATCATGCTAAAGGTGTTGCACAATTAGTATGATCCACATACATTATGGTGCATTATTAGAATTCACAGAATCACAGCATATTAGAGATTGGAAGGGACCTCCAGAGATCGAGTCCAACTGGTTTTCACTAATTTAGATTTTTATTACATAGCTTTATACTAAAGATACATAAAAGTTAAGTAAATCCACTAAAGGGCATGTGATAAAGAAGCAGATATCATATGAAATTAAATGCTGAGAGAAAGACTAGGTGGAGAAGAAATCAGAATTGTTATGTTGCTGAGACCTGTTTCAGACTTTAAAATGAATGGTGAAAAATTAGGAAACTAACAGTTGAATATGTATAATTGCGTTGTTATACTGTTATTATTATTTTGAAAAACAAATTATTGCATACATTATATTTGAAGAATCACAGAATGCCAGAGGCTGGAAGGGACCTCAAAAGATCCTCTAGTCCAACCCCTCTGCCAGAGCAAGATCTCCTATGCCAGATCACATAAGATTGTGTCCAGGTGGGTTTAGAATATCTTCAGAGAGGGAAACTCCACAACTCCCGTGGGCAGCCTGTTCCAGTGTTCTGTCACACTCACAGTGAAAAAATTCCTCATGTTTACACAAAACTTCCTATGCCTCAGCTTCCACTCATTGCCCTTGTCCTATCATCACTGAATAGAGCCTGGCTCCATTCTCCTGGTACTCAGCCTTTACATATTTATAAACATTGATGAGGTCACATCTCAGTCTTCTTCTCCAAGCTAAAGAGCACCAGTTCCCTCAGTCTCTCCTCATAAGAGAGATTCTCCATTCCCTTAATCATCTTCATGGCTCTGTGCTGGACTTCCTCAAGCAGGTCTAAGTCCCTCTTGAACTGGGGGCCCCAGAACTGGACACAGTATTCCAGATGCAGCCTCACCAGGGCAGAGTAGAGGGTCAGGAGAACCTCTCTTGACCAACTAGCAACACCCCTTCTAATGCACCCCAGAATGGCATAGGCCCTGCTGGACACAAGAGCACACTGCTGGCTCATGGTCAACCTCCAAGATCCTTTCCCCCTTCACTGTCTTCCAACAGGTCATTCTCCAACCTATACTGGTACTTGGGGTTGTTCTTTCCCATGTACAAGACTCTACACTTGCCCTTTTTGAATTTCATTAAATTTCTCCCACCCAACCCTTCAGTCTGTCTAAGTCTTGCTGAATGTCAGCACAGCTTTCTGGTGTGTCATCCACTCCACCCAGTTTGGTATCATCAGCAAACTTGTTGCGGGTACACTCTATCCCTTTCTTCAGGTCATTGGTGAAGACAGTGAACAGGACTGTATCCATTACTGACTCCTGAAGGACACCACTAGTTACAGGCCTCCAACTAGACTCCATCCCATTGACCACAACTTTCTGACTTCTTTCCTTCAACCAGTTCCAGATCTACCTCACTACCTGATCATCCAGAAGATCTATGTATTTTCCTCTGGAAAAAAATACGGAGTGGCAATATCTTTTTGTCAAAGCACTGGGACTTACTTAATAGTGGGAAAATAAAAGTATGTCTTTTCTACTTTGGGACTAATTTATAGTGATGTAATTACAAACAGTATTATGACAAATGCCTGGAAAATGTGCAGATTTAAAATAAGTCAATGTCTGACTGGGAGAGCTTATCTTATGAAACAGAACATTGCCAAATGAGTGAGCTATATGCTCATAGCAGGGACTAACATCTGTGTTTAATTGTATGTATTAAAGATAATTTAGTAATTTCTGCAGAAGTATGACACTGGGTTAAGTGTTTTCTACTTGTAATCTGTCTACATAAATTGGCTCCACCTCCTCCTAGTGGAACCTTCTGGTTTATTCTTATGCTATTTTGCCACTAGGTTTGCAGTGTAAATACCATTGCTATATTTAATCACAGATGTGCCACTTGCACTACCTGAGTCATTCTTTCATTCTGTAGTACAGCAGAACACTCAGAGATGCCACATACTAAAGAAAAGCATTAGGTTGAAATTACATTTGAAGGCTTCAATACAATACCGCTCAATTGTCTCTTTTTGCCTTAGAGGCAACAGTAGGAAAAACATAATACATAATAAAAATTTTAACTACAATTCTGCTTTGTATTATCTAATGCCTCATGGCATGATGCTGAGAAAGACATACCTCTCGGAATTATGCACCAGGACTGACTAGTGGATAAGATGATGGTAAACACAAATTCTTCTGATCAAAGCCAATACTTTTCTCATGCTTCATATGTCCAATATTATTTTTATTTGTGTCTCTCTTGCACTATATTATCTGATACTTGCTTTTAAATATTATGCAAAGTGTCCTCATGGAAGTCGTAAGCTTAACGCTGTAAATGAATTGTTATCAATTACCTCAATAAAAGAAAACCGAGTATTTTTAGTGAAATTTATGACTGACATGATTTTTGTCTTCAACAGATTTACTTTAATTCTTTTGTGAGAAAGGTGAAAAGTTGGTATGAAAGTATGAGGTAGTCTTAGTTTTTCCTTTTGAGTTTCACTTCACAGGTCCTGTGTTTTCTTTTGAGTTATCACTTGAACCTAAGAAAACTTTGTATCAGCTCTGTTTGAGTTATGAATTTTAGACCTTTGATACTCATTTTTTCTGTAAGAATACCTATGTACTGTGATATAATCTCATGATACTTTGGCAGCTCCTGGTAGCAAAGAAATATGTAGAGGCTTTGGTGCATCAGTACTGTAAAATCTTCTAAGATTTAAAAAATAATGTGAAGCCTAGAAATATTTTTTTTCCCTATATAAGAAGATACCATTCAAAAAATATTTTAAAATTTAGTGTATGTTGTTCATAAATAGTGCCTCCATCTGAGTGTGCTACCAGTTCATGTGATTGTCAGTTTGAAAATAAGGTGTAGAAAGAGAGTAAAAGAAAAGTGTGTTGGTTTGCACTCATTTAATTTGCACATTGTACCTCTCATTTTACACCTCTTAAGCCAAGATGAAGTTTTAAAGTTCAAAGTGGAAGGAAGAGCAAGAAATATGTTGATTGAAAAGAGAAAGAATTCCTCTCCTCAAATACTGAGTTTGTGCATGCGCAGTTATGTGTACATGCACACAGAGGCACAATGACCTGTGCTTACCAGAAGTACAGCCCTGACAGCTTACATCCTCAATTATTCAGATGCTCAATGCTTTTAGAGGTGTCAGGTTCTGGCTCAAACATTAGGCCTGTTATGGATGAGGATTATTTTGATGATTGTCAATGGCTGTGGACAATTCTATCTCAGTAAAACAACTGTGATGAAATCCACAAAAGATCTGGCAGAGCTGGGTCCTGGAGAAATACAAAATAAAGCAATTTTTTTTCCTCCCCATCTCACTTTTCTATGCCTATCTGCCAAGAAGCACACACTGAATTTCAGTTCATGGATAAATTACAGTCTTTTTTTGGTTTCTTCGAGAGGGCAAGTAAGTCTAGTAAAAATTATTTACGAAAAACCTACTAGAGTCTTAAAGGAGATAGCACTTTTCTGGGCTAAGTTCTCTTTGATGAGAAAGAGATGAATAGGAGTTATGAAGAACAGTGGATTTTGATGACTGTTAAAGTTGTGATTTAGAAGTACCAATGTAGAGAGGCATTACTGATAAAGCTGAGATGGCTCTGAGTTTTAGACCATGATTAGTTCTTTATTATGTTTTTGTGTAAGAAAGTCAAATAACTGCTGACAGAGACAAGCACCATTTAGCAGAAGTGTTGTTTTGATGGGGGTTTGTGTGTGCATGTGGTTTGTTTGTTTTTTAAAATATAAATAATTAGTTACTTTTTTAGATGAGAAATAAACAGCAGCAGTTTTTTCTCCTCAAGACCACAATGCAGTGGTGACTAGTACTTTCAGTGGTAGAGGAATATGTATTTACTAAGTATACATGTATGTGGTACTTGAACACTTACTGGAAAATTCTAATAAGAGAACCCAGGACTTTCCTGAAAGCTCAGGGCAGAATCTGAATGAGCAGGATGAAACCCACCACAATGTGGAACCTGGAGCTTCTGTAGAACCATAAAGTCATGGAACATATCTTATTGGAAGAGGCCATCAAGGTAATCCAGTCCAACCTTTGACCCAGCACTGAAGGGTCAGTAGTAAACCATGTCCCTAAGCACCAGGTCAACCTGCCACTCAAACACATAATGACTCCACTACTGCCATGGGCAGACCATTCCAATATTTGATCACCCTTTTGGTGAAGAAATTTTCCCCAGTTTCCAGCCAGAATCTCCCCAGACACAGCTTGTAACCGTTTTCGCTAGTTCTATGGCTTGTCCCCAAGAAGAAAAAGTCTGGCCTTCTCCTCACTCCAAACTTTCTTCAGGCAGTTCTGGAGAGAAATAAGGTCTCCTCTCTCAACTGAACACCAGCTCCCTTAGTTACTCCTCATGGAACAGGTGCTGCAGGACTTTCAAAAGCCTTGTTGTCCTTCTCTGGACATGCTTCAGCACCTCAATATCGTGCCTACAGTGAGGGGTCCAGAACTGAATACAATATTCAAGGTGTGGCCTCACCAGTGCTAAGTAGAAGCACTGTAGTTCTGACCAGTGTTTCTAATATAAGCCAGGATGCCACTGGCTTTTTTTCATCAGGGTACACTGCTGACTCATGTTCAGTCAACTTTAAATCACTACCTCCAGGTCCCTCTCCAAGTTACATCTTTCCAACCACACATCCCCAGGTCTATAGCTGACCAGATGCCAGCCAGATTTAACTCCATTCACTGCCACTCGTTGAGCCTGGCCATCCAGCCAGTTTTTAATCTAATGCAGAGTGTACTTATCCAGGCCTTGTGCTATGAGTTTCTGAAGGAGAATTCTGTGAGACAGTGTCAAAGGCTTTACTAAAGTCTGGGTAGGCAATATCCACAGCAGCTTCCCTCATCCACTAGGCATGTCAGCTTTTTATAGAGGGACATCAGATTGGTCAAGCAGGACCTGCCTTTCATGAACCCTTACTGACTGAGTTTCATCACCTGGTTGCTTTTTATGTGCCATGTAAAGGCACTTGGGATGACCTGCTCCGTAATATTACCTTGGCATTAAGCTCAGGCTGACATGTGTGCCAAAAAAGAGTTATTTAGTAAAACAAAGGATAAAGATATATTTAGGATAAAAGAAGTAGATAATCCTGAAGATTTGGTGTTCATGAGCTTATCCTGACAAGGAGTAATGTTTGACCTGATACAGAAAAGCCATAGAGATGAACATATGGACAAGGAAGTTTAGTTATGCTGCCTTTACATATATCAGAGGGATAAAGCAGAACAGATATTTTAAACTTCAGTATGTAAGTGTGAAGATGATGGAAATTATTATTATGTTTTTATGGAGAAGTTTGATGAATATAAAAAATGAAGTACAATATATAAGGGCACTTTTCTACTAGAAAAGCTGAAAGCTTGGTGAACAAAGAAAGGCTGCTTTGGCAGAAATTACTAAAACTCTCAGAATTTTAAACAGGACCCTATCAAGGACAACTGAGTCACTGTTTTACTGCATTCAAGATGCTCCTAACATCTAATGACATAGGTAGCTAATATACCTAGATAATAATAGTTTTCAAGTTAATCAAGGGAAAATAAATCATTAAGCTGACTTGATAAGAATACAGAAGAAAAGGACTTAATCACAAATACAGTATTTTAAAATAATTTTCTCTGGGAGAGAAGTGAAGCTTAATCAACAGCAATGTCATCAATGTGGTATGCATGGGGAGAGCCAAATGCAACATATACTTTATGTTAGCTTATTTTGCAGTTGTTAGCCACAGAAGACCTGAGAAGAAGGACAGTGTAGTTCAAAAGACTTCTGTGGATCAGTCATAACTGTCCATGTTTGTTGTGGAAGGCCAAAATAAGCCTAAACATTTCCTGGCTTGCCCTGACATGTTCCCCTGCTCTCCCTCTCATCTGCTGATGTGGGAAGCAACCGTGGGAAAGGAAGATAAAAGGCCTGGTGCCACCATGTCCTTCCAATCTTGTTTACAGGGTACCCACATGTGTTTGTGGTACTCACTTGTTTGTGTGTTTCCCAAAAAGGGTAAAATTAAGCCCTAATATGGTCAGTTTTGACAAAGTGCCATTCTGATTGGGTGGTCTATGGCCAAAACCCCATTAGTCTCGGCCTATATTGATAAAAAGAGATGAGCAGGTAAACACAACATGCTTTTGCCTTAATGTGCTGTCTGCTTCTGGCAGTGCTCTGCCACTGTTCTGCCTCATTGTCATTGCATCCTGCCATGCTCTGCAGCATTATGCCTGTTAAGATATAAGCTAGCTATCCTGCATAATAAGAAGCCTTGATGCTTTGGGTTTGTCTACCTGGAAACTGCCTTGAGTTTACCAGGAATAGGCCTTAGGTGCTTTCACGTGGTAGGCTTGCTTAGCTAGCATGACATTGTGCCCATCTGCACATCTGCAAGACATCCTGCCTACCCTCCCAAGCCTCCATGCCAAGTCTGGAGACAAGAGGAACCAGGATTGGGTCAGAGATCATCTGCCTCTCCCATCACACTGTTAAGAGCCTGAGAAGAACTAGAAGCCTCATTGGCTGAAAATAAATCAACAGGATTCCCTGCAAGTGTTTGCATACTGTCTGGGAACTATAGTTAGCCCCAGGACTCTGGAGAAAAAAAATTTGTAAGTAAATTTTCAAAAGCCTCTTTAGCAAAATTCTCTAAAATTCTCTAACTGAATCCAGGCCTCTGCCTTAAGCAGTAAGGAAGAGCTTCTTGAGTCCTTCTAGTGGGTAAGCAGTATAATCAACTGCAAGAATCTCTTTCCAGTTCAATTAAGTTTAATGTTTGTATTATTGTGAGTTATTTCCTAAGTGTTCTAGATTCTGTTTTCCTATGTGCAAGGTTTTCATGACCATATCAAAGAACCAATTATTATTTAAAAATGATGGGCAGAGGGTGAAAGTCTTGAATATCAAAATTAATAAACAATATTAATTATAAAAAATAGAATCATATCTTGCATCATTAATACCCTCCATCACAATGTCACTTCAACAAGTCAGCGGAGTTGAATCAGATTTAACATGCTAATGAGTATAATGAGATCTAATTTCAGTCAATATAGAAGAGAGTAGAAGGGTTTGTACATAGTTGTGGTTTTCAAACAAAAGTCTCTAAATGCATGTGATTTTACACTTGGTCCAAATTTACATGTTTCCATTTTCCTGTGTTCCACTGTCTGTGTATCCTAAGATCATGGCTTGTCCGTTTTCAGGTTAGAGGGCTTGAATTCAGTCATCTTTAATTTACAGCATGGCTTCATTATAGGGAGAGATGTCCAAAAGATTAGCCTATAAATTGGCTAAAGAGTTAATGTTAATTAGAATATGATGAAACTGAACTGGCAATG
This sequence comes from Psilopogon haemacephalus, assembly GCA_013396835.1. Taxonomy (NCBI): domain Eukaryota; kingdom Metazoa; phylum Chordata; class Aves; order Piciformes; family Megalaimidae; genus Psilopogon; species Psilopogon haemacephalus. The sequence goes on along the minus strand of VWZI01017491.1, from coordinate 47,879 downwards.
TTGAAATCCCCAAGTATAGTTGACTTAATGAGGAAAAATTCTGGGATGAAAGAATAAGAATAGATTCTTGGGACAAGGAATAAGGACCTGGAATAAGCCTCTTTTGAAAATGAACTGTGGTATTGGACCCCCTCAGGCAAGAAGAAACTGTGCAGGACCAAGAGCAAAACAGAATCATGGGAGTTACCCTCTGTAATGCTGGCAGCTGGGCTAAATTTGATGAAATTGTCATGTTTGAGCAGATGATAGCAGTCATCTTAAGGATAAGTACACAGCAAACCAGGGCTTTGATCTGCAGATATAAACAAAACAAAACCGAAAAGCACAACACCACCAACCTATCAACCAACCAAAAAAACCCAAACCCAAAAATAACCCAAATCAAACAAACAAAAAAGAAAAACCAAAAACCAAAACCCAAGACCAACAAAACCAAAACAAAAAATCCCCAACCCCAAATCAAACCCCCCAAAAAGAAACAATAAACCAATCCACTCTCCATTTATCAACCATGCTGGCTCACTGGAGAGGTCTCTGAAAACTGGAAGCTGGCCAATATGGTGCCTACTCACAAGAAAGGTTGAAAGGAGGACCCAGGAAATTACAGACCTGTCAGCCTGACCTCAGCACCATGCAAGACAATGTAGCAGATCATCTTGAGTGCAATCACAGAATTAGAGAATAGCCAGTGGATCAGACGCAGCCAGCATAGATTTAGGAGAGGCAGGTCCTTCTTGACCAACCTCATCTCTTTTTATGAACACATGACCCACCTGCTGGACATGGGGAAGGCTGTGGATATAGTCTACCTGGACTTCAGCAAGGGCTTTGACACTGTATCACTGCCTGGGGTTGTTGACACCAAAGTGCAGAACCTGGCACTTGGCCTTGTTGAAACTCATGGCATTGGACTGTGCCCATCTATCCAGCCTGTCCAGGCCCCTCTGCAGAGCCCTCCTACCCTCTAACAAATCGACACATGCTCCCAACTTGGTTGGAGGTGTTTAAAAGGAGGGACCTGGACAGGCTGGAGAGGTGGGCACAAGTCAACATCATGAGGTTCAACGAGAACAAGTGCAAGGTCCTGCATCTGGGTCAAGGCAATACCAAGCACAAAAACAAGTTGGGCAGTGACTAGCTGGAGAGCAGCTCTTGAGAGAGTGACTAGGGGGTGCTGATGAATGAGAAGCTCAACATGAGCTGGCAGTGTGCTCTTGCAGCCCAGAAAACCAACCAGATCCTGGGCTGCATCAGGAGAAGTGTGGCTAGCAGGTTGAGGGAGGTGATTCTTCCCCTCTACTCCACCCTGGTGAGACCCCACCTGGAGTACTGTTTCCACTTTTGGAGCCCCTATGACAGGAGGGATGTGAACATGCTGGAGTGTGTCCAGAGAAAGGCCACAAGGATGATCAGAAGGCTGGAGCACCTCTCCTATGAAAACAGACTGAAAGAGTTGGGGCTGTTCAGTCTGGAGAAGAGGAGGCTCCACGGTGACATTATTGTGGCCTTCCAGAATCTGAAGGAGACCTATAGAAAAGCTGGGGAGGAACTTTATAGGCTATCAGACAGTGACAGGACTCGGGGGAATGGAGCAAAGCTGAAGGTGGGGAGATTCAGACTGGATGTGAGGAGGAAGTTCTTCACCATGAGAGTGGTGAGAGCCTGAAATGGGTTGCCCAGGGAGGTGGTTGGGGCCACATCCCAGGAGGTGTTTAAGGCCAGGCTGGATGAGGCTCTGGCCAGCCTGATCTAGGGTAGGGTGTCCCTGCCCATGGCAGGGGCGTTGGAACTAGATGATCCTTGTGGTCCCTTCCAATCCTGACTGATTCTATGATTCTATGGATGAGGTGTGGTTTAGTTAATTAGAAGGGTTAGATAATAGGTTAGACTCAATGATCCTAGATGTCTTTTCCAACCTATCTGATTGTATGATTCTGTGATTCTGTGAATATCTAAATATTTAAATATCTAAATTTTGTTGACAAATGAGGAGATATTATGTTTACTGGTTTGAGGATAGGTAAAGGATGTATGCAGCATGCCACGTGGGGTATACAGTTACTTAAAGTACTATTTATTTTACTATATTCCCTGTCCTAGCCTTCGCCTTTTCCCACATTCTCTGAGAAGTAAACTGCCTGTCAGTACAAAGACTGTCTTCTTAACTGAAACTGTAAATACACACTCTGAACACTGGCAAGCTATGTGAAGGAATTTGCATCCCTAAAACCACTCAGAAACAGAATGCAGCAAAAGCCTTGCCTGACAGAATTACCCTAGTTTTTCTCAACTGCTTTTCCAATAGTAGCAATTTTTCTGATGCATTCTGATATACATCAGAAGTTGCTTTCACCTTTACTCCTCCTGTTTTGCTAGCTAGCTTAGTTTATTAAATTCTACTTTGACTCTGCCCTCCAATCTGGCACAGCCCTCTTGGAATGGTTCATTGCTAGCCTTGCCATGATAAATAGACATGAAGAAGAATCAAGACTGTGCCATTGTGTTGTATTGTCATCTAGAGATTTGAGTTCCAGCATTTTATGCATGCTTTGCAGCTGCTGTTATTTGTATTTGGTGTCAGCCTACTGAATGGTGGGAAGATTAGTTGGGGTGTTGGCAAAGACATCAGCAGCATTGGTGAGACTGATAACAGCGAAACTCATCTGCTTGCCCGTTCTTTCATCTTCACTTGTGTTAAACTTCAACCTACTGCAAAAATTTTGTGCATTTTACCCCTTTTGATCTGACCCTTTTCTCTCCATTTGGCACTATCTTTTCCACAGGAAGCGGATTATTGCAGTACATAAAAAGAAAGTCAGCTTCAGCAGATGTCGCCCAGCATGCTCAAATTGTGAAAGCATTCCCTGTAACAAGAAAATAGCAAAGCTGATACCTGATACTTTGTCAGTACCGAAGGAGTCAGGCATGCTCTTAGACTGCCTGGCTATGCCAACAAATGTATAACTTGGTACTTGTCTCAAACAAGATTTGGAAAAATTTAGTCTTGATGATCTTAGACAAATAGTACATCTGTCATACCTTGTGTTCATGTTCAATTAAAATTTAATGATACAGATCTTCCAATTCCAGAAGATTTAGAAAGGGGGATAGGGGTGCAGTAGAGGAAATCAGTTTTCATTGAGTGTTGCTTTGTGTATCAGACATAATATAGAGTGATTCTTAAATGCGTGGTAGGAAGCACCCCCACCAAAAAAACCCCCCCCAAAAAAAAAAAAAAAAAAAAAAAAAAAAAAAAAAAAGTTGGGAGATTAATGAGTCTTGTGTTGCAAGGCATTCTTCCAAGGGAAGAAGGTACTTTGCTATTTTATCTCTTAGCCACAGGTGTATATTTGGTGTTAATAGTGCTCTTGAGATCATCAAGAGAAAAATGCCAGAGGCACAGCAGGATTTGGAATGGCTAGTCATTTATTATCTGTGTATACAGGTTCTGAGAGAAATATGTTAAATTGTCTAGTGTATAGTGAGAGTTGGGAATAGGATCCAAAGCTTGCTGTGAATTCCTGCTGTGACAGAAACAACTCTATTTCTTTACAAAGAAACAGGCATACATCCAACTTCAGAAGAAATACAGTTAATAAAAATTGGTAAAATGACTTGCTTTCAGAAGGATTTGGTGCCTGTGCTATTAAACTTATTAAAAATACTATAGCTTTGGAGCAAAGTTTCAGAAAGTGAAAAGGCCTGCTTCTGGAGATGGTACAAGAGCAAGCTTCCAACAGAGGGTAACAACTTGTCTCTGAAAGCATCAGACATTACATGACTACTTTCTGAAATTATATCTGGTTATAGATGTCCGTGCTAGAAGATGAGGGTTATAGCAAGTCATACTGAAACATGGATGGAAGCTGAAGCCACCAGTAGGGGATCTGTTTACTCAGCCATGGGAGTACATTTTTATAGCACTGGCATATAGGGTGAAAATCAAATACATAAATTAACATTAAATCTTCTATTCTCTACAAACTCTGGATCAACAATAAAGATTTTAGGACACGGGCATTTGAACAAGGGAGGAATTAATCAGTATTGCTGTACAGCACAACAATGAGACCTATGCCTTCCAGAAGACTTGTTCAGAAAGAATCCCAGGGAATGCAAATTAATACAAATTTCAGTGACATAGATCAAATCCTGATCTTAAATCCATGATTTTTATGTAGAATGAGATCAATGAAGGCAGTATTGCTAATGACAGAGGAAGTGGAGTCTAATAAAAGAGCTTTGCATGACTTGAAACTACTATCATGGCAGATCCAAAAGGAGTAACAGATGTAGTTTTGATATACTCACCCAGACATAGAAATATTGAGATCTCCTTCTCTAATTGCCGTTGTTACTTTGATATGTTTAACAGAGACAAAGAAATTGGAACTTACTCTCTTCTTGACCAGACATTGCTCCATCACATTTTTCACTTTCTGGACTTCTATTTTGTCAATTTAAAGAGGAGTAGCTAAACTTGACTGAGAGTGTCTTTTCCTCCGTACCTCATAAAAGAACAAACAAACAAAAAGATATGTGTAACTTAATGATTAGGACATGATAATAGGAAGCAAGAGAGTTGAGTATGCATGATGTAAGAGAAGAATGGTTTAACCATCAGGGCCTCTGGGAAAGCAAATGATCATCATTGTTGTGTCTTCCCTAGGTATGTTTTGCAAGGAGTGCTCTGGGGATGGCAGGCCCTGCAGAGCATCTCAGGGGCTCATCAGGGAGAATGAAAGCTATGATTTGGGAGTTATGTTCAGAGTCATCAAAACCTAGCAGCTCCTAGTGATGCCAGCAAGGAGAGCTTCTGATATCTTAGTAAGAAGTCTTCCTTGCAAAATCTTCCCTGTGGTATATGTGGCTAAAGAATTAATATTAGAGCATAGGTATTTCAAATTTAAGCATGTAAATGATCCTGTGGATTTCTCTGTAGCCTGCCAGAGTTTTGAGTGTTTGACCAGTTATTGTAAAGAATGTGTTAAATTCTGAAGCCTCAACATATGTAAAATAAAAAGGAAGAAATATTTAGCTACAGTTAACAGTTTCAGGTGTTTAAAATGTAACTTTGCTACATTTCAGCAGCCTGAAAGCCCAATTTAATAAAAATTTATGAAAAATTACCAAACAACATGTTGTCACAACTCAGTAAGATTTTTCTGTGGCTAAACCAATTTGTTCTGAATTGTTACATGCATAGACCTGTACTCAAATAAAAGAATTCACTTCTAATTGTATTAAACTATTCAGTCATAAATATACTCTAGAATAGCTGTTACACAGTTGTCAAATGGTATAGTTTCATAGAAATTGAAACAGATTCCATGTATTTTCAAATTTATTCCTCTATTAATAAATTCATATCTAAATAGATCTGATGAAGCTAAATAGATACACAAATGAAATATTTTTCAAATTACATTTGATAAAATTTATCTCATTTAAGGAAAAAAAAATATGCTGCAGAAATCCTTGCAACATTTTCAAATGCTAGAAAGATTTTGAAAGTTACTAAGTTCCATATAATAGAGCATTCTCTGTATACCAGCTTCCATTTCTGAGTTCTGTTAATACTATTCAGACATAAATAAGAAATCACAAAAGTTGGCTTAAGGACAGTAAAAAGACCATCTAATCTCTCAGTTAAACCCACTGAAAGCTATTATCTATGACTTGCTTAATATTAAAAGCTACTTTATATAAAACTGTTATACAATAATCAAAACTGAAAAAGAATAATCTTTAAAAAAAGAATTTTACCTATCCAAGCAAAATAAAATAAGAACCAAAAATTATTGCTTTTTATATAAGCTGACAGTCCTCTGCTGCTCTCAGAGACAAAAAGTGAATTACAGAAATTGTCCCCATAGTAGAGACATAGAAATACTGCAGGCTTTGAAATCTTCACTTCCCGTAGAGCTGCAAGGTGAAAGTAGCTCTCCTTCATCGTGTTTCACAAAATCATTAGTGCTTGAGTGAATTAAATTAAAAAAAAAGAGAGCCTGAAATAACTACCTAATTTTAAAAATTTACCTATCTTCCCCAGACATTGTATTGAAAAGTACTTGTTAAAGAAAAAGATCTTTGAAAGTATCAGCTAGAGTCATAATGTAAATGGACTGAATTCTGTCATAGATTGCAAACTGCAAATGCCAACAAAATTGCTTTCCACAGCAGGACTACTGTCAGGAAGGATATTTTCAAACACAGAATTCACAGTAGAAAATATCTTATATATAGGTTCAAATGGCAAGGTTTGTTTGTTGGGTTTGTGTGGGGGGGTTTTGTTGTTGTTATTTTTGTCTATTTGTGGTATTGTAATTTGTGTTTGTGTTCTTGTTATTTTTGTGGGGCTTTTGGGGGGTTTTTTGTTTTTGTGTTTGTGTGGGGTTTTTTGTGTTTTTTTTTTTTTTTTGTTTTTGTTTTTGTTTTGTTTTGTTTTGCTTTGCTTTGCTTTGGTTTTGGTAGTACTACGTGCCCACACTAATATAGTATTTTACTTTTGAGAGTAGCACAATAAACATATTTTTAGTGACAAAGGCCAAAGTGTGTGCATTGGAAAGAAGGCAGTAGATAGTATAGCATGAACCTACTTAGTTAAAGTCATAGAAGTTTTCATTTCCAAGTTATGAAAAAATATCCCAGCAATTCATGTGTGTGTAGGAACTTGGTAGCCTCAGACAAATTCCTTTCATTTGTGAAATGTATCTACTCATGGTACCCTTTCTCTGTTCACTAAATAACAAGCAGTGTTACTTGAGAAGTAAGTCTGGAGACAGATGCAGTTGTGTTGCAGAGTGTGTAAATGCTTCCTTTTGAAATTTTTTGTGTTTATTTTAAAGAAATGTACATATGTTTAGGAAAGTATTTAATGAGGTGATTTAAAATTCTATTTAAGCAATCACAATAATCTTTCTTAACTGTATGGGAGACTTGAGTTCACAGCTCTTCTGAGCTACAAGTCTATAACTCTATTCTTATTTTAAAATAACCTGCATGAGGTGGCTAGACAGGGGACATCAGATCCTTACATTCCTGTAAAATAAACATCAAGGATCAAACACCACTTTTTCATCTGTCAGAGTTTTACCCGTAGCAGCATAAAGCATTTTAATTGACTTTCTAAATATGTCATCTGTAGGCATGCTGATTAGTTTAAAAGTGAGATTATTATACATTATTATAATATTATATATTATTGTAAATCCAGGAACAAGGTGTAAATTTTATTGGTCTTTACCAAAGATACTAGGAAAATAGTTTCGTCTGCTTTATTTATCTTGTTGAGGAGTACTTGTAGCATTGAAGAAAAAAAGGCATTTGAAGTAACTTTTTTTTGGCTGATACTAAAAATACTTTTCTCTCCGTCACTTAAATGATGCCACATTCAGCAGTGATGAGATGTAAAGTCCAATGTTCTTGTCTCAAAATAAGAATGGGAGAGAAGGAGCTATGTCATATAGTTGTGATATGAGATGGAGACATGGATCTTATATGTCTATCCTTACACTTCTGTAGTACCCACTCCACCACTGTAACACCATTTCATTTTCCCTTAATTTTTTTTAAAAACTTCATCTCCTTGTAGAACTGCATAAGTTTTCAAAATCCATAAAATTGCAGTGATTCTCTTGTGGAATGTAGAGTAAAATATGTTCAAGATAAAAGTTTGAAGAAATGTAATAGGCGAATTCCTATTTCTCATAGACAGACTACAGGGAAAGAATAATCTCAAGTGATTTTTGAAATGTTCTATTGCCTGTAAAATTCTTATTTCTCTTAAAGACAATATTCTCTGTAGGTACCTTTTATGAGAGCTATATCCACCACAGTGATCCAAACTATAGGCCTGTTTTGTTGTAATCTATACAGATTGCACATAAAACACACAGTTTTGAAAAGTAAGTTTCCCAGCTTTCCTGCAGAAGTTCACTGAAGACCTTAAATTACACTGATTTCTCATGAAACTTTGATTTCTAGTTGTACAGTTACTTACAGGAGAAATCTCTTTCTCCCTCATACTCATATTTGTTTTGTGTGCCATCTAGATCTAAATTATAATACTCTGAATAAACTGGATAAACACAAATGTCTGGTCTTCCATTAATCAAATAACTGAAATAATAATGATATGACAAGTTTTTAATGTCTTGCTGTGATTTGATGTGGTTCCCAACTGCAGTTTAATCAGACTTGCATAGCAAGGCTCTGAAACTAAGAACAAGACACAGGGAGTCGTATATATAGTGAAAAGTTTTGGTTTTGCTTGAAAAGATTACTGAAAATATTTCAAAAGATGCTAATAGTGATTATTGGAATATTCTAATAAGAGAAATTGGTACTTTCCTGGAAGTACAGAATCCAACTAAATTAGATCATTTGTTGTAAAAGATAGAGTTCAAAGAGTGATGATCAATGGTGGCAGGTCCAGCTGGAGAGCTGTAACTAGTGGAGTGCTCCAGAGAGCAGTGCTGGGTCCAGTCCTGTTCAACATTGTACTAGGTTAGAGTTAGTCCACCCTTCCAGTAGAATAAACTCACACAACACAGATTCCTTTGGAAAATCAGGAAATATGAAATTGTATTTTAAACTAAATATAACAGTACAAAAAGAATATACTACTACAAGAGAGGAAGGGAAAAAAAAACCCAAAATAATATATATAACCTTAAGGAGGATGGGGAAGGAAGCAGCAGTCAAAGCAGCAGAAGCAGCAGCAGCAGCCAGAACAGCAGCGGTGGAAGATAGCAGTGGGCGCAGCAGTAAGCAGCAAAAAAGGGGAGAAGAAGTTGTACTTCCAGACATAAGGCTCTTGATGTTCATTCATTGTTGCTGTTATATAGCCTATCCCTAGAATGTTCACCTCTTCACTACTTTTTCCTATGTCTGAGCTAGAAATCTAGCTCAAACGGCCACAAACATTTTCATCAATGGTGTTGATGAGGGGATAGAGTCTTCTCACCAAGTTTGCTGATGACCCGGAACTGGGAGGTTTGGCTGATAGAATCATAGAATCATAGAATCAGTCAGGGTTGGAAGGGACCACATGGATCATCTAGTTCCAAACCTCCTACCATCTAGTTCCAAACACCCTACCCTAGATCAGGCTGCCCAAAGCCTCATTCAGCCTGGCCTTAAACACCTCCTGGGATGTGACTTCAACCACCTCCCTGGGCAACCTGTTCCAGGCTCTCACCACTCTCATGGTGAAGAACTTCCTACTCACATCCAGTCTGAATCTCCCCACCTCCAGCTTTGCTCCATTCCCCCAAGTCCTGTCACTACCTGATAGCCTATAAAGTTCCTCCCCAGTGTGTTGGTTTGAGCTAATTGGAGAATTTGAGTGAGAAATTAGACTATTGGCTGAGAGAGAGTTAAACACATTGTGTCACTTCACCGAGTTTCACTGAGAAAGGAAAAAAAAATTGTTTTAAGAGATGTTCTCAAAACAATGAGATAGACAGTCTGCTTCGGTCTGTGCTGGCTCTGGCTGCTCTCTCCTTTTGTCTCTCGGTAGCTAAATTCAGAGTAAAATCACTAAAACTACTAACTTCTATTACTAATCTCTGACTGATCTTCAGCTTATCTGCAGCATCAAGAGGTGGTGAGATAAAGCTGGGGAAAGAGGGAAAGGTGGTAGGGGGGACTTGATTACTCTCTCTTGGGGATTTTGGTCTCTGGGAGGGGTGTGGTGTGTGT
>VWZI01017491.1:0-38098 GCA_013396835.1 Psilopogon haemacephalus | reverse complement strand
AGTACTCCAGGTGGGGTCTCACCAGGGTTGAGTAGAGGGAGAGAATCACCTCCCTCAACCTGCTGGCCACACTTCTCCAGAATGAAGCCCAGGATCTGGTTGGTTTTCTGGGCTGCAAGAGTGCACTGCCAGCTCATGTTGAGCTTCTCATCCACCAGCACCCCCAAGTCCCTCTCCTGAGAGCTGCTCTCCAGCCAGTCACTGCCCAAACTATATTTGTTCTTGGTATTGCCTTGACCCAGATGCAGGACCTTGCACCTGGCCTTGTTGAACCTCATGAGGTTGACTTGTGCCCACCTCTCCAGCCTGTCCAGGTCCCTCTGGATGGTGTCCCTGCCCTCCAGCATGTCTTCTGTACCACACATTTGGTGTCATCAGCAAACTTGGTGAGGGTGCATTCAATGCATGTCACCCACAAAGATGTTGAACAAGACTGGTCCCAGGACTGATCCCTGAGGGACTCCGCTTGTCACTGGCCTCCACTTGGACATGGGCACATTGACAGCCACTCTTTGGGTGCGGCCATCAAGCCAGTTCTTTATTCATCTGGTGGTCCACCCATCAGATCCATGTTTTACCAGCTTGGAGACCAGGATGTGGTGCAGGACAGTGTCAAAGGCTTTGCTCAGGTCCAGATAAATGACACAAGTGGTTTGCCCCTCATCTATCAATGTTGTGACCTGTTCATAGAAGGCCACCAGGTTTGTCAGGCAGGATCTGCCCTTGGTGAAGCCATGCTGATTGGACCCAATCGCCTCTTTGCTATTTTACTGTCTCAGTAGTGCCTCCAGGAAGATCTGCTGCATGATCTTACCAGGCACAGAGGTGAGACTGAGTGGCCTGTAGTTCCCTGGCTCCTCCTTCCTATCCTTTTTGAAAATGGGAGTTATGTTTCCCCTTTTCCCTTTAGTGGGGACTTCACCAGACTGCCAGGACTTTTGGAATGTAACAGAGAGGGGTTTAGCAATCTCATCTGCCAGTTCTCTCAGTACCCGTGGGTGTATCCTGTCAGGTTGCATGGACTTGAACAGTTTCAAGTTCTTCAGGTGATTACAAACCAGATCTTCAGAGCTAAAGGCTGTGTGGCCATCCATCAAGACTTGTACAGACTGGAGATCTGAGCACAGAGGAACCCATGGAACAAATATGGAGTTCCACACCTGGGGAGGAATAATAAACTGCAGCAGTACAGGCTCGGAGGTGATCTGCTGCAGAACAGCCCTGTGGAGAGTGACCTGAGAGTCCTGGTAGATAACAAGTTACCCATGGGACAGCAGTGTGCCCTTGTGGCCAGAAGGGCCAATGGGTTCCTAGGGTGTATTAAGAAAAGTGTGTCCATCAGATCAAGGAAAGCTCTCCTCCTCCTCTACTCTGCCCTAGTGAGACCTTATCTGCATTCAGTTTTGGGTTCCTCAGTTTAAGAGGGACAAAGAGTGACAAAGAGGGATCTGCTAGAGTGGGTCCAGCGGAGGGCTAAAAACATGACTAGGGGACTGGAGCACTTATCTTGTGAGGAGAGACAGAGACCTGAGGCTTTTTAGTCTGGAGAATAGAAGACCGAGAGGAGATTTAATAAATGTTTATAAATCTCTGAGGGCTGAGTGTCAGGAGGAGGGGGGTAGGCTCTTCTCACTTGCTCCCTGTGATGGAACAGGGAGCAATGGATGTAAGCTGCAGCACAGGAGATTCCACCTCAACACAAGGAGGAACTTTAAAGATCACAAAGGACTAGAATAGACTCCCCAGAGGAGTTGTGGAGTCTCCTCTGGAGACTTTCAAGGCCTATCTGAATGCATTCCTCTATGACCTGAGCTAGATTATGGTCCTATTCTGGCAGGGGGATTGGACTCGATGACCTCTTTGGGTCCCTTCCAACCCCTGATATCCTGTGATTCTGTTATGATAAAGTCTATATAACTCATTGTTTTGCTAAGAGGTATGAAAAGCCAGTGGATAGTCTCATTCTTCTTGTCTCTTGGACACCAGATCTCTGTTCACTGCTCCTTCTTTTCTCTCTCTAATCTCTTCCACTAACCTTGACTGATCAGTTAACTGTCCCAGAGCACTCCAAATTCCTTCCTTCTCCCCCCACCTCTGCATATTTCAATGGGGAGGAGAAGAAGGCGCAAAAACTGCTTTCCCCCACCGCTGTGGGCTTGAAGGCGGAGCAGCAAAAGGCGCCTTTCTCCACACCTGTACTGACCTGTGTGGAAGCCCACACTGGAGTTGGACTGGTGGTTGGCTGGTGTCATGGTTTTATCGCCGACAGAATGAAAACTCTTCAATGAGTTGGAGAAAAAATAACAGAATTGTATTTTAGATAGATACATGAAAGAGTTACAAAGCAGATGTGAAAGTTACAGCAACCCCACGAAATTATTCCCACCCATAACTACAAATCTACAAATCTACAAATCCCCATGCTCCACGTCCTCCCCCCGCCATGCTGTTGCCATTCCTTTAGGCCCCCAAACAGGCCTACCCAACTACATACCCAAACATGGCTGGAGGGGGAGGAAAAGGAGGACGAACTGTCCTTGACGTGAGCTTATGAGGAGATAGGAGGATTATGGGATTGAATAACATTCTCCTCGTAGTCCCTAGAGGAGTTTTAACCCCATAATTCCCAACCTGGGACAGCTGGGTTCTTCACACCCAGTATAAAATGGCAAATGGAGTCTTTGTCTAGAAAAGCATAAAGAGAGCAAGGGAAAAAGGCATGAGGTTATTGCCTTGGAAGAATTCCTGCCTTGACAGAATTCCTACTGTGACAGAGTTCCTGTTTTGCACTATCCCTGCTATTGGACAGTCCCCCACTTTTACACCATTCTGTGCAATCTTGCAAGCTTGGCAAGTCCTGGAGTACATTTGAGAGAGCTGCCTTCAGTACCCAGACACGGCTACTCTGGGACCCTACTGCAGCTGACTTCCTGGCTGCTATTCTGGCTGGGGGGGGGAAGACTCTAGCAGTTTGGCTCTCTCCTACTGCTACTGAGGCAGCATCACTTCTATTAATTTGTCCTGTGGAAGCCATATCTTGAGACACTTCTGAGTTTGCTGGCTTTTCCACCCGCCTTGGACTTTTGCCATTTGGATTTGTGATTTGATATTGCATGCAGGGTCAGAAAGCAGCCGAGCTGCAGAGAATCCAGCAAGGGATCATCACCAAATACCTATCTCATCTTTGTGAGTAAAGCCTGCTTTTCCTTTAATTCTCTTCTCAGCTTGATTGATAGTGCAGTAAATCTGTGTTTGTAGCTTGGTCTTTTCCATTTTCTGACTTCCTAAATCTCTAATTTGCCCATAGCATCCTATGAAGATTTTCCCAATCAAATCGACACTGTAAATAAACCTAAACTAGTTCTGTATATAGTTTGGGGTCATAAATAGGGAAATAAAAACAATTTTATTTTTATAATTCCTGACTTAGTCACATTAATTCCCTGCCTCCACAGCAATAACACATGACCTTTGCTGGTTGCTTTCTATCTGGGGAGAGAGAGTGGTATTGTCCCCTTCTGGGCTTTCTTTATCCAGAGGGAAGGTTTGATTTCTATGTTATTTCTAAATTGTAAATAGATGTAAATACGTGCAAATATATTTTGTACGTATGCTTGTAAATTTAGCTTTGATGTAAAATATAGCTTTATCTTACTTCTCCTCTGTCTGAGCTGGTCTGGTAAATCTGAATTGGGGGTTGGGAGGAAAGTTCCCAACTCACCACAATTCAGTATACTGTGTTTGTGTTGTAGTGGTAGGATTGATGAGTGTATACATTCTGATTTTTCAAAATAATACATTCTGTGGGTTTCTCATTGGTGTAGATATCTCAGGTGAAATACAGATTGAAATGTTATTGTGAAACAGTCAAACATTTTTTTCCTATGTTGGTATATTTGTTTGGATCTCATTGTGTTGGTTCTTTGTTCTTGAATTCTTATTTGGGATGCCTTGATTAAGGTTCTTGTTCCTATTTGATGAGAAGAAAAATAATGTATGAAGGTCTTAAACACTGAACAAAAGTAAATTACAGCACAATGTTGTGAAAATGAAAAATACATTACTTTTTAAAGTTTTGGCAAAAATGTGGGTTCAAGTATGTAAAAAACCCTATTCTAAAAGCTAATATAGGAAAAAGAAAAAAAAGATATGTCTAACTTAAGAATTTCAACAAGAGCTCCATGTAGTGTTCATTTCAAGTGAAAAATGTGTCTGTTGTACCTCTAGAATATGATGGGACAGCAGTGGAAACAGTAATACTTTTGTGATTGTTGGCTAATTATATGGAAGTTTTACCAAAAAGGTTACATGTAGCCTGAGGAACTAAAGACTTACTGAAACTGTCTTCACTGTATGTAGTGATAAATACATCCATTCCAGAATGTCTTCTTGGACAGTACTGTAAGCAAATAAAAATAAATGTTTTATTTTATTTTTAATTGCAGGCCTTCAGGAAAGCTATATACACAAATCAGGGATTTGTAGTAGCTGTAGTAAAATAATTTTGATTGGTAATAATGACAACATTGATTTCTGTCATTCAAAGCAGTGTTAATTTTGTCCAGTTACCCCAGAATAGGTTAAATTCCCTTGAAAGCCATTAAGTAAATGATGACTTAAACTTATCATAAAAATGGATGCTTTTAGCAATACAGCCTATATTCTTCTAGTGTTCAGTAGGTCTGCAAAATAGCAGCAGAGGCAAGCAACAGGAAAGGGTAACATAAGTTAGATACTCAACTGCTTAGTGTATACTTCCATTTCTAACACCCTGACAGAATATCAAATCAGTGGAAGTTACCACATACTCAATTTAAAGTGTCTACTGTATGCCAAATCAGTGTAATTTAGTGTACACTTGTTAGACTACTTTGATTTTCCTTTAAATGTGTTACATATTTAGCATGCAAAGAAGAAGAACTAATTTCAGTAATGTATGTTGATTAGGCTCTTGTTAGTCATATATAAGGGCTATCTTGCGCTATGCAGTACATTATGTTGTAAATTTAATAGGCACATTTTTTTTCCTCTTCCATTTCCACCTACAGACATTTAAACAAAGAGCAGAAGATGAAATAATATAAAATCTGTTTGTTATGAGCACAGGCTGAGAGAAGAAACAGCAATGCACTTATTGATTACTTACATTGTTTTGACACTAAAAGCATGGAAAAGAAGGGTACAGATATCTAGAAACTAGAGCTAACACTGCTTCTTCAGTGCAAATATATGAGTTTTTCACTAAAATGCACATAATATATGTAAAAACATATATTCAATAGTTTAAAAGGATAAAATAGGGTAACTCATCTTGCTTTATCAAAGTTTTGTTTCCTGCAAAGAAGAAAAGAGCATTTTGATCTAGTGTATTAGACTTGTTATTAATACAACCAAAACTAAGAGCAGAAACAAAAGCAGTATTAGAATGTATATGAGGAATGCAGTAGTGTTTGTAAGACTTTTCTGATGTTGTTATAATTATTCAAGTGCATGAAATCATGTAATTAAAAGGAAAAAATAGGAAACCTTAGAGGATAGAAGAAAAGGAAAAACCATCTAAAAAAAAAAAAAAGGCACCCAGGAAGGTGTTAAAGGAAGTAAAATTGTTGGAGAAGAAAAATTTCCACTCTGTCAAATGGACTAGATAAAATGAGAGGGTAAGAACAGAGGAATAAAACTGGGAGTTCAGAAATTCATGTGTGCATAGGTACTAGTGCAAATAAAAACCTGCTCAGGAACAGAGGAAAGAGAAATTAAAAGATGTCAGGGCAAGGATCAGTGGCTAGAAAAATGTTGCTTTCTTTTTTCTTTTTTCTTTTTTTTTTTTTTTAGAGTAAAAAGTAGATATTTTAAAGAAATAGACTGAGTGCAGTCATACTTCAAATTGAAGATCAAATCAAAGACTTTTAATGTAGGGAACAATTATTAATAACTTGCCAGTGTTGCTACTGAAGAGTTAAAATACAACTGGTTTGCTCAATAAGCATAGCTATCAATGCTGTTTAAGATTATCTTCATGTTTTGAAGACACTGTAAATATATATTGAAGTGACACACTCCCACAGCTTCTATACATCAGAACATGATGAAACCAGCCACCAAAAAATATTACATTTTCCACTTGTGTTCATATCAGCTAACAGAATAATATCCATGTGATTTAGAACTAGGCATTTCAAAAGTCTTTAAAGGACTTGAACATCAGGTTAGAAACTATAGTTCTTCCTAAAGTTCTCTAGTGAATGTGTCATTTCTGTGATGTTTCACAGGAGAATGAAATGTAGTGATATGGAATATTAAGCTCTTTTGTTTTGTATTGTGCTTCATGCATATTTTCTACTTTGTTTATAAGCAGCAGTCAGTTAAGAAATAGTAAACTTTTCACTTGAATATCGGGTTAGAAACTATGGTTCTTCCCAAAGTTCTCTAGTGAATGTGTAATTTCTACGTGATATTTCAAAAGAGAACAAAAATGTAGTGGTATAGAATATTAAGTTCTTTTGTATTGTGTTTCATGCATATTTTCTACTTTGTTTATAAGCAGCAGTCAGTTAAGAAATAGTAAACTTTTCACTTGAATATCGGGTTAGAAACTATGGTTCTTCCCAAAGTTCTCTAGTGAATGTGTAATTTCTATGTCATATTTCAAAAGACAATAAAAATGTAGTGGTATAGAATATTAAGCTCCTTTGTTTTGTGTTGTTCTTCATGCCTATTTTGTACTTTGTTTATAAGCAGTAGTCAGTTGAAATTTTTTTTTTTTTTGCCTAATATATGGATCAGAATCAGCTAAGAGATCACTGAGGTGCGATTAGTTTTTTCTTCAGTAAAATGTAGATTTCTAACCCAGTTCTGTCACTTAAGTGCTATAATTTTGAGACAGGGTCTATGATGTAAATATAATTTCATTCATATTTAGGTTATTCTTATTTTAGTTGCATTTTCAAGGATTTTTAAATTGGCTGTTCTCTGAACAGTGATCACTGCCATGCAATTACCAGTATAGTAATTTTATGGTGAGACAGTTTTAAACTAAGATAGTGCTGATACTTTCAATGCTGTTGATTTCCACTAAAGCAAATAGCTAAATGGAAATGAAAAAACTATAATACTGATTTTTAAGATGGTTTTGCTTTTCAAAAATTTCACTACAAAATTATTAATGATAATTTGAGTATGTCCTATTGACAGCACTGACAGATGGAAAAGGCTTTGTTCCTCACACTTCTGCACTTGCTTGCAAAGATATTACATGTAAGTATTTGAGTAGAAATAACACTAAGGATTATTTTGATTATGAAAGTATAATTATGAATGAATTATGAATTATGAAATGAAATTATGAATGATAATTTGTGTATGTCCTATTGACAGCACTGACAGGTGGAAAAATCTTCATTCCTATATACTCCTACTTCATGCACTTGCTTGTAAAGATATTACATGTAAGTATTTGAATAGAAATAACACTAAGGATGATTTTTCCAAGAACTGAGGTGTGCTGAGACTGCAGATTCCATCCAATTTTCTCTCTAACTCTCTTGGGCATTTGAAATCTTTCCTGTTATTATTAACAAAAAGCAGCTCTTCTCAAGTGAGAAATAGATCTGAATGAGTTGAAGAATGTCTGATAAGTCAGTGCAGTAGACACTGGTTGTGCTATACACCATCATTCTGGGTTGAGATGCCATTAAATGGCATGCATAATCAAGAGACATAACTGAGCCATAAAATCACATACACAGAGTAAGGAAGGAAGCGCTTGTTAGGCAGACAATGAAGTGAATTAACTTGGTTTCAATTACTTGGGTTACTTTGGCATTACAGATGCAGTTTAAACATTGTATTTGCTAAGAGAAACCAGAAATAAGACTGTGACAAAGCTTAACACCTGGGAAGACAAAGAGGTATTTTTTAGATTATTTAATATAAACCATGTATTAACCATTCTGTTTTAGTAGTGGTTTGTTATAATACATGATAAGTAACAAACAAGTAAACGGTTCATCACTACAGGGAGTAAGTTTAGCTTATACCTGAGATTGTGTTTTCATAAAATGCATAATTTTTGTTTCAGGTGTTTTCCTTTTCATAAAGCTTCACATGAGTGTTAGTATTCCCAAGCACTGGAAAGCCATGTGAGCTTCCAAACTCTCAGATTTCCCAAGAGTTTTGCTTTAACATTTTTCTCTTTTGCACATCAGGCAGATATGGGATCTCACATGAGTTGCTGACCCTAGCCCCTGAGGAAAACATTACATACATTGCAGCTTTTGATAAAATCATGAAACCTGGCAGTAGCGTGCATAGAGTTATGTTTTCTAGCTACTTAGCCTGGAGACAGATTTTTTTTTTTTTTTTTGCATTGGTGATCTTTTGTTTCATTGATTTTGTGGTTTGTTTTTTTTTTTTCAGAGAAAGCTATAATTGAGAATAATGACACTAATAAGTAGAAAATATGTTTACCTGAGAGGTAAGAGCTCTACATACAATCTCAGCCTTAAGATCACACAAATGTAATAGCGCAAACTTACTGTATTTCTGTGTTTTACTATTTGTAATTAATTCTAAGTCCAAATGTAATTCTTATCTCTCTTTAAGTAAAAATATTTTATTTACAAATTTGCATTCCAATCTTAGATAAGTGTGAGTGACAACTCTATATCTTGTTAAAAAATAAAAATCAGCATGTTTTATTTTTTTCCAAACTGTACTTCTGCAGCAGGGATTTGTACCAAATTCTCCATTATGGACAGTAATTTCCCACTATTTTAATTGGTATTTCTACTTCTGCACTTAAACTGAGTATTAAAGAGTATTTATTTTGACATTTGTTTTCCCAGAAGAAAGTCCAAGTTTTATTACAGATTATTCATAGATTCATAGAATAGTTTAGGTTGGAAGAGACCTTAATGATCATCTAGTTCCAAACCTCCTGCCATGGACAGCAACACCTTCCACTACACCAGGTTGTTCAAGGCCTCATCCTATCCAACCTGGTCAAAATTGTTGTAGTTTTTTTGGTTTTTTTTTTTTAACCCAAAACAGATGGAGACCTGACTCAGAAAATATGTTGAGTTTTCAAGACAAATAATGAAAGTGATCAATTGACAGTTGGCTGATGTTCTATGTCTTGTATCAGCCAATCACAACATGCATGGGTGATGCATGGCAAGAAGAGGAAGTAACTGTATAATGCAGGGTTGTGATTAAGTTTTTTATTCATCCCAACAAAGGTGATCTGTGTAAAATTTGGATACGTCTATATAGATATCTGTAATTTATATCTCTATCATCTATATCTATATCTCTATCTCTATGTACCTCTATCTCTATGTACCTCTATCTATCTATCTATCTATCTATCTATCTATCTATCTATCTATCTATCTATCTATCTATCTATCTATCCCAGAAATTGATTCCACACAGATTTTTTTTGTAAAAATCAAATAGGTGAATATTTGTAATACCAAGAACAGCAAAGGTCATCAGCAAATCAGACAAACTCACAGTCTTTGACTGAAAATAGGATGACTCCTAGTCATTTTCTACTGACAGTTGCTGTTTTCAAAACTCACAGTTACCATCTGGTCATTTTTTTCCCAGTAGTCAGAAATACTGTTCTCACTGGGCTTTTTCTAGGTTTGTCACATCTGTTCCTGAAACTATTGCTCATGCAGACTCTCATGCATGTCTATAGTAGGTACGAATGTGCGTATACCTCCAAGTTGCATACACTCAGCTGGTCCAATATGGGACTTTTTTGGCCCATCACAAACATCCTTTGCAACTATTACAGATGTGCATAGTGACTCTGGGTGAATTTGGTCTGCATTAGTTTGGCATATGGTAGCTTAGCCAGCACCAGAGCTTGTCAGAATTACTTGATGTAAGCAGCAAGAAGTTTCTTAGTGGAAGATCTATATATTTGAGGAACTTCCCAGTAAAATCCATATTGCCATTAATATTAATGCAATAAATACCTACAATTGAGTGAAGCATACAATAAATGGCTTTAGGTAAAAATTTAATTCAGTGCTGTTAAGAAAAACATCTTATATGAACACATATAATATTTTTCTGCTTCTCAACTTGAAGTCTTTTTTATATGAGCCACTGAAGTTTTGAATGCTTTCCCAACAGAGGAATTGGAAATGCATTTTTAATGGCAGACAAAGCTTAATGTAGTGATAACTCTAGTAGCAATGTGAAAACAACATCTTCTGGCAGGGGAAGAGTGAGAAAAAGGATTTTAGGAGAAAGAGGCCTTAGGGAATATATGTATAAAACCTCTTTACAGCAGCAACTAAAATGAGATCAATGTATTGTGCTGTATCTATATTACTTCCAGAACAACATTGCTATTCTTCTAAAAGGTTGTGAGGAAAAGAAGAGCAAAAAGCTTTCTAGTGATTGTTCTGCATCCCAAGTGTGAAGGGTCATTACACTATCCAAATGCAATTTGTGTACATTAGAAACGTAGAAATTTTTTCCTGCTTGAAATCAAGTAATACCAATAGCAGGATTACATGTATTAATCTGTAGTTAAGGAGATTTGGAAATGTTAAATGCAAAAATGTGGCATTGTATAGTTTTTACTTGATTTGAAAAAATATGTAAGAAAAAAGGGCAAGATTGTTTACTGGTTAAAAAGAAAATCATCCCCTATACCTTCAGAATTGAGGATATCAACCCAGAGAGAAAAGCAGTAATTCAGTCGCTATCATGCAAACCACCACTGTAAACTATCATGGAAATGATGAAACCTAAATCATAAAAATATTGAAGCTTCTTGAAACACAGAGTTTCACAACAGCAATTACTAGAGATCACCCTCCAAAAAGTATTTGGCTTATATAAGTGTCTAAAGGATGATGCATGCATGTAGACTCCCCATCAGGTTGTGCAACATGAATAGTATTTTGTTTCTTCAGTCTTATTCAATTATTTGAATAATAATTGAATAAGATATAATAGATATATTTGAACTTTTCTCATTTGGATAAAAGGAAGCTGAAGGCCAAGTTCATTGCTCCCTACTGCTTCATGAGGGGAAGTGTAGAGGAAGGACCATTGGATCCTTAAAATCCAGTGTTAAGATGCATGAGAATGGTTCAAAGACACTTCACTGGAAGTTTAGAATGCACATTAGGAAACATACATTTACTGATAGAGTGATGAACACTGTAACAGGCTTCCTAGAAAGGCAGTCAATGCCTCAGGCTTGCCAGTGTTTAAGAGGCACTTGGAAAATGCTTTAATTTTTGGTCAGCCCTGAAGTGGTCAGGCCATTGGACTATATGATCATTGTAGGTCCTTTCCAACAGAAGTTATCCTCCTCTCTCCCCTCCTCTCCTCACCTCACCTCGCCTCTCTTCTCCTGTCCTCACCTCACCTTGCCTCTCTTCATAGTAATAGAAAAAAGATCTTTGAAAACAATTCACAGAATCACAGACTGTTAAGGTTTGGAAGGGACCTCCAAAGATCAAGTCCAACTCCCCTGCCAAAGCAGGATCATTTAGGGCAGGCTGCACAAGAATGCATCAAGGAAGGTTTTGAAAGTCTTCAGAGGAGAATTCACAACATTTCTGGCCAACCTGTTCCAGTGCTCCATCACCCTCATCATAACAAAGTGTCTCCTCTTTTTGAGGTGGAACCTCCTGTGTTCCAGCTTCTGCCTATTGTTCTATATGGTGTCCTATAATTGGGCACCATGAAAAATAGGCTGTCACCTTCATCCTGACACCTATCCCTCAGATATTTGTAGAAGTCAATAAGACCTGCCCCCTCAACCTCCTCTCAAGACTAAATAGCCCCACGTCTCTCACAGGAGAGATATTGAAGTCCCCCAGTCATCCTTGTACCTCTCCCTTGGGCATTCTTCAGTAGATCACTCTCTCTTCAGATGGGGGGGAGGGGGGGATGTCCAAGACTGGATACAGCATTCCAGATGTGGTTTCACCAGGGCAGAGTAGAGGGGGAGGAAAACCTCCCTAGACCTGCTGGACACACTTTATGTGATACACCCCAGGATCCCACTGGCCCTCTTGAGCACAAGGGCTCATTGCTGTCCCATGGAGAATTCGGTGCCCACTAGGACTCCAAGATCTTTCCCCACGGAGCTACTTTGCAGCAGGACAGTCACTGATCTCTACTGGTACCTGATGTTATTCCTCCCCATATGCAAGACTTTGTCACAAAGGAGCATGGAATCGATATGAATGACCAATGTGGTTGGAGTATTGTTCAGCTTTATTATAGAATCAGCACAAGTTATATAGCACAAGTCTCTCCCAGTTTGCACTATTCTATTTCTTATTGCTAATTCTTATCTGTCCATGCGCCCTTTTCTTCTGACATGTATCTATTGCTTTGCCCAAGATGGTTTTCTTTCTTCATCATCCAGTTCCCTCTTATCAGCCAGCACTGCAGAAACAGTGCAACCAAGGCCTGCTTTTCTCATGCTAAGAGAGGCCCACTATGGGGAATCTTTTAATAAGTGGATCATTCATAGCTCTGCAGCCATCCCACAGGACTTCGCACTTATCCTTTTTGAACTTCATGATGTTCACCTTCACCCAGCATTCCAGTCTTTCCAGATCTCTTTGGATGGAAGTACAGATTTTTAATGTAACAGTGAGTCCTCCCAGCTTCCTATCATCAGCAAACTTGCTAAGTGTACACTCCATCTCCTCATCTAGGTTGTTAATGAGGGTATGGAACAAACCTGAACCCAGTACTGATCCCTGGGAAACACTGCTGGCTACAGGCTTCCAAATGGACTCTGTGTCACTGATCACAACTCTCTGAACTCCGTTGCTGAGCTGGTTAGCAATCTACATGACAACCCAATCATCTAACTTGCTTTTTTAATGTGTGGCTTTAGTTTTTCATGATTCAAATGAAGTATTCTATGAATGCTTAAAGAGTACATCTTTCAGCTCTTTTTCACCTAGAATGTTTTCAAATCATGTGTTTTGAAACATTCTACAGCAGAAGCCAAAGTATAGGAAATGGAGATGATCATGGCATCTTCTTCAAAAGCACCAGAGAAATTGAAGTTGCAGTCTATATGATTTGGTCTTTTTTTTAGAACAAACATTGGTTTTGTTTTTACTGTCTTACTATCCCCCCTTATGAATTAATCACAGAATTGTCAGGGTTGGAAGGCACTTCAAGAATCATCTAGTTTCAGCCCCCTTGCCATAGGCAGGGACACTTCCCACCAGATCAGGTTGCCCAGAGCCACAACCATCTGGGCCTTAAAAACTTCCAGGGATGGGGCTTCCATCACCTCCCTGGGCAACCTGTTCCAATGTCTCACCACTCTTACGGTGGAGAACCGTAACACTAACATCTAATCTAAATTTACCCTCCTCTTGCTTGAATCCATTCCCCCTAGTCTTATCACTACCTAACACACTAAAATATCTCTCACCAGATTTCTTGTAGGCCAGGCCCCTTTTGGATATTGGAAGGCAACAATAAGGTCTCCTCAGAGCCTTCACTTCTCCAAACTGAACAAGCCCAGCTCACAGCCCAGCCTATCCTCACAGAAGAGGTGCCCCAACCTTCTGATCATCCTCAAGGCTCTCTTCTGATGCACTCCAGCATGTTCATATCTTTCTTGTAATACAGGTTTGAGAATTGGACACAGTACTCCAGGTGCGGTCTCATTAGGGCAGGGTAGAAGGGAAGAATGATCTCTTTTGACCTTCTGGTCTCACTTTTCTTTGATGCAGCCCAGAATATAATTTCCTCTCTGGACTGCAAGTGTACACTGGCAGCTCATCTAGCAATACCCCCAAGTTCTTTTCTTCAGGGCTGCACTCAAGCCAGTCACTGCCCAGTCTATATCGGCACTTGGGATTGCCCTAACCCAGATGCAGGACCCTGCACTTAGTCGTCTTGTACCTCCTGAGATTGGCTTGGGTTCAGCTCTCCAGCCTATCAAGGTCCCTCTCAGTGGTATCCCTTCCCTCCAGTGTGTCACCTGCACTGCGTAACTTGGTGTTGTTGTTGACCTTGCTGAGAGTGCACTCAATGCCACTGTCCATGTCATTGATGATGATAATAAATAAAACTGGTCCCAGTACTGATTTTTGAGGGACTCCACTTGTCACTGGCCTCCACTTCTTGTACATGGACCCACTGACAGCCACTCTTTGTGTGTGGCCATAAAGCCAGTTCTTTTATCTACTGAGTCCATCCATCTAAACCCGTATTTTACCAGCTTAGAGTTCAGGAGAAGACTTAGAGGACATCTCATCAATGTGTATCAATATCTGAGGGATGGGTGTCAAGTGGATGGAGCCAATCCGTTTTCGTGGTCTGCAGCTTTAAGACAAGGAGCAATGGGTACAAATTTGAACATAGAACATTTCACCTCAACATGAGGAAAAACTTCTTTAAAGTGACAGTGACAGAGCAGTGGACAAGCTGTGCAGAGAGGTTGTGGAGTCTGCTTCTCTGGAGACTTTCAAAACCCTCCTGGATGCATTCTTGTGCAGACTACCCTAGGTTTGGTAGGAAAATAGTACTTGATAATCTCTGGAGATCCCTTCCAACTTCTGTGACTCTGTGATGTCATGCGGGACAGTGTCAAAGGCTTTGGCTGGGTCCAGATAAACATTGATTGCTTTGATGTAAAGAAAATGAATATTGAAATTACTCCCCTGCTTCAAACTGTGACAAAACACTTGTTTCTTTGAGAAAGAGAAATAATATTGGCATAATATATGCTCACATTTCATTCCTTCATCTTGATATTCATAAAGATATTGTGGTCAAGGTGAAGCAAAAAATTATTGCATTTTTCAGTAGGTATGTATTTTCCCTGGTTTTACCTGTTTTTTGAATTTTTCTCCTCTTTTGACCTTTTATAGAAAACTACTCTAATTTTAATATAGTATGCTTTTCCTAAGAGATCTGCAGTATTGTATGCATACAAACCCTTAAGTCTTCTTTTTAAATTCCCCTCTTCTTCTTCAAATCCACCTATTTAGTTAAAGTCAGCAATGTTTCTCAGGGAGGTGGGCATGCTGAAATATTATCCTCATGTACTAATTAATTGAATATGATAATGAGGGCATAATGAGAAAAACAAAGCAGAAGCTGAAAACAAGTAATCAGACTTAATAAAGGGTGCAGTTGGGTTAGGGGTGTCTCTCCAAATGTATCTTGCTTTACATGAGTTGAAATTAAAAGTATTGAGTCCAATGGGCCAAATTCTAGGAAATAATTCCCCCTCTGATTGTAGTTTTTGGCAATAAAATTGGTACACTGGACTACAGACAGATTACATCTGATGGAGTGGTACCCAGTATCTTGTAGTTTTAGGACAGACTCTACTGTGAGTTCTAGGCGTTGGTTCTATTGTAGCCTTTGTTACACTGACCATGACCTGAATAGACATGATGCAAAGCAAACTCTGGTTGATTGTGCTCTGAGCAGTGTGTTGGTCTAGGCAGTCTCTAGGTACGTCTCACCACATTGACTGCTCCCAGCACTGCCAGTGATACCTGCTTCAGTCACCTCTGCTTTCTTACTCCTGAAAGGAGGAATTTAGATTATTATTAAACATCTACTCAATGTCAATGTAATTGGCAGTCATTTAAAGTATCCCAAGTAAGGAAGCACTCCTGAAATGCTCACAAGCTATATGCAAGATTTGCAAGAGATATAGATTAAAAATTCCTAACATAGTGGTGTAAAGGATGCTTTTTAATTAAAGTAGATCCCTCTACATTTTGTTCCACTGAAACAGTATCACTCATTTGAACTGATTTATGCCTTGGGAACTTTGAAACAATTTTTTTTCCCAGACAGAGAAGTTCCACGAGGAGGAGAGCACAAAGATAAATTTTATTTCTCTTCATAATTTTCACACTCTCTTTACATCTTAGACTGTTAGCCCTATTTTCCTAGCTGCTTATCAGTATGTGTAGGATGTTTAAGTACACATCCTGCTTCCTGACTCAATTTTCTCCTCCAATCACTGTTGTATGCTACTTTTCTTTTATTCTGTTTTACTTCTAACAGTCAGTCAAGAATTATTTGCTTTACACTTCTATCTCATAGCTATTGAAATACTTTGGGATGAAAGGTGCTGCCATCACATAATTTTCAAAGAACATTCTTTTGCCTGCAGACTGCATGCACTGCCCTGAACAAACACAGAGAACTGCCATTGCCTTGCTCTCATTTATTTTGGACTTCAGTTTTCCAGTATAAATATAATCTGTACATTCCTTGGTTTTAGACAGCCTTAGATGAATGATTTCATAAAAAAAAGAACTAGGTATTGAAGCTTTAAATCTAACAAAACCCTAGTTAGGCTACATATCAGTCATTTTACTCTTTCATATTTGCTAAATCAAAAAGGTTCCTATTTTAGTTTGTATCTCACACTGTTCTTTGGTAAATGTGATCTTCATAGAGAAGCCTCCTTCTGCATATGTTTACAAACACTATTTATACTTCAGGCTACATACTGTGAGGCAAATGGCTGTCTATCTCATCCCTATGAAATTTGTATGGGAGGAAGCAAGTAACATGATTAGGAAGCCAGTTTTTCCACAGCAAATAACCTCAATAGGATTTTGCAGTTACCCGTGACCCTTAAAAGGTGACTTTTTAAAATAAGCAAAATTGCCACATAGCCATAGAGTGACATGACTTAGGCAAATTGGTGTTGTAGGTTAAATTTACCCAAGACTTGGGAGAACTGAAGAATATATAAGAAAAAAAAAGTCACTTGCCTGTTTTTTTGTTTCCTGTTAATTCTATGTGGGTAGGCAATAAATACATGAGCTACTTGTAAAATTCAGGCATTTAAAAAATTCTCATCTAAGCACTTCCAATTTCATTGAAGATATCCAAATTGCAGTTTTTCCTTGTGTTATAAACATTAATTTCCTTCCTTCCTTCCTTCCTTCCTTCCTTCCTTCCTTCCTTCCTTCCTTCCTTCTTTCCAAGTCCCAAGTTCTGTGTTCCAAGTTCTTTCAAAGTTCCTTTCTTTCTTCCTTTTCCTTTCATTCTTCCTTTTCTTTCTTTTGTAATTTTTGTGATTGGTGCTGTCGGATTAATGATATGCATGTATAACTCAGGAATACAGAGTTATATTCAGGTTCAAAAGCAGGATAGAGTATGTATGTGCCTGAATAGATTAACAGGAATGAGGACAACAGCTGAGGTCTGATGCAGTGGAGAAGAGTGGATAATTAGAAAGCAAAAGGAAACTACATTGGCCATTGTTGTACATAAACCATTGGTTTTGTCTGGAGTTCGATACCTCTCTTTGAAGCTGGTGTGGAACACTTCAGATCCAACTAACCGTAAATATCTTTACAGCTAATGCTGTGATTAAAATAATACAATATCTGCTTGTAGCAGGTCATTGATATAGCTTAGTTCTGGGAGGTGGTCTGCCTTTATAATCATGTTGTTTATCATTTTCAGACACCCATCCAGTAAGAAAGCTTAAATAAATAAATATATAAACACAGCCCCAAGCTTATGAAGATTTTAATTAAAATTTCCTCAGATGTTTCTTTACTGTTGAAAAAGACTAAAGTGTTCTCCCAGGGCTAGATCCATTCCCTTTCTTCATGTTTAAGGAGAATTAGTATATTTAAAAAAAACCAACAAAACAACCAAAACAGAAAAAAAAAAAAACAACAGCAACAAGCCAAAATAAAACAAATCAAACAAACAAGAACAAAAAACAACACCCCCAAACAACAAAACAAACCCAAAAACCACCAAAACAAAAAATCAGCAATGAAAAAAAAAAACCCAACCACAAAATGAAATAATCCAAAACAACTCCACAAAACCAATCCTGTTTATGATGCTCAGAGGAAGCATGCTTCACTGGGATCAGAATCTCATATTAAATGCAGTAGTTTTTTCCAACTCTTCTGACTTCTCCAGAAAACTAGAGGTATTCTTCTTACCTATGTACTCACCAGAAGCAAGTGAATTATCTCTGCTCTTTTTTTTCCTTGCCACTCCCTTGCCAAATAGCTGGCAGTCTTTTAGTGGGACACATGCTCAGTCTGGGCTTCTCCCAATTCACTGTAGAGATAACTGTCAACCTGTATTTAGCTCAAAACAGTTTTCTGTGTTGTCTTTTCACTTAAAAAAAAAAAAAAAACAAAACTGAGATGAGTTGGTTGTGGCCACCTTCCAGACCTGGCATCTTTAACTACCTCTCCTTAATGGGACGGGGTGAGAAAATAAGATAAAAACGCTCAAGGGTTAAGGTAGATAGGGAGAAATCTCTTATCAATTGTCATCATGGACCAAACTGACTTAACTGGGAGAAAACTGAAAAACTGATTTAATTCATTGCTAGTTAAAATATAGTTGGATGGTGGGAAAGAGTGATGAAAATTAAATCACCTTCCCACTACCTCTCTGCTTCTTTCTAAGCTCAAATTCATTCTTCTCAGTTTCTCTATTTTTCACTCTCCCAAGCAGTGCAGGGAAGTGAGAAATGGACGTTGTGGTAACTCCATCAGGGCTTTGCTTTGCTGCTGCTTCCATCTCATACTATTCCTCTTATTCAGTGTGAGTCTTCTCCATGAGCTTCAGCCTATCAGGAAAAAACTGCTCCTCTGTGGCCTCTCCACAGGCTACAGCTTCCTTCAAGGAACATCCACCTGCTCCATTGTGCTTCATGGGGTGCAGGGGAACAATCTTGATTGCTGACCTTCTCCCCATGTTTCAAGGGAACCTCTGCTCTGACACCTGGATCACCTCCTCTCCTCTCCTCTCCACTCCTCTCCTCTCCTCTCCTCTCCTCTCCTCTCCTCTGCTCTCCTCTGCTCTCCTCTGCTCTCCTCTGCTCTCCTCTGCTCTCCTCTGCTCTCCTCTGCTCTCTCCTTCCCTCCCCTCTATGACTGCTCAGCTTTTTCTCACGTTTTTGCCCTTACTGCCTTTGCAGCAGTTTGCCCTTTGTTCTACAGACCTCCCCTGAGGTGCCACAGTCATGGCTGCGGGGCTCAGCCATGCCATGCTGTGGGTCAGTTTGAGACACTCCATTACACAGCCTTATGTGCTCCAGTAGTGAGTCTAGTTAGCCTGCTTAAAAATAAATGTGATGTAATTTCTGTTGTAACAGCTTTCGCAAGGCACTATAGTCCATTGATTCAAGTATGCATTTTCTGAGGGTAAAATAAAGCACATCTAGGTGAACAAGAATGATAACTATACTTCTTCGAATAGAAGAAAATGTTTTTAATATCCCCTAATCTCTTCATTTTACCAGGAGGCAGGATTGCTGTACGTGTGCTCATTTATAAAGTATATATTAAAAATAAAAAGTAGAATATATATCTCTATCTGTGTTACAGCTTTTTGAATTCTGATTGTGTGAAAGAAATTTGAAAGATGTTATGAGTAGTATTGCGACTTGGTGCCCACTTCGGATACACTGCGGATATCTCTGTGTATGAATTACTAATGGGCTTTCATCAGTGTGTGGGGACTTGGCAACAACTATATATCAATTGCATATCTCTCTTCCTTTTTTCCATTTGAGTGTCAGCTGCCTCCTGGACTCTGTGTCTGCATCTACTATATTTTTCTCTATTTCTAAAACCTGATATCATTTTGTTACTCTGCCCAGGTTCAAAATTTAAATATTATTTAATTTTAAAAAGAATGATAGTTCTTTGAAGGGAAGAAGTGTGACTAAACCTTCTATATCTCATCTAAATCTTGTTATGCATACAGGACTGGAGAACTAGTCTTATGAGGAGTGGCTGAGGGAAATGGGATTGTTTAGTATGGAGAAAAGGAGACTGAGGGGAGACCTCATTGCTGTTTACAACTAGCTTAAAGGAGGAGGATGGCCTCTTCTTCCTAGTATCAAGTGGTAGAATAAGAGGAAATGGCCTTAAGTTGTGACAGGGTAGGTTTAGACTGGGTATTAGGAAAAAAATTCTTTACTGTAAGAGTGGTTGGAGGCATTGGAATAGGCTGCCCAGTGAGGTTGTGGGCATCCCTGGAGTTTAAAAAAAAAAAACAAACAACAAACCAACTACCAAAAAAACAACCTGTAGTCGTGACACTTTGGGACATCAGTTAGTTTGATGGTTGGACTCAATGATCTTAGAGGTCTTTTGCAATAGAAACAATTTTATGATTCTTTGATTAAGTAAAATTCACTATTGCATAGATAGCCCAGAGTTGTCTGTTCTCTACTTCCATGTGTAAAGTTGATCTGTGAGGCACAGATATGAGTCTCTAAAAAGCTGTCATTTGAAATTCTTTGAACTCTGAATTTCAAGATGCTTAAGAGTCTGACTCTGCAAGCGTGTGACAGAAATTCCATATTCTATCATGTTTGATATTTCACAGACTCTATTTTCTTTTTCTATGTTCTTGTAAGCAGTCCTCCTAAAATAAGAGGATTTTTTCTGTTTAATAAAAGAAAGAGTACATTGATAAAAAGGAAACAAATAATTTGTAAGACATTTATCAAAAGGTAGAGATACATGTTTTATTCACCATTTTCTCAATTTTTTTCCAAATTAAGCTGAGCTTCAATAGCAGTTATGTGGGACACGTATTTTAAGAGCAAAATGAATGGTAAGATAACGTTTAATAACGTTGCATTCCTATTCTGTTTGTTAACTCAACTCAAGTTTCACTGTCAAGTGCTGCTGTCCAAATAAAATAGGTTAGCGTGGATTGGCACTCCGAATACTGAGATTGTAGCCAGCTAGAAGCTGTCTAGTTTGGCTGCAATATTGCGCCTGTGTTATGTCTCTGGTATCTTGCTTTCTTGGGCAAAATCTTAGAGTATCCATTTTGTTCCTGTCATGGTATGGGTGTGACAAGCACCCTAGAGTTGGTCCAGCCCCTGGCGTCTCTCCTCCCCCTCCTGTTCAAGGTCCAGTAGGGTTTGAGGGGCAGGGGCATACCCTGTGGCCCCGGGACCCAGGGAGACCCCGGGCTGCACGTATGCGTGGGGCTGTTTTAAATCAATTGGTCAGCTAGAGAATGCTGAATGCCTATTGGACAGTTTCACATGCCCCCTAGGGTATTTAGGCAGGGGTCAGCAGCCGTTAGGAGCTCTTCTTCGTTCTTCTTCATCGTCTCCCCGTTGTGGCTGTGAAGAGTCCCAGCCACTTGCACACAGTGAGGCAGCAGGCGGCAAAGCATAGCAGCTTTCTAGAGAAGTGGCAAGATTAATCCCCTTCTCTCTCTCTCTTTCTCTCCCTATCTGGGCTAAGTTGGTCCTTTCCCTTCTTCCCCTCGGGTTCGGGAAGGAGCGTTGTTTCCCCCTCCCACCCCCGCGGGTTTGTAGGCGCGGCTGGGGTCTATTCTGTTTGTATACTCTCTGTTCCCTAAATTCTGACTGTTAAACTGTTTTACCTGGCGTTTTGAGCAACTCATGCATTTGTTTTCTGCCAACCATGAATCCAAAGAACCCCGGGGGCACCAGGACCCCCCTCCATGGATATCGACATTAATTAAAACGATATCTCGTGACAGTTCCACAACTGAATACCATCTTTCCTTACCGAGCACTTCTAAATTAATTGATTTGGATTGTTCTCATGATGCCTTTTCTATGCCATAATACTTTTCCACATCCTATAATTTTATTCTTGAGTTGTGTAGTTTAATAAAAACCTATATTATTATATAGGAAAGGAAGAGGAAAAAACTGCAATAACAGAGCAACATTTTTTTCAGCTGACAAAAATAATGGGATAATAGCGAAGGAGTAAAACTTCTCTGGGAAGGCACATCTACTTTCTGACTTATGTTATCAGTAAAGATCTACACAGATCAACACTGGCTCCAGGGAAAACATCCTGAAATTTAAAACTTTATAACATATGCATGTTGTGGTGGAACTGACAGGTTCAAAAATAGGCCTATACTTGTGCTGGCTTGCCCAGACACGTTTTTCTGCTCTCCGTCCTTTTGTCTGGAGAGAAGCAACCATGGGAAAAAGGAGGAAAGGCCTGGAGCCATGGAGTCTGATCACTTTGGCTTACTCAACTTTTTTTATTCTTGTTTGCATCCTGTGGTAAAGACTTTACATGCGCTTGGTGCGTGCTAAGCTTGTGCTAGGCCTATGTATCTTCTGTAATATGGTCATAGCAAGCTGTGGCTTAACTCAAATATGGTCAGGCTTGGCTTACTGACACTCTAATTGGATAATCTATGTCCAAAGGTCCACCAATCTCAGATATTGATATAAAAACAGATAAGCAGGTAACAGAACACGCTTTGCTGTTGTTCTGTGCTTTACCATTATTCTGTGTTCTGTTGTATCTGTGCCTGCTGCCTACTGGCAATGCTAATGCCATTACTGCTTTATAGCATAATTCTACTAAGATATAAACATAATCCTGCCTGGAAACTGCTTGAGTTTGCCTGGAGCAACTCTAATTGCTTTCATGCAATAGCTGCATACAACAGCCAGCATGACACACCTGCTGAGACACATCACAAGACATCTGGCTTATGCCTGCCTGACCTACCTGAGCTGCCCTGCATCTCCTGAGACAAGCAAGCCCTGGGGGCACACAGATCCTCCATGGAAAGCCAGGACCAGGTCAGCAATTGTCTGCCCCACCACTTCTCCTAGCAGCTTGTGGAGCCAGGAAGGAACTCTGAACTCTCAGCAGCGGCCGGCAGTCAAAACAGCCAACCAACAGAACTCCCTGCAAGTGTTTTGGGCACTGTCTTAAACTGCTAGCATCACAAGTTGAGAAATAATATTTGTGAGTAAATACCTTAAGCTTTCATTTACTAGATTCTGCCTAAGCAGAAAGGACCTGCGTCCATCTAGTGGCCAAGCAGAGTAACTAAGCACAAGAAACGTTCTCTTCCAGTTTGAGTTCAATTGGATTTAATAGTTTATATATTGATCGTTAATGCTAGATCTAGATATCATTTATGTAATGTGTTCAATGACCATTCCAATCAAACCAGTTTATTATTAAAATTAGTGTTCAGAGGTGGAAAAGTTTGAATATAAAAATTAATAAACAATTTTAATTTTGAAAAATCATCTTACATTAATTAATAAATCCCCCATTCCATTACAAGGCAAAAGATACTCATCCTGTTGCATACATTCAGTAGAATAGATACTTGGTGTGTAGTTGTTGGGATGCAATAGAAATGCTTTGAAAACCAGCATGGGGCAGAAGTAGCCTTGGAAGAGAGATTATAGCTTTATGTGTAACAGCTTCCCTTTTGCTCCTCAGGACCATGTGCCAGGCACAGCTCACATCCACAATAGAAGAGTTGCATTTGACAAGTGTCAAGGAATGTGTACCCCTCTCACAGATTCACCGATTGCATTAGATTGGAGAGGATTCTCTTGTCCAACCCCTCTGCACTGAGCAGACACCTCCAAGTAGATCAGGCTGCCCAGGGTCACATCAAGTCTGATCCTGAATGTCTTCAGGGATGGGCCCTCAACCACATCACAATCAGGACCTTGCACTGTTGAATCACCTGTGTTATCTGACCTGTTACAAGTGTGTTGCTCACCATATGGCTAGCTGGAAGGAATGACTCTGGTAGCAGTGAGTGGCAAAGGAATTGGACAACACTCACTTTCTGCTATATCCATCCTTCTCCAAAGCTGTCTTTTCAGTGTGTCTCTGAATGCAGATAATTTGTTATTTAAAATGATCCTGCTATTGCTAATGTAAGTTAGGAACTTTTTATAGTGAAGCCACTTCACAAATTGTAATGGTGCCAAAATTATAAACCAAATAGCTGTTTAAGTGTGCAAGTTATCCCATACCTCCACTTGCTGCTGCAGAAGCAGCAGCAGAAATTCAGGCAGTGTGCTGCACAATTCTATTGAATACAGTTGGGCATTTAAAATGGCACTTGACTTTACATGATTCACTCCCTTGGTGTAAGGTTCAGTGTTGTGTTTCCAGTTCCAAATCAATAGCATAGAAGTCTGTTTACAATGAATTGCTCTCATCTCTCTTTTCAGCTGCGGAATCTTTTATATGTTATTATTATCTTTACAAATTCTTATATAACGATTGTAAAAATAAGGAGGAGGCAGGTATATTTTCCCCATTTTGTTTTTTTTTTATTTTATTGGATAAAAAAGGGTAAATTAAATATGCAATGGAAAGGATATTTTGACAGTACTATATCTTAAGCAGACCTGACTGTTAAATTTCTGTGGCAGATGTTTAGTGACTCTTTTTGATTGGGTTTATGCTTCTGATGCTGAACATCTACATATAAATGAATTTCCAACAGAATTAAATTGAAAGTTATTGTTGGTAGCAGCATGGTATAGTAGATTTTGGTAGACTATCAAAATTAAGAAGGCTAAATTAAACAGCAAACATTGGAGAAAAATGAATTTTTATAAGCTATTTACTAGTGACTCCTTCCCTGTCTACCTTTTTTTTTTTTTTCCATTCTAAAAATTGAACAATTTGTCACCCCTTTGTAATTTTCCATTTTCTTCCTCCATACATGCACACTTTCTCTGCTACTTCTGTCCTGAAAGAGAAGAGATTCTGTGTTGATTTTTCTCTGTAGTGGATATTCCAATAATGATGAGAGGTTGATGAACTACATTTCTTATGGCTGATGTTACTTAATAATGTTTCTTACAAATATTTAATTAAGTGTAACCTAACTACATCTTTTAGGTAGTCCTTTATAGTATTTATGGCTGAGATTTTCCAGTGGAATCAGTAATTTCAAAGAAAATGAGACAGATATTTTTGCTGAAAAAGGTAACTGGTTTTATACACCAAAGCACAGCAAGCTTTAGAACGAGGTGACTGGGTGACAAGTGACGTTTATGACAGATTTTTTTAACCTCACATATTTCTCTCTCAACTAGATGTAAAATGTCTTTAAACATGTCCTGCAGAATATATCTCAATTTTTAAAAATCCTGACAAATTACTATTTTGAACATAATATTTAGATTTCTTCTAGTCTTGTAATGATTAACTACAACAAGCCTCTCCAGACTGAATTCTGGATGCAGAATGTATAAGGAATGAGGGTTGAGTTCTCACAGGTCTTTGAGCTGCCACAGAAGAGGAGCTTCTTTTAAGGATCCTCCAAATCATAAAATCAGTCAGGGTTTGCCCTGGTAGGGCATAAATCCTGCCAAACTAGTTTAACCCTTGCTCTCCTCCTACTCTCAAGTCCAGGAGTTTGATGAATTGGGCAAAACAATGAAGGGTTTGGCCCCAGCAAAGCCCTGAGGGGTAGTTGGTACTTAGCACCACCAAGTCTGGTGTCTTGTGCTGCCTGTCAATGGGCCTGGGTGGGCACATAGGCATGAAATTTTGAATTCATTGGGCAAAAAAAAATATGTTAGTGGCTATTGGCCAGTTTCATTTTCAAAATAGTGTATTTAGTGGGGGTGAAATAGAAACAATTCCCCTCTTTGCTGAGACCCTACACTGGGCCAGAAGTCAATTTCACTGCTCTTCCACTGGGGCCACACAGAGAGGCAACTCTTCTCTCCTATACCAGGATGCCTTGTGTATTTGCTCCAGCACATCGTGGGTAAGACTCCATAAGCGTAGTTAGATTTTCCCCTGTTTTCACGTTCCTATTTTCCAAGTTCTGATTGTTTAAACTGTTTATTTCCATGTTTATAAATACCCTTTGTGCAACTACTTCCTGTCAAAAGAAGATCCAAAGAATCTCAGGGAATTTTCCTGATTTTAAAATATTAATAGTACAAATTAATATTCACACAGAAATTAATATTTGTAATTTATAGCAGATTATTAATTTAACATCAAGGTTGGAAGGGACCACAAGGATGATCTAGTTCCAACGCCCCTGCCATGGGCGGGGACACCCTACCCTAGAGCCTCATCCAGCCTGGCCTTAAATACCTCCTGGGATGTGACCCCAACCACCTCCCTGGGAACCTGTTCCAGGATCTCACCACTCTCATGGTGAAGAACTTCCTCACATCCCGTCTGAATCTCCACACCTCCAGCTTTGCTCCATTCCCCCGAGTCCTGTCACTGTCTGATAGCCTATAAAGTTCCTCCCCAGCTTTCTTGTACCCCCCTTCAGATACTGGAAGGCCACAATAATGTCACCGTGGAGCCTCCTCTTCTCCAGACTGAACAGCCCCAACTCTTTCAGTATGTCCTCATAGCAGACGTGTTCCTGCCCTCTGATTGTCCTCGTGGCCCTTCTCTGTGGACACTCCAGCATGTCCACATCCCTCTTGTAACAGGGGCTCCAGAACTGGACACAGTACTCCAGGTGGGGTCTCACCAGGGTTAAGTAGAGGGAGAGAATCACCTCCCTCAACACTTCTCCAGAATGAAGCCCAGGATCTGGTTGGCTTTCTGGGCTGCAAGAGCGCACTGCTAGCTCATGTTGAGCTTCTCATCCACCAGCACCCCCAAGTCCCTCTCCTGAGAGCTGCTCTTCTGCCAGTCACAGCCCAAACTATATTTGTTCTGGGGATTGCCTTGACCCAGATGCAGGACCTTGCACCTGGCCTTGTTGAACCTCATGAGGTTGACTTGTGCCCACCTCTCCAGCCTGTCCAGGTCCCTCTGGATGGTGTCCCTGCCCTCCAGCACATCTGCTGCACCACACAGCTTGTTGTCGTCAGCAAACTTGCTGAGGGTGCATTCAATGCCTATGTCCATGTCATCCACAAAGATGTTGAACAAGACTGGTCCCAGGACTGATCCCTGAGGGACTCCGCTTGTCACTGGCCTCCACTTGGACATGGGCACATTGACAGCCACTCTTTGGGTGCGGCCATCAAGCCAGTTCTTTATTCATCTGGTGGTCCACCCATCAGATCCATGTTTTACCAGCTTGGAGACCAGGATGTGGTGCAGGACAGTGTCAAAGGCTTTGCTCAGGTCCAGATAAATGACACAAGTGGTTTGCCCCTCATCTATCAATGTTGTGACCTGTTCATAGAAGGCCACCAGGTTTGTCAGGCAGGATCTGCCCTTGGTGAAGCCATGCTGATTGGACCCAATCGCCTCTTTGCTATTTTTCTGTCTCAGTAGTGCCTCCAGGAAGATCTGCTGCATGATCTTACCAGGCACAGAGGTGAGACTGAGTGGCCTGTAGTTCCCTGGCTCCTCCTTCCTATCCTTTTTGAAAATGGGAGTTATGTTTCCCCTTTTCCCTTTAGTGGGGACTTCACCAGACTGCCAGGAGTTTGGAATATAATAGAGAAGGGCTTAGCAACTTCATCTGCCAGTTCCCTCAGTACCCGTGGGTGTATCCTGTCAGGTTGCATGGACTTGAACAGTTTCAGGTTCTTCAGGTGATCATGAACCAGATCTTCACTTATGTTGGGCAGCTCTTCCTTCCAGTCTCTGCTGTTATCTTCCATGACTCCAGGAGTGTGACTGGAGGCCTTTGCAGTGAAGACTGAGGTAAAGAATTTGTTGAGAACCTCAGCCTTTTCCATGTCACGTGTGACCATTTCACCTGTTTCCTTTCTGAGGGGGCCCACACCTATCCTAGTCCTCTTTTTACCAGTAATATACCTGTAGAAGTTCTTGGTCTTCCCTTTGACCTCCCTGGCTAGATTCAATTCAAACTGTGCCTTGGCTTTCATAATTGGATCTCTAGCTGTTCAGACAGTTTCCTTATATGGCAGCTTCCTTAAATGAAACGAAGGAGGAATAAACTAGTTAGTTAAGAAAGATGGTTTAATTTCAGTTACATGGTCAGAGGGAGAAGTTAGAAATATAGAAAAGGAGGAAAACAAAGAAGGAACTAAAGCAAAAAGTTACCATCATGGATCAAGGAACATCTCATAGGTCCTGAAGGTTTCAATCACTGGAGCAAGCCTTCAACTTCCAGTAGTTACTTTCTTGGTTTTATACCCTTCCCGATGTCATATGTGGCTGCACTGCCTCATTCAGTTGCCATGGTTATATCACATTTGACTTCTGTTAACACCATCCCATGCTTAGTTGCAGACTATTTGTCTCTAAATTGCATGTGCATCAATCAGCTACAGGGGAGTCTCTCAGTTTGAAGACCACCCAAAACCCATTCCATGACCTTTGGGTGAATTTTCACACTAAGCTCTAGCTTCTATTATGACACTCTTGAACATGGAACTGACAGTCTTGTGAGCTCCATCTTGCATAGCTTGCAGTTTTCTTGGGTTAGCAGTTGCTATAATCACTGAGCTACGTTTAGGATGAGATATCCTGTTCAGTTGCTTTGGTCACTATCTTTGTGGCACAAAGGAAAAGGAAAGGGACCTGGACATCTTGGTTGATGAAAAGCTCAATATGACCTGGCAGTGTGTGCGCACAGCCCAAACAGCCAACTATGTCCTGGACTGCATTAAGAGAAGCGTAGCCTGCAGAGCAAGAGAGGTGATTCTCCTCCTTTACTCTGCTCTTGTCAGACCCCACCTGGAATACTGTGTACAGTTCTTGAGCCCCCAACATAAGGACATGGCAGTGTTGGAGCAAGTCCAGAGGAGGGCCACGAAGATGATCAGAGGGCAGGATCACCTCTGCTATGAATACAGGCTGAGAGAGCTGAGGCTCTTCAGTCTGGAGAAGAGAAGGCTTCGAAGAGACCTTGTGTAGCCTTCCAGTATCTGGAAGGGGCTACAGGAAGGCTGGGGAGGGGCTGTTTACAAGATCTTGTAATGACAGGATGAGGGGTAATGGATTTAAACTGGCAGAGGGGAGATTTAAAGTGGATGTTAGGGAGAAGTTGTTTGCAATGAGAGTGATGAGACACTGGAACAAGTTGACCAGGGAGGTTGTGGATGCTAGGTTCAAAGCTAGGTTAGATGAGGCTTTAAGAAACCTATTCTAGTGGGAGGTGTCCCTGACTATGGTGGGGGGATTGGAACTAGATGATCTTTTATGTCCCTTCCAACCTAAACCGTTCTATGATTCTGTGATTCAATGATTCAGCAACCACACTGCAACCCTGTCACCATCATATTCAATATAATTTTTGAAAGTCTTAAAAAATCTTGAAATACACATATCTTAAAATGTCCATTGTGTTTATTTAATCATTGTCAGTTGTGAAGAAAGTATATTATTAATTGTATTTCTCTGCAATGAGTAATATTTATATTAATACTGAATCTTTCTTATCTTAATTTCTTATTACTTTAACATTTAGACTCCATGTTTCTCTTCTTACTTGCAAGTACCTTGGACAAAAGTTGGGCTTTAGAGTCTTTACTTTTGGAAAAAAAGTCTCATTAACTCATCCTGGCAAATATTTGATAATAATGGAACTGTGACCATGCAGCTTAGAGCTTGTTTCTGTTATCTGGCAAGGGAACTGTCTGAGGAGAAGCAATTAAAATATCACTGCCCACAGACTGCTTATAAATATAAACAGTAGCACTGTTGAATACCTTTACCACTATTAAGTGGCAACCTTAAACTAACATGGACAGGCCATCACTAGATATTTACCAAGTCACACAAAGATGGGCTGCAGCTTCATTATCTTGCATGAGACCAGACTAGACTTACAATGATGTGCAGAGACCTAAATTAGAGTTTTACAGACTGAAAGAGAAAACAAAATGTCTATGGATTATGTATTTTCAGAAAGTATTACTGGGATGTGTAATCAGTGCAGTTTTGTTGATCTTTTTAACTGCCGCCTTTCCTGATTCACCCCATTTTACAATCTTGAAGCTCTGTGATAATTCATACATAGGCAGAGGG
Source organism: Psilopogon haemacephalus (assembly GCA_013396835.1). Classification (NCBI taxonomy): domain Eukaryota; kingdom Metazoa; phylum Chordata; class Aves; order Piciformes; family Megalaimidae; genus Psilopogon; species Psilopogon haemacephalus. The sequence continues at coordinate 8,393 of VWZI01017491.1, read as the reverse complement.
GATAGACTTCAATTACAACTCCTTTCTTGAACATCAGAGAGAAAATGGTTTAAGTTATTTGTGCAGAAGAGATCCATGCGAAATGAAGGAAATGGAGGAGTAGAAACATTCAGATTGTCTAAGTTAGGCAGTCTTTTCATGGAATACAATTAGCAATTACTAGTAGTGATAGTATTTATTACTGATATTGGGGGCTTTGCTTTGTGATATGTATTCTAAAAGTGCCAAACATGGAAAATATGTTAATATATAAATAAGTAAGAGAGTGTGAGAGAAAACAGGCAGGCAGAACTAAGGCCACACAAAAGAAAATAATAATTTTAAATACAAGGCCAGTCAGGTCTTCCAGTTACCAGTACTCAGTTGCTGAAATCTGTTTTGAGTTTATCAGTATTCAGAATAAAATTAATTTTTAGAGTGAAGGTAGCCCATTAATAACATATGCGGAGATGAGGTCAGCTGCTTTTTATGAAATTGATGAATTACTAAGTCTGTTTTAAACTAAATATTTCCAGGGGGGAAATGTTGAGCAAAGTTTAAATAATGAACTTGAGACTATCTTTGTTTACAGATTTAAATAAACCAACATACAGATTTTTTTTCTTTTAATGTAGATAGATATACATATATTTAGGTATAGATTTTATATATAAATCTATGATGGTGCAAAAATAAGCATCAGTGATACAGGTAGTGCTTTAATAGGAGTTAGTTGCTAAAAGTTATAGAAACTAATATCAGAATGTCAGAAAATTTCCATGCCCTGCTGACATGGAACTGTTTATATGTTGACAAATTAAGGAAATTGTTGTTTACCACTTCCCATGTTTGTCATTTACCATTTCCCATGTTTCCATGTCTGTAGTAGTATAGCCTAAATCTACACACACAACCCAAATTTAAAATATCCTTGTACTATTTAGAAGAAAGCTTAATAAAACCTGCCATTTCCTTGCTGTAAGAGTGTTGCTTCTCTGGCTTGGTGCATTGGAAGCTCTTTGTCTCAGCTTTCTCCCTTTGTTGTGCTCCATCTTTGCTCCTCCCCACTGCCCTGCAACCCCCTACCTGAGGCCTTCATCCTGTCCTTTTGATGTTCCTGGCCAAGGCTCCCAATCCCTGATTTCTTTTGGATGATGAAATCTGAAGTGAGTCTTCTGAGCTGCTGTGGAAGTGGGTCTTAGTTCCTGGTTCCTAAAGGCTGACAAATGTGTTTTGTCCATGATGCTTTTGTTTCTGAGCTTTAAAGTGTGGAAAGATGCAAGTGATTGTCTCCTTACAAAATCAGTAATATGGAGAGAAAAGTATTAAGAGATTTTCATCGTTGTGTTTGATGAAATAGGTTTTGGCATGACATGCTACTTCAGCATTTATTATTTATGTGATTTTTATCTTGTCAGGCTTAATCTGCAACATGGTTAATCTTTAATGGATTTAAAGCTGCCTGCAATGTGTTGGAAATGATATGCGAAAACAAGAAAATTCTGTAGCCGTTGTTACTTCCTACACCAGTGACATACCCATAGAGCAGCATTTAACTATTCTAATGAAGGGTTTACAGCTCAGGGAGGGTGTTAAAGTAAGATATGAAAGAGACTGCTCCTAATGTCACCCTGCTGACTCAGACATGTGGCCATACCAGATTCTGGATGAATCAAAATCTCCAAGCCTCATTTTTTTGCCTTCTCCATCAAACAGAGAAAAGCACAGCTGCAATCTTTTGTAGTTTGCATGTGGGGATTTCTCTACACTGTTTCTCTGTATGTGATCTCAGAAGAGGAGATCTGTCATTACTTTCTCCACCTGTCTGTTGACAGCTTTTGAAGGAGAGGATGCACTGGAAATTCTTTGTCTGTCTGTGTGCTCTGGAGTGATTCTGAAAGCATGGGCTTAAAATTTTAAGCATATGTCACTGTAAAAATGTAAGTGGATGTTGCTTTTTAAAAGCTGCCCTTGTTGGCGGGTAAAAATTATTGGGGTTGAATAGTGGCATCCTCCATGTTTGGCAAAAAAAAAAAAAAATAAAAAAATTAGCTGTTTTCTTCTTCATTTGCATTTGAAGCGTATGGGGTTTCACAAATTAGCATTTAGCCAAAAAGCTGACTTGAAAATATGGGTGGGATTGTTATCTTTACTCTGTGCTCCTGACAGTTCCTTCTATGACTGTGCAGCAGAGGGACTGAGTGTGTTCTCTAAAACCCTTAATTTGCATCAGTTTTGGAATATATTCTGGCACTAAATGTTTTAAATGAAGGCAAGAGTTAAAACTCTCTATTGAAAGTTGAAAATATTGAAATTATACTTAGAAGAAAGGAAAGGAAGTTCTTGGAAAATATAAATTGTGGTAAGTAACAATTTTTAACCTAACTTCTGTAGATAGATATGTAGGATTCACATTTTGTAAATCCCATTTTTTATATGGCCATGAACTGTAATGGCTGTAATGGAGATTTTATCAGAAGTGGTTGATTGCACTAAAGTCAGGCTTCAACATATTTGCATGAGATGAATAATTTTTAGGAACAAACTAAAATAGCAGCTTTTACTAAGACTCTACTCAAATAACCAATGAGTTTGCTTGAATAATTTTGTTTACCCGGTTTTTATAGCAACTAAATACCTAATGCTGAAACCAAGTCTACTGAGTGTCCTGAGGCTGTGCAGATCTGTCTCTGTCTAGAACTGCAATTAGATACTCACAATTCAGGTTGATTTTTTAAATTAACGTTACATTTCACATTTTATATTCCAGAATGAATGTTTGATTGTAATTTGTTCTCAATACTTACATTTCCATTGTGAGGCTGAATGGTGTTAGGGGAAAAAAAAATCAAACAAAACAAGAAAACCCAAACACACAAATAGAAACAACAGAAAAAAAAAATTCATACATCAAACCTTTATTTTTAAATAAGAAATAATCTACATCTCTGATTTTTAATAAAGTCATAAACACTTAAAAAAAAATATTTAAGAAGTAGTAGAGAACATATAGAACTGGAGGAAGATATCTAACCATTCAGTGACCTATTCTGAGAGTACAAGGTAAACATTCACATGTCTGTAATACTGTTTTTTGTTTTATGTTGTGTGAAGGTGGGTATTTTTGTTTGTTTTGCTTTTTCTTTTTTTTTTTTTTTTAATTTTTGCATACTTGGTGGACTAATGCTGCTAATAAGAAAAAGATTTGTTATCTGAAAGAAACCTGCCCTGCCAAAATAACCTTTCAGATATATTCGGACAGCCTATTTCCATAAAAATATATCACTTTATAAACTGACTACTCAAGAAAACTTACTGAATCAGTCTAAAAGACCATCTAACTCAGCTTTCTGCCTCCAAGCATGTCCCTAAACAAATGTCAAGGTATGACTAAGCACTAGATAGTCCAATATGGGATATCTTCCTGTATTTTTTCCATATTTAATTTTAATGTGAGAAAATTATTTCTAAGCAAGATATGCTTTTATGTACTTAACAAATTTCAGTGACTTTTTCTTCCAAGAGTTTCCTCAGATTTTGAACCCATACTAAATTTAGTAGCCACAATATTCACTGGAGAGGGGGGAAAAAAAAGTAGAGCTTTAGAACACTTCACACAGGGATTAAAACCCAAAACCCTAACCCAGAATTTATTTGCTGATCTTTGGATTTTAATCTGGATTCCACTAGCTTATTTTTTTGATTCTTAGCTTTACTTCTGTTGATTCTTAGCTTCTCATTAATCCTTAGCCAGTCTATGCTGTAGAAAAACACTTTAAAAACTTTTTTTTCTGCCTAAGTTGATACCTTCATCAGCTCATGTTTGAAGTTATTTAGTACTTTTGCTTAAGTGATTCATGGATTATATCCAGAAATGCAAGTCTCAGAAATTTTGAATTTACCAAAATAACCGGGAAACATTCACCTTAAAGTATATTTCCTTAAAGTATATTCCTTAAAGTATATTTCATTCATAAATGTCTTGAGGTCATAGTGAAAGTGCAGGAGGTCTTCCTTCCACTATCAACTGAAATAATAGTCCGAATGCAATTTTTAAAAACTGATTTTTGCAGTTAGAAGGGAGCAAATTCTACCTCTGCCTTACTCTTTCATGGTCATATTAATATAATGTAGGTGAATTAGATAAAATGATTGATCTAATGAAGTGTTATACAGTACATCTAAGAACTTTAGTCTGTTTGCCTAGTGAAATGTCAGCATGTCTCAAATGGTCTCTCAGAAGAAATTGGCCAATTTGGTCAAAGAATCTTCAAATGATTTACATTATTGTATAAAAGTTTCAATCATTTAACCATAGGAGTGCTTCAAACCTCTTGCTTTTCAAGGTTCTTATCCTGATGCATATACTAGTGTCTAATTTGCTAGTTAGGGGAAAAATATTGGAGTACTTTGACAGGAAAGACCAAAAATGGATTCTGTCCATAAAATATGTCACAAATATAATAAAGATAATTTTCAAAGTAGGCATAAATATAGCAATCAGTTGCAAGACCGTAAATGTACAACCACTCATCATTTACTAGGAAAAAAATGAATGCTGAATGTATGCAAATTTGGAGGAAAATCCTAATAGGCTTCAAAAACCTTCAGTTTTAACAGATTTCCATGTTTGTTTTTTTTTTAATGTTTCCTCTAGACAATCTACATTAAATTGAAATACTAGGAATCACTTACTCATTACTTCAGAGTGATGTTAAAATAAAGGATAAGATAAAGCAGAAATGTAAATAAAGAGAGGCAAGTGATGAAAGATCTCAATAAACCTCTGAGTTTTGTGAAGGATATAAAAACTTAGAAAGATCCAACTCATGAAATGGACAGTGTTAATTTCGTAAAAGCTTACAAACTCTGGAAAACTTTTATTATTGCAGAAGTAACCATAACTTTGCATGTCTAATTTTCTTTTCTCGCATGCCCTTTGTCCAAAAATGAAATTTGAGTTGTTAACAATCCATATAGAGACCATCGCTAAATTGCAAATGAATTATGTTTAAATCAGAAAAATAAAATTTAGGAAAATAACACTAGTATTTGTCCTGTGAGATCAGCTTCAAAATAACTTCAAGTAGCCTACTGTAGTAAAAATTATATAATGATGAATTACAGTATAGATAGGATGTCACATAAAATTTAATATGTTAAAATTGTAATCAGAAATAATTGAACTTTCAACTCAGAAGTAAACAAAATTGCTGAACCAAAAGGAAATTACCATTGATTACAAGTTGAATAAACTGTGTGTATTCAGAATGTCCTGATTTATTGAGATAGAAACTGCTTCTAAGTCCATTAACATAAAGATTTAATGAATGTGTCATGATTTTTGCCAGCTAGTGCAAAGAGTTTGAAATTATTTTAAAATATAATTTTACTTTAATACTGAAAATCAATATTAAAATTGCAAGAGAAGCAATCTCAAATAACAAGACACTAATAAACCAAGCTCATAATAATGACCAAGAAACAATGAAAGTTGCTAACATGCATCACAATTGTTGCTGTTTCATATGTGAAAACTTCTTGTTGTTCACATTCAAATTATCAAATCTTTGCCTTTTGAAGAAAGTAACACATCTAGGAAATACGTCTCTTTTTTGTCTAAAAGTACTGTTTATGTTTCTGTGCTTCCCAGTGAGCAGTCTCTCTTCTAAAAACCTTCCCTTTGAGGTGTAGCCAAAAACTATAGGACATTTACTTTCATGTTTAATCTTCTTTCTGTGCCCTGCCCAGTTTTTTACCACAAGCTAGAGAGCATTTAATAAGCCTGATGCATATAATGAAATGATAGTGTCTTAAAAGGAATTAGGTGCTTCTGTAAAATTGATCTTTAGAGGATGATACATCAGGATGATTTTGTAGTATGTTACTATACTGATTAATATTGCTGTACAGATTATTATTCTGTCAACTAGGCAAAAATGGGAAAAGTGACTTATAGGATAAGAGATCTCCAATACAGCTTAATTCTTCATTTGAAAAATAATTTCATTTATGATTCAATAAAAAGTGAATAATTCCGATACCAGTTAAAGATTAAAAGCATAAAATCCATTCATGATTTTGTGGCTGTTGGTGAGGACCCTTTAAGCATCTAGATAAATAGGAAGAGATAGACTGGGGTTTTTTTCAGACTTTTAACATTATATACAGACACATTAAAAAACAAAACAAAACACACACACACAAAAACCTCTACAAAAAACCCAAACAATTATGCTTTCTGACGTCCTATTAACTTAACAATACCAGAGATTTTGTAAGACACACTCTTGATTTCTTTGAGTGGAGAGCTTTGAATTGAAACCCTCCCTCTTCCTAGTGAATTTTGGATGTTTCTTCTATTACATGTGAATTCTATAAAGGATAAATAGTTAATTTAAATTCTATAATCTAATCCTTTCTAGAGTAAGGAATAATTTTTAATTCATATAAGATCTAAAGAGAATGTGCAAGAAATCATGTTGAAAACTTTTAAGTATCGGTTTGTAAATGAGAGGAGTGGCTTCTTCCTCACACATGATGCCCATGTTCTGAGCACATTGATAGCACAGTACTGCACTGTCCTTCTATTTACCACTAGATTGGGTGAGTATTCCTTTCCCTAGGAGGTTCCCATGTTGTTCCAGTCTTTCATGTTCATGGTATTCCAAGGATATCTAAAAGTGACATATTTGAGAATAAATTTCTTTGTCAGGTAAAAACGAATATTACCTTGACGTGCGATCACTATTCATGGGAACTCTAGACTTCTAGGAGTTTTCAATATGGGGTGTTAATTGTCGTCATCACCGCTCTTTTAAGTATATTTTATCAGACAGTGTACACCTCTGGGTACAAACAGCATATGTTAGAATTACTGGAGATATTCCTTTCACTCAAACAGCAAACAAACAAAAGCATAAAATAAAAGGACAAAGTGAATAAAAGGTATCTCTATCCAGACAAAAGTCCTCAAGTATTCATTCTCCTCCACTATTTTTTTTTGTATGTCTGTGATTACTATAAATACAACATTTAAGCTACTTAAATCTAATTTTCTTCTATTTTCCCTCTATTATTGCTCCTAAAAGTAATTTATATGGAAACAAGTAGCTCAAATGTAAGTTGAACACCTCAGAAATCACCTAAGTAGCATCAAAAAGTCTGAAATGCTGTTTGTATTTATTTTCAGGTTTCATCCTTTCTTTACTTTCTGCATTACAAGGTTGTCATTGAACTCCTTTACTGTCATAAAATGAGTGGTGAAGCAGAGGGGTAGTTGATTACAACATAATAAACAACTTGAAACTGTCAGAATATTATTTCTCAAATTGATTATAGGATTCATAAACTATGCTATTAACTCTCAAGAGAAAATCAGAGTCATTTATTTAATTCCAGTTCAAAGATTTAAGATGTTAACAATTTACTATAGATGCCTTTCTTAAAAAGTGATATCAATGTATATGATTACAAGTTATAGTTAATTTTGGTCTCACAGTCAGAGACCAGAAGAAGATGTATGAAGTATTCTGAGATGTCTGTAAAAATACTAGAATAGCTTGAACTGCTTTTGCAGAAGTGGAGTTCTAACTCCTATGATGTGTCCAGTTGTATTGGGTTGAGGCTAGCTGCCCCCACCTTGAGCCCAGAAGCCCAATAAAAGACTCAAAATGATTTGGAAGTAAAAAGGGTAAATTTTAACAATAAGTAAGAGGGAAAGGGATTTTTTACAGCAGGTGGGAGAATGGGAAACAAGCTTTGGGATATGGGGGATAAGGGAAAAGGGTACAGAGACCAGGGAGAAGGGGGAGAAGGAAAAAAGTACAACCGCTGCAGGCAGCTGAAGTTCGATTGGCTTTGGAAAGCAGGATGCAGGAATCCTATAGCGAAAAGTCTCAGTCCCAGTCTCAGCAGACAATAACGGTGCAACATAAAACACACGGCGGCAGGGAGACACGTGCTGCAGCAGCACAGAGCACGAGCAGATGCTTGACCAGCCGGCACGAGGGGAAGAGAGCGAAGAAGAAGAAGAAGAAGAAGAAGAAGAAGAAGAAGAAGAAGAAGAAGAAGAGAAGAAAGGGGGGGGACTGGGTTCCCCCTCTTATAGTCCCAAAATCCTAGCCGGAAGTGGGAGTGTCTAACCATGCAACCTGGGAAAAGGGTGAAACCATTCCTTGGGAAAAGACAGGGGGTCCCAGGTGGGCTTAAACCTTCACATTCCACCTCTTGGTTAGACCTCTACCATCTTCCTGCAAATAGATCTTCCTCTTTGGATGGTGTCCAGGGTATGTGATGTGTATCTGAAGTCCTTGATGTGAGCCCTCTCACAGTCTCAACGATACTCCAGAGCAAGGGTTTCCTCCAGAGCAAGTGGGCGCAAGCAGAGCAGGAACCATGTAGGAAGGAACACA
>VWZI01017486.1:0-21375 GCA_013396835.1 Psilopogon haemacephalus | reverse complement strand
TCCGAACCTCTCCTCTCATTTTATTTTATATTCTCTTTTCTTTTTTCTCTTTTATTTTCTTTTATTTCCTTTCCTTTTCCTTTCCCTTTCCTTTTCTTTTCTTTCCTTTCCTTTTCTTGTATTTTCTTTTCTTTTCTTTGTTTTGATTTGATTTTTCCTTTGTTTTTGCCACCCCATCAAGGACTGGGAATTATGGAAGTGTTTCAACCACATTTCCTCCCTGTTGTGCTGTTCCCCTTGCTCAACCGAGGTCCCCAGAGTTTTGCCAAGCAAGAAGAAAGCCCAGGATGGCCATGGGGTCTTAATACATTTTTCAGGTAGTCATGAAATAGCTGTCAGAATGAGGTGAGGTGGAGAGGATGCTACTGGGAAACATGAGGTGAAGATGCTACTGCTAGGAGAGGTGAGGTGGAGATGACGCATCGAGGAGAGGTGAGGTGGAGATGCTGCTACTGGGAAAGGAAAGGTGGAGGTGCTGCTTCTGGGAGAGGTGGGGTGGATGTGCTGCTACTGGAAGAGGTGGGGTGGAAGTGATGATGCTGGAAGAGGCAAGACAGAGATTCTGCTATGGGGAGAGGCAAGGTGGAGATGCTGCTACTGGAAGATGTGAGGTGGAGGTGCTGCTTCCGGGAGAGAACAGGTGGAGATGCTGCTACTCGAGAGATGGGTGGAGGTGCTGGTACTGGGAGAGGAGAGGTGGAGGTGCTGCTGCTGGGAGAGGTGGGGTGGAGGTGCTGATGCTGGGAGAGGCAAGACAGAGATGCTGCTATGGGGAGAGGCAAGGTGGAGATGCTGCTACTGGGAGAGGTGGGGTGGAGGTGATGCTACTCAGAGAGACGAGGTGTAGATGCTGTTACTGGGAGAGGAGAGGTGGAGATGCTGCTACTGGGAGAGGTGGGGTGGAGGGGCTGATGCTAGGAGAGACAAGACAGAGATGCTGCTATGGGGAGAGGCAAGGTGGAGATGCTGCTACTGGGAGAGGTGGGGTGGAGGTGCCAATGCTGGAAGAGGCAAGACGAAGATGTTGCTACAAGGAGCAGTGAGGTGGAGATGCTGCTCCACAGCTCTGGAGAGGGCAGTGGCAGCCCAGACCAGCTCAGTTCTCTCCCAGCAGCTGTGCAGGTTCTGCAAGCGCTTTTGAAGATGTTCCCATTCTCCATCCAACAGCTCTGGGCCAAACAATGTCCCTGGGAGAGCAGGGAATTCAATCAGGAACGAGAAATTTAACAGTTCCTAAATTCATGCCCCGAGACTCTCATCCTGCTAGAAGGGTTTGCAGTGAGTTTGGGGGGGTGGGGAGGGGGTAGCTGCTTCACCTGGAGCTAAATCACAGTTGCAAAGGGGGAGGTTTGGGAGTCGGAGAAAGATCTGCATCCTCTTAGGCTTTAGCCACCAGAAACTAAGTCCCAGGATTTAAATTTGGGACAGAGGGAAGGAGAGATTTGAATCCCAGATTGCCCTCCCACAGGGTTTGTGCACCCAAGGAAGGGTTTTCCAACCCTGCCCGACAGTGGTGGCTTTGGCAGTCACCTCATGCTTGCTGCAAGTTCTGCATCTTTCATCTGGACACAGGGCGGAACTAAGGGGATGGCTGCTGCCTGGGGAAGCTCCACTGAGACCCAGCAAAGGGCAGAGCTAAGGGGATAAACCTGCCCAAATCTCACTTTCCAAGAGACAGCCTTAAGGTGACAACAGTTTCAAGAACCATGGATTAGTGGTAGAAGAGCAGGTCCATGGTGACAGCTCTTGGGGACAATGATTTAATTTTGAGGACATCTCCCCCACCCAGTAGCCCCTCGTGTTGTAGCCCCAAGACACAGATGTCTATGGAGACTCAAGAGAGCCATCCTGCTCCACAAAAGCTCCCCAGGGGCTTCTCCAGCCTCCTTGGCTCCTCCACACTCCCGTCTCACAGAATCACAGGATGCATCGGGTTGGAAAGGAGCCTCCAGGGTGATCAATGGTGCCAGGTCCAGCTGGAGAACTGTAACTAGAGGAGTCCCCCCAGGGAAGAGTACTGGGTCCAGTCCTGTTCAACATCTTCATCAATTACATCAAGGAAGGGACAGACAGACAGAGTCCGCTCAGCAAGTTTGCAGATGACACCAAACTGGGAGGCTTGGCTGATCCAGCTGAAGGCTGTGTGGCCATCCAGAGAGACCTGGACAGACTGGAGAGCTGGGCACAGAGGAACCAAAGGAGGTTCAAGCGCTCAAGTGCAGAGTCCTGCATCTGGGGAGGGAGGAAAAATAACCTGCACCAGTAGAGGTTGGAAGGTGACCTGCTGGAGAGCAGCCCTGTGCAGAGGGATCTGGCAGGTAACAAGTTAACCATGGGACAGCAATGTGCCCTCGTGGCCTGAAAGGCCAATGGGATCCTGGGCTGTATTAAGAAGAATGTGTCCAGCAGATCAAGGGAGGTTCTCCTCCTCCTCTACTCTGCCCTGCTGAGACCCCATCTTGAGTACTGCCTTCAGTTTTGGGCTCCCTAGTTGAAGAGGGAGAGGGATCTGCTGGAGAGGGTCCACCTGAGGGCTATGAGGATGACTAGGGGACTGGAGCACTGCCTGATGAGGAGAGGCTGATGCACTTCGTCTGGAGAAGAGAAGGCTGAGAGGGTATCTAATAAATGTTTATAAATATCTGAAGGGTGGGGATCATGAGGGGGTGGGGACAGGCTCTGCTCACCTGCTCCCTGGGACAGGGCAAAGGGCAATAAGCTGCAGTGGGGTGCAGGGAACAGGCTCTGCTCCCTTGCTCCCTGGGATAGGACAAAGGGCAATGGGTGTAAGCTGCAGCACAGGAGGTTCCAGCTCAACACAAGGGGGAACTTCTTGACTGTAAGGGTCACAGAGCACTGGAACAGGCTCCCCAGAGAGGCTGTGGAGTCTCCTTCTCTGGAGGCTTTCAAGGCCTGTCTGGATGTGTTCCTGTGTGACCTGAGCTAGATTGTCTGGTCGTGCTGTGGCAGAGGGGGTTGGACTGGATGATCTCTTTGGGTCCCTTCCAACCCCTGACATCCTGTGAGCCTGTGAGCCTGTGATCCTGTGGAACACCCCAGCAGTCAGCAGGGACACCTCCAGCGAGATCAGGCTGCCCAGGGCCACATCAAAGCTGATGTACTGAATGCCTCCATGGGTGGGGCCTCAACCAGTGCCCATGGGAAGTACCTGAGCAACCCAAAGTCCCAAACCAGCAGTGAAACCCAGCCCCGGGCATGGTCCCCACACTCCCGGGGACTGTCCCCAGGCCAAGGCTTGCCATGAGATGCTCTTGCCACAAGATGGGGCCCGAAGATTGGGAATGCCAGCGTGACTCCGGGCACTTGTAGGGACTGGATGACCTCAGGGCTGGCCCTGAGGACATGCCTCTGACCTTGAGGTGGACAAAGACCCTCACCGGACGTCCCTTTTGGTGGCCTTTTTGAGCAGCTGGGTGGGTATAGTGGGAGATGAGTCACCTGCTGAAGAGATATGACTTCACCATGAGAGTGGTGAAAGCCTGGTCCCTGGTTGGGACCACATCCCTGGAGGTGTTTGCAGCCAGGCTGGCTGAGGCTGTGGGCAGCCTGATCTAGGGTAGGGTGTCCCTGAGCATGGCAGGGGGGTTGGAACCAGATGATCCTTGTGGTCCCTTCCAACCCTGACTAATTCTATGATTCTATGACTTAGAAGTGGGGAGGTCCTGCAGAGCATGAGGGTTATCCAGAGGTCTTCAGCCTTCCCAAGATCCCAGAATTACCATATTTCACAGAGGGAGTGATGCTGCTGGGAGAAGTCCCCAAGTCCCCAGGCAGGGCTATCCATAGGAGGGATTGTGCCATCAAATCACAGAATGTTTGGGGTTGGAAGGGACCCTTAAAGGGCATCTAGTAGATGGGGTAGCCTGTCCTGAACCCAGGATGGAAGGGGGCCCTGAGGGTGGAGCCATGGAGTAGCAAGAAACCCCAGTGCATCCAAGGCCAGGACTGGAGAGGGCTGGTGGAGCCGTCACACTGGGTGAGTGGTAGATCACCCCTCCAGTATCTGGGCTGACTGTCCTCTGCTCTCCATGTCCTTTTCAAACTGAGTTGTGTGAGCAGGTAAAGAGTCAACTTCTGTCTTCAAAGAGCAGATAAACTCCTCTGGTGGCTTCAGGATGAGCAGAGAAGAACTGAAAAGAAAACCCAACTTTACAGCAGCTGATAGTACCCACGGAGGTGTTAGCAAGGTGGAGAGGGTTGCATGGGGACACTGATGACATTGTGGCAGGCAGAAACCAGCTCCCCTGAAGCAGGCACTTGTGTTTCAGTGAAGGGATGGCCAAATCCTTCCATCCATGGAGGCTCAAGCATTGCAATGCACTTCAAGCACCCCGCTTCCTATCCAGCACCCCAAAACCAAGGGCTGAGGGGTTGCACTTTGAAGAAGGGGACCCCAAGACAACCCATTGTCACCTGTCCTAACCATTAGATGGGATGGAGAGACCTGGAAGGTGAAGCCAAGAGTGCAAAATCTGGGAGAGAAGCCCAGTTCCATGGGATGTGGGAAAATGAAAGGTTGCTGGTGGTCTGCCCCGGGTCTCATGTCCATTACAAGGTCTTGTAATGCCAGGATGAGGAGGAATGGGTTTAAACTGGCAGAGGAGAGATTCAAACTGGGTTAGGAAGAAGTTCTTTATAGTGAGGGTGGTGAGACACCGGCGCAGTTTGCCCAGGGATGTTGTAGCTGCTCCTTTCCTGCAGGTGTTCAAGGGCAGATTGGATGAGGCCTTGAGGGACCTGTTCTAGAATGGTTTAGGTTGGAAGGGACCTCAAAGCTCATCCAGTTCCAACCCCCCACCACAGGCAGGGACACCTCCCACTACATCAGGTTGCTCAAGGCCTCATCCAACCTGGCCTTCAACACCAACACCTTCAGGGAGGTTGTGGAGCACAGGATAACCCAATGTGATCAAAGAATCACATTGGGTGATTCTGTGATCCACAGCCTTCCTGGGCAACCTGTGCCAGTGTCTCACCACCTTCACTGGAAAGAACTTCCTCCTAACATCCTGTTTAAATCTCCCCTCTGCCAGTTTAAACCCATTCCCCCTCATCCTGTCACTACAAGACTTGGTCAATAGTCCCTTGCCAGCCCTCCTGTAAGCCCCCTTCAGATACTGGAACACCACTACAAGGTCTCCTGGAAGCCTTCTCTTCTGCAGGCTGCAGAACCCCAACTCTCTCAGCTTGTCCCCATAGCAGAGTTGCTTCAGCCCCCCAAGAATCTCCGTGTCCCCACATTTTTGCATACAGCCAAAACGTGTGGGGGGGGGGGGGGGTACCCCACCCTTTTTTTTTTCCTTCTCTTTCTACTTCTCCATGTGTAAGTGTCCATAGGCAGTTGCCACTGAAGAGGTGAAGGTTAAGTTGTCTTCTCCCTCCCCAGGAACTGAGCAGCAGAATAATGTCTTGCACAAATAACCTCTTCTGCTCCCTATGCCAGCTGTTTGTTCAGGGCAGAAGGACCTCCCCCAGAACCATATAACCAATGGGCAGGGGTTTTGAGGACCATATAACCAATGGGTGGGAGTTTTGAGGACCATATAACCAGTGGGTGGGGGTTTTGAGGACCATATAACCAATGGGTGGGGGTTTTGAGGACCATATAACTCATGACTTGGGGTTTTGAGGACCATGTAACCAATGGGCAGGGGTTTTGAGGACCATATAACCAATGGGTAGGGGTTTTGAAGACCATATAACCAATGGGTGGGGGTTTTGAGGACCGTATGACCAATGGGCAGGGGTTTTGAGGGGATTTGTCTGTTTTGAAGCCATCCCCTTCCATACCTTAAGGCAGCAATTTTTATGCTTCCCATCAGTGCCCACCTTCACACCTTCCAGCTGTGACAGCATAACTACATGGCCACTGTGCTCAAGTGTTTCATAACCTGCTGTCACCTAAGTCACCTGCTGTTCTAGTGGGAGGTGTCCCTGGCTATGGAACTGGATGACCTTTGAGGTCCCTTCCCACCTAAACCATTCTATGATTCCACGATCTCTACCCTCCCCTTGCTCTGTCTCTACCAGGCAGGTCACCACAATGCCCCACACCAGGCTGCTGCTCCTCCTCGCCCTCCTCTGTGCCACCGAGACCAGCCGGGCTCTCCGCCTCTACGACGCCGCCTCCATCTTCAGCTGCCTGAACGCAGCCCTTGCCGAAGCCCAGAAGAGCCACCCGGAGGAGAACACCATCTTGGAGAAGCGCGGCTTCGCGTCCCCGTCGCCAGAGGAGGTGTCCGAGGAGGAGGAGGAGGAGGAGGTGGAGGAGGCGGCGGACGAAGAGATGGGGAAAAGGACGTTCCCGGGGGAAGGCCATTACAAATATGTCTCCCAGGCGCAGGTGAAGGGGAAGAGCTTCCAGAACCGGGCCAAGAGCGACCGCCGCACCAAGGTCACCCTCTCCCTCGACGTTCCCACCAACATCATGAACATCCTCTTCAACATCGCCAAAGCCAAGAACTTGCGGGCGAAGGCTGCTGCCAACGCGCACCTCATGGCCCAGATCGGGAGGAGGAAGTGACCTCCCCAGTGGGGGTGGAGGGGTGGAGGAGTTAGGGGGAACTTGGAGCAAGGCTGGCTACAAGTGGGGGCCACCACCCAGCCCCAGCCTGCTGGCCAGAGGGGACTGATGGCCCTGTAGGGTATCAGTGTTGTAAATTTTTGACCCATAGAGCTACCTAACTTTCACATCTCTTCTTCCTCCTTCTCTCCTTCCTGTTCTCCTCCATCCCTCCTCCTGGGCATTTCCATGTGTGGGGAAGAGGCTTGTGTCCAAGGCAGGGCAAGGTGGTGGTGGGGGGGTGTGTGTCACCTCTGGAAGATCCCTGATTAAAGCTACAATCTCTTGAGTTTCCAACGCTTTGTTCTCCCATCGCCTCCACCAGGTGCTCACTTGGGTACCTCTGGATCTGTGGACTTTCCAAAACGTCTCTCCAGCTCAGCCTCATGGCCCCATTCCCACCACAGTCCAACTCCTTCTCAAGTTCCCAGATATAGACTGTCCCTACACACAGTCATCACAAAACAAGACTGCTCAGGGGGACCTCAGGAGGGATTTCCCAGTTCTGGTCTTGAGGACTCCCTGAGTTGAAGGTATTCTTACAGCTACTCCTTTTCCCACTAGCGTTTTCAGCAGTTGCAGCTGGGGCAACATCAGCTTCCACAGCCACATGCACCTTCATGAGTGTCCCTAGGCCTTGGGTTGGTGAGTTTGGACCCAGGAGTCACAGGTTCCTCCCTGACTGCTCCAGAAACACCCCACAAGGGTCTGTCCATGTCATCCAATTCACCTTCCCACCTTTCTGTCTCTCTGCCTTTTCTGGTCAACCTCTGTACCAGTCCTGGGGATCCTCTTACACAGACTGTCCCCTGTCACCTTGCTCTTTTCCACCCTCTGCTGACCCCAGCTCACCAAGCTCTTGCCCCTTCACCCTGGACTGTTTATCCATTCCTTTAAACCTCCCTTTCACTTCACCTCCTAGCCCAGCTCCAAGATGGAACTGCATCTCACGGCTTCCATCCCTGCATGCAGTAGGCATGGGAAGTGGAGAAAAATGCCACCCCTCTTCCCCAGGAGATGTTTGACAAGAGCAGCAAAGCAGCTCCCACCAGCCCCGACCAGAGCTTGGTCATGGGGAGCACTCCATGGGGAGTATTAAGAGGAGACATGTCTGAGGTTGAAGGCTTGGCAGCCATCTCTAGAGGCATAGCTGGAGCCATCTCTTCCCCCTCCCACTGGCACCCAGAGGAGGCAACACAGCTGAATTCAGCCCCAGAGGACCCAAGCTTAGGAGATCAAGGTTCCCAGTAGACCCTCAGCCTGGGGACTCAGGACCCAAGTTCATCTGAAGACCAAAAACCAAAACCAAAATCATACACCAGGTCCTTTGGGTGTTCTCCCTGTTTTAACACTCAGGGAAACTGAGGCCCACGTGAACATTCATGGTCAGGCTAAGCAGGACAAAAGCAAGCTCAGACCTGGCTGGGCATGCAGCTAGACACACTCTCATTCCTTTCTGGATCTGCCCAGAGGTGTCCCCATGTTGTCCAGCTCAGACTTTCTGATGCACAGACCTGTCTAGAGGAGTCTTGGCACAGCAGGAAGTGAGAGAGCCAAGGGAGAAAGTTGAAGAGATTTTGCCCAGTGAGCTGCAGTAAAGCAGTGTCCCAGGCTGGGAACAGGCTTTTCCCCACCATCAGCTGCTGTGGAGATCTGCACCAGACCTACTTGGGGGTCTTTTCCCAGCACCAGATTAGATAAGGGAACATCTCTTGCCCTGTGCTGGAAATGCACACAGCACATGCCTGAGGCACACCCTTGGGTCTTTCTTCTTCTCTCCTTTACTGAAGGCAAATCCCATCAAAGTGACACCCTGGGAGCAGGTGAGCCCAAGGTATCTGCTGGCACTGGGCTGTGCTTGCACATCCAAAGCTGAGATGGGGGCAGCAGATACCAGTTGATGCTGAGTGATGGAGAAAGCAGAGATCTTCCCTCTCCAGATGTATCCCTGTGGGGGGAATCTCACCCACACCCACCATGAGCTTGGGCAAACCCTTCCACAATTAATCCTCCTCCTCAACTTCTGTCAAGCAGGAGCAGGGGGTGGGCTTGGAAGGGCTGAGCCACAGGTGGAGGTTAAAGCAGCCAGACACCCTGAGGAAGCTGGATGTGGAAAGAGCAGCACTGACATTCCCATCAGCACACACACCTGGGGCTGGGAGCAAGCAGAGCCAAGGCCACCAAGCTCAGAAAGGACAGCACTGAAGATGTGCAGCTCTGCAGAAGGATTGGGTCTCTCCTGCCATTTCTGGAAGGGATGAAACCCAAACTCTTGGCATTGCCCTCAAAAAGCATGGTTTGCCCAGGTGTGGGTGCACAGACACTGCACACTCATGCTGGCCAATAGATCCTCCTGTGTCTACTGCTGGGTCACATCCAGCCTACTTATAATCCTTCCCCCAGGTCTTCCCTGGCCTCCAGAAAACCCCTTTAACTCCTTCTTCTCTGTGTGACAATGCTTGAAAGCCTCCTCCACCCACAGAGATGCTGCTCCTGTGCCAAGCAGGACAGGGAAAGGTTTGCCTCCCTGCACTTAGGGCTGGAGAGGCCCCACCTTGAGTACTGGGCTTAGTTTTAAGGCCACTGGGGTGCTGGAGTGTTTCTAGAGAAAGGCAACAAAGCTGGTGAAGGGTCTGGAGAACAGATCTCATGAGGAGCAGCTGAGGGAACTGAGGTTGTTTAACCCAGAGCAAAGGAGGCCAAGGGGAGACCTTCAGGCTCTCTAGAGCTCTCTGGAAGGAGGTTGGAGCCAGGTGGGGTTGGCCTCTTCTCCCAGAAAACAAGTGATAAGATGAAAGAAAAGAGCCTCCTGGGATGTCCTATCCAACTCTGGGGATGTTTTGCCCCACTCCTGGGACGTCCAGTCCTGCTCCTGGGATCACAGAATGGTGAGGTTTGAAAGGGACCTCTGGAGATCATCTAGTCCAACCTCCCTGCCAAAGGAGGTTTGTCTACAGCAGGTTGCACAGGGCCATGTCCACCTGGTGGGTTTGAAAGTCTGCAGAGAAGGAGACTCCATGACCTCCCTTGGGCAGCAGGTTCCAGTGCTCCATCATCCTCAGTGATGCCCTGCTCTGCTCCCAGGAACAGAGCCAGCCCAAGCCACACAGGAGCTCTGCATGGATCCCTTTCAACACAATCATGACACAGAGAAGAGCACATTAAGATGCCAAATCCTATCCCATACTTCAGGGGAGGGTAAGAAACTTCCCTCCCTCTCAGTGCCAAGTCCTTGAGCAGATGGATTGGTGCTTTGCTCTGCTTCATGGTCCCCTCAACATGCTTTTGCTTTCCCTCATGGACTTCTGCCTTCCAGGCCACTTTCTGCAGCTTCCACCCCTGGGAGAGTTTCATTTTCTGTTCTCCCTCTTGCCAGGCTCCAAACCTCTCACCAAACTCAAGAAGAGTGGTGGGACAGAGGTCATCCCTCCCACGTCCAAGGCACTACAGCTTCAGTAGCTCCTGCAGGGCACACCTCCATGCCTTGAGTCTAAATCAAATACTGGGGCTCGTGTTTCTGGCCTCTGGGACATCCCATGCCAGGAGCTTTCTTGCTTTTGTGTGTGCTGCATGGAAAATAAAACCATTGTCCGTTTGCAGTGGGATGGTCTTCTTGGTGCCTCTTATGTCATTTCTTCTCACCCCTCTCCACAGTCTCCCCATGTTCTCCAGGACAACCAGCTTCTGTGGCACTGGTTAAAGAGGAACCAGCACTGCCCAGTTGTCTTGTGACATCATAGAATCAGTCAGGGAAAGGACCACAAGGATCATCTAGTTCCAAGCCCCCTGCCATGCCCAGGGACACCCTACCCTAGATCAGGCTGCACACAGCCTCATCCAGCCTGGCTGCAAACACCTCCAGGGATGTGACCCCAACCACATTCCTGAACAACCTGTTCCAGGCTCTCACCACTCTCATGCTGAAGAACTTCCTCCTCATGTCCAGTCTGAATCTCCCCACCTCCAGCTTTGCTCCATTCCCCCTAGTCCTGTCACTACCTGAGAGCTTAAAAAGTCCCTCCCCAGCTTTTTTGTAGGCCCCCTTCAGATATTGGAAGGCCATAAGAAGATCACCTGGGAGCCTCCTCTTCTTCAGACTGGAGACTCAACTCTTTCAATCTCTGTAGAGGTGCTCCAGCCCTCTGATTATCCTCTTGGCCCTTCTCTAGACATGCTACAGCAAGTCCACATCCCTCTTGTAATAGGAGCTCCAGAACTGGATGCAGTACTGCAGGTGGGGTCTCACCAGAGAAGAGTAGAGGAGGATCTATCAGTGATGGAGAAGCCAGTCCAGCCCCATGCCATTGCCCCAAAGGAGTAGTTCCTGTCTATCCCCAGAAGACTTAAAGCCAAAGAGACTCCAGGCTCTATGGGTCTGCAGGTGCCAGTCCTTCACATCAGCTTGATGACCTTACATGGCTACACCTCCCTGAGCAGCAACACCTGGCCTCTTTGCCACCTCTTTAGCAGAGCCCAGCTCTAACTTCTATAAAAGGCCCAAGAGGGAGGTGGGTGGGATGTGGTCTGGTCTCAGTGAGGTGGTTGTGTGTGTGGGTGAGTAGCCCAGGAAGTTCAGAGCCATGGTGAGTAGCTGTGGGGCTTGGGTTTGCTCTCTGACAGCTGTGGCTGATTATCCTCAGCTCTGTAGGAAGGTGAAGCTGAAGGAAGTGGACTTGCTCCTGGCTATGGGCTGCTCTGGGGGCAAAAGTGGTTGTAGGCTTTAGAGGAGCATTATGAGCCCTGGAGAAGGGGCTTCTGAGGATGCAGAACTTATACCTGAGTGTGTCCAGAGCTAGGCTGGTATTCACCCTGTCCTGACCTCAAGAGGACTGCCTTGCTGAGGTGTCTTCATACATGCCTGTCTCTCTGCATGAAGATACTTTGAAGGTTTTGTGGGTGGCCTCTGACACAAGGCTGGGCTAGCTGCTCACCTGGTGCTGCTGTGGAGCTGGGGATGAAGGACTGTCCTTGTGCAGGTTGGCTCAACATCCCTGTTCTAGCCCTGGCATGGGGCTGTTGGGGTAGGAGGAAGACTGCAGTGGTGGCTGAGGGCTAATATTTTAGGTATCAACCCTCAAAACAGGACCTTCCACTCTAGTACAAAAATTTGCTGCCCTATTTCTGTGCTTGGCTGGGATCCTCCTATGCAAGAAGGAAATTTGAGAGTTACTGTGTTGGGTCTCCAGATGAGTGTCCTGCCCTGATCACAACTAGAAGCAGGTGGTGAGGGCAGTCTAATTCTTGGGTAAAGCCATCAGAGACTTTTCTGTCTTGTAACTCAGGGCATCCTGAAGCGGATGTGAGGTTTTTCCAGCCTGGTGGACTTCAGTGGAAGTCTTGCTCCAGTTTCTGTGAACTCAAAAGCCAGGGCTTTACAGCCTCCTGTGTCAAGGAGCTCAACTGCTCAGCCACCCTTTCTGCACAGCATTTCCTCCCTTTGGTTCTACAGTCAAGGGAAGTTGCTTTGTAGAGTGGTTTAGGTTGGAATGGACCTCATGATCATCTAGTTCCAACCCCTCACCATAGGTAGGGACACCTCCCACTGGAACAGGTCACTCAAGGCCCCATTCAACCTAGTCTTGAACACCTCCAAGGGGGGAGCAACTGTTAGTTTTTCATGAAGAAGATGGATGGTCCCTGCCCATCATCACTTGGATTCTCTCTAGCTGTGTCCAGCCAGATGACCCTGCATGGTTGTACTGGGTGTAATTAGAGATGACAAACTGCTCAGTCAGTTCTGGAAGTCAAACAGCACAGGCTCATCACATCAGAGACAGACAAAGGTCCTCTGCTGCTGCCCATCTGGGTGGGGAGCAAGGGCATTGTTGTCTAAGGCTGCCGGGGCTGAATCATTCCCACCTTGGGTGAAGTACCTGAGCAGGCTTTCTATGCTCTGCCTTCTGTTTCAAGGCAGGGTGGACTTGACAGCCATGATGTGCCCTAGGTTCAGCACTTGGGCTTGGTGGCCTGCTCCTGGGAATGGAGCTCTTGAGCAACATCAGAACAGTGCTGGGATGCAGAAGGCGCTACTACAGTGGACTAACCTCTGCCTCAGCCCTGGTGGGAGATTCAAACCTCTCTCTGAAGGGTTTAATGCTCAGTTTTGGCTCACTCAGCAGATCTTGGGTGCCTGCTATGGAGCAAATGTCCTGATGACTGCCTCCAAGCTGGGTTAATATTCCTCTTGTCCCTAAGTTGTTGGCCATGTGCTCTGTAAAGACACCCAGAAGCTCCAGCTTTAGTCTAATTCCTCAGTGAGCACTCCTAACCTCCTTCTCTCCCATCCCCATCCAGAGGGAGTGTATTTCAATCCACATTGGCCAGGCTGGTGTCCAGATGGGCAACTCCTGTTGGGAACTGTATTGCCTGGAGCATGGAATCAAGCCAGATGGCACCATATGCCCCATTGCATCCTCAGAGCAAGCAGACTCTTCCTTTGGAACCTTCTTCAGTGACACAGACTCAGGGAAATATGTGCCCAGAGCAATATTTGTTGACTTGGAGCCCAGTGTTGTTGGTAAGTCACGGAAGGTCTCCAAATCTTTTTTGGGAGTGGGAGGAGGCTGTGTTCTCTGACTTGAAGTGGATCTGGGTCGAGGCAATCCCAAGCACCAATACAGGTTGGGCAGTGACTGGCTGGAGAGCAGCCCTGAGGAGAGGAACTTGGGGATGCTGGTGAATGAGAAGCTCAACATGAGGCAGCAGTGTGCACTTGCAGCCCAGAAAGCCAACCAGAGCCTGGGCTGCATCAGGAGAAGTGTGGCCAGCAGGGCGAGGGAGGTGATTCTCCCGCTCAGCTCTGCTGAGACCCCACCTGGAGTACTGTGTCCAGTTCTGGAGCCCCTATTACAAGAGGGATGTGGACGTGCTGGTGTGTGTCCAGAGAAGGGCCATGAGGATGCTCAGAGGGCTGCAGCACCTCTGCTGTGAAGACAGACTGAAAGAGTTGGGGCTGTTCAGGCTGGAGAAGATGCTCCCAGGTGACCTTCTTGTGGCCTTCCACTGTCTGAAGGGGGCCTAAAAAAAGGCTTGGAAGGGACTTTTTAGGCTATCAGGTAGTGACAGGACATGGGGGAATGGAGCAAAGCTGGAGGTGGGGAGATTCAGACTGGATGTGAGGAGGAAGTTCTTCAGCATGAGAGTGGTGAGAGCCTGGAATGGGTTGCCCAGGGGGGTGGTTGGGGCCACTTCCGTGGAGGTGTTTAAGGGCAGGCTGGATGAGGCTCTGTCCAGTCTGATCTAGGGCAGGGTGTCCCTGGGCCTGGCAGGGGGCTTGGCACTAGATGATCCCTTCCAACCCTGACTGATTCTATGATTCTAAGTATGGTGTTGGCCACCTACACTCCTGGTGAGGCTGCTCCATTTGTGGTGGTTCAGCAGTTACCCACTTCCCCCACATACTTTGAAATAACCCAGGCTAGAACTCATTTGGCTGGAAGTTAAGGAATGAAGCTTTATATTTACAGCTTAGCACAATATACAAGTAGATATTTACAATATATTGCAGATATTTACAGATATATACAATAACAAGGTAATACAGAAACACCACACCCCTCCCAGAGATCAGAGTCCCCAAGAGGGATTTCCAACCACATTCCCCCCACTTCCCAATCTTATCCCACTATCTGTCTTACATGCCAGGTAAGCAGGGAAGATCAGCTTGGAGGGATTAGAAGCAGGAATTGATTAATTGAGTCATACAGATCCAGCTGGAAGGCAAGGAAAGGGAGAGACCAACAGCCCAGAGCTCAGACCCAAGCAGCTCTGTCTTATCTATGTTTGGGTTCTTATTTTTGTATCAGTCAGCAAACCTGTGAGTGGAGGAGACATCACCAATATTTTCCTTTCTCAGGCTATAACCTAATTTCTCTTATTAAAACATTCCAATTAACCTCAAACCAGCACAGGGGTCTTCAGTTCTGATAGTGCTGGAGAAAAGCTGGCACCTTGGCTAGGCTGGTATTGGCCAGCAAACCCCAGATGCTCTGCCTTGAAAAGCAATCCAGTATCTGAAGGGGGCTACAGGAGGGTTGAGGAGGGACTATTGACAAGGGCTTGTGATGACAGGAGGAGGAGGAATGGGTTTGAACTGACAGAGGGGAGAATTAAACTGGATGGTACAAAGAAGTTCTTTGCAGTGAGGGTGGTGAGACACTGGAACAGGTTGCCCAAGGAGGTTGTGGATCTGTTGAAACTGGATGTCATGAGGAAGTTCTTTGCAGTGAGCAGCAAACCCCAGAAACTCTGCCTTGAAAAGCAACCAGGAGCTCTAACGGTTCCTCCTATCCCATGCATTGGAACAGGCTGCCCACTGAGGTGGTGGAGTCACCAACCATGGGGACTGGACTAGGTGATCTCCAGAGGCAGGTGCCAGATAAGTGAGGTAGAGCAGCCAGGGGGATTAGCAGCAGATAACTGGTTAGTGAAGTTACACAGATCCAGCTAAGAAGGGAGAGAGAGATGCAGCCCCCAGCATGGCTCAAACAGCTCTGAGTTATCTATGGTTTGGTTCTAACACTTATACCATTTCAGTTAACAAATGAGTGATGCAGAATCAAATTTTGTTTTTCCTTTCTCAGCCTATAGCCTAATTTCCCATTAAAATCCTCCAATTAGTTCAAACCAGCAAATCCATCTTGGATGCAGATCTAAATTGGTGCAAGGAACTTGGTAGGTAGCAGCTCTTGTGTCAGTGACACTTAGGAGACCTCATTTCTTTTCTTTCAGATGAGGTCAGGACTGGGACTTACCGCACGCTCTTCCACCCAGAGCAGCTCATCACTGGTAAAGAAGATGCTGCCAACAACTACGCTCGGGGCCACTACTCCTCTGGGAAGCAGATCATCGATTCTGTCGTGGACAGGGCTCGGAAAATGGTGATCACCCTGTGGAGGGGCTTCTGAATTAGAATCAGAGAATGGTTTGGGTTGGAAGAGACCTCTAAGATCATCCAGTTCCAACCCCCCTGTGCCATAGACAGGGACACCTCCCACTAGAACAGGTCGCTCAAAGCCTCATACAGCCTGGCCTTGAACACTTCCAGGGAGGGGGCAGCCACAACCTCCCTGGGAAACCTGTTCCTGTGTCTCACCACCCTCACTGAAAAGAACTTCCTCCTAACATCCAGTTTCAATCTCCCCTCTGCCAGTTTAAACCCATTACTCCTCATTCTATCATTACAAGACCTTGTGAATAGTCCCTCCCCAGCCCTCCTGTAGGTCCCCTTCAGATACTGGAAGGCTACTATAAGGTCTCCTTGAAGCCTTCTCTCCTCCAGACTGAAAAGCCCCAACTCTCTTAGCCTGTCCTCATAGCAGAGGTGCTCCAGCCAGAGGGCCCTCTCTGGACTCTCTCCAACAGTTCCATGTCCTTGCTGTGTTGAAGGCTCCAGAACTGCACACAGTACTCCAGGCACTCTGGTTGCTGTTGAGTTGGCCATCGAGTGATGAAGTAGTGGATGGGGATGGGTGGATGGATGGACAAGCAGACTTTGGCTGGCTTGACCATGCCACTATACTCTGGAGCAATAGGATGGGATGTGTGTGGGTGTGTGTCTTGCTGGTTGGGACTTGGAGATGTATTTAGTCCCCTGCTTTCCCCTATCTTCAGCAGGGAAGGAAGCAGCTGTGATTGTAACTGTTCAGGCAAGGTGGCCTTCTGCCAATGGGTGTAGTGTCTGCTGTGTCAGTCCTGATCCAGCATCCCATCCAAACAAATCTCAACTAAACTTCTGGCTAGTGTCCTGCTTCAGATCTCATTGTTTCTGCAGCAGCTTCTGGAGTATGAGACTTCACCCGTGTTGATGCTCAGAAGTGCTGTGATTAACACCAAGATATTCTCGGTTTAGGTGGAACCGCTTGGAGGCCATCAGATTCCTAATCTTTTTGATATACAGGTGTCAGGAGTCTGACCCCTTATATCATGGTCTCAGGCCAGGTTTTTTTCTCTTGCTAGAGGAGGAGATAATGTAAGAGCAGCTGCGTTTGCCCTGTCCAACAGATTGCATCTGTTGGAACTGGAAGGAGTTTGTAAGCAAGGGGAAAAAAAAAATTAAAAGCCTTGAACTTGATGCTCGAATGCAGCACTTGAGCTTAATTTAAGCCCAAGGACAACAGAATAACTACTAACTCATTCCTTCTGCTTTTTTTCCTTGGTGCTACAGACTGAACAGTGCAGTGGCCTCCAAGGGTTCCTGGTCTTCCACAGCTTTGGGGGAGGCACAGGCTCCGGCTTCACCTCCCTCCTCATGGAGCGCCTCTCCGTCGAGTACAGCAAGAAGTCCAAGCTGGAGTTCTCAGTCTACCCAGCCCCACAGGTGTCCACAGCGGTGGTGGAGCCCTACAACTCCATCCTCACCACCCACACCACCCTGGAGCACTCGGACTGCTCTTTCATGGTGGACAACGAGGCCATCTACGACATCTGCAACCGCAACCTGGACATCGAGCGCCCTACCTACACCAACCTCAACAGGCTGATAGGGCAGATCGTCTCCTCGGTCACCGCCTCCCTCAGGTTCAACGGTGCCTTGAACGTCGACCTGACGGAGTTCCAGACCAACCTGGTGCCCTACCCTCGCATCCACTTCCCCCTCACCACCTACGCGCCCATCATCTCGGCGGAGAAGGCCTACCACGAGCAGCTGTCGGTGCCGGAGATCACCAACGCCTGCTTCGAGTTCTCCAACCAGATGGTGAAGTGCGACCCCCGGCGGGGCAAGTACATGGCCTGCTGCCTGCTGTACCGGGGGGACGTGGTGCCCAAGGACGTCAACGCGGCCATCGCCGCCATCAAAACGCGGCGCTCCATCCAGTTTGTGGACTGGTGCCCCACGGGCTTCAAGGTGGGCATCAACTACCAACCTCCCACCGTGGTGCCCGGCGGCGACCTGGCCAAGGTGCAGCGGGCGGTCTGCATGCTGAGCAACACCACCGCCATCGCCGAGGCCTGGGCCCGCCTGGACCACAAGTTTGACCTGATGTACGCCAAGAGGGCCTTTGTGCACTGGTACGTGGGGGAGGGCATGGAGGAGGGGGAGTTCTCGGAGGCCCGGGAGGACCTGGCTGCCCTGGAGAAGGATTACGAGGAGGTTGGAAGGGACTCGGCAGATGCGGCAGAGTATGATGAGGAATGATATTTTTCATCTGTGGGGAGGTGGCTTGGGTGAGGGTTTCTGTAAGCAGTTCTTGCGGTTCGTTCCAGAATGGAGTTGTGTCCTCAGCCTGCGGAATTGTGGCTTGGAAGCTTTGCAGCTTGGCCAAATGGACATCTTTTGGCCAAGGTCTGTATAAGCATGAAATTTGCCTTAATAAATGACTAGCAAAGCATCTTCTCCTGCCTTGATGTTCCACCAGACTAGCTTGTGGATGAGTGGTTGTGATATGGTGGCTGCAGGGTGGTGGTTTTGTTGCCTTGGGCACTGAGGTCAGCCCTGAGAACTGGGATAGGTGACACCATGATGTGACCATCTGCCCTGGGGTTGAACTGCTGCACGAAAATGAACATGTGGGGGGTTGAGACTGGATGACCTTTGAGGTCCCTTCCAACCTAAACCATTCTATGATGAGGAGTAATGGGCTTAAACTGGCAGAGGGAAGATTTAAACTGGGTGTTAGGAGAAAGTTCTTCAGAGTGAGGGTGACGAGACACTGGAATGGGTTGCCCAGGGAGGTTGTGGCTGCTTCCTCCCTGGAGGTGTTGAAGGCCAGGTTGGATGAGGCCTTGAATAACCTGTTCTAGTGGGAGTTGTCCCTGCCTATGGTGGGGGGTAGGAGCTGGATGATCCTTGAGGTCCCTTCCAACCTAAACCATTCTATGACTCCTCTCAAGCAGCAGTTTTTGATTGCTCTCCTGTGTGTTGGGTCTGGATTTTCTATTCTCGCTACTCCAAGGTGGAGCAGGGAAGTAGGATCAAGTTTCTCTGGTTCTTTGCTACCACACAAACCTCTGCTTTAAAAAAAAAAAANAAAAAAAAAAAAAAAAAAAAAAAATTCATGTCCTTCTGCCAGGACTGGGCCTGCCTGGAAGTCTAATTGGTGTTGAGATGAGAATTCAAATACCTCTGCTGTTTGGGAGATCCCTGCAAAAGCTTCCAAACCATGTCCTAGCGCCAAGTTCTGTAGCATGGAGCATTCTCCCCTAGTTGGACTTCTTCCCTCTTCTGCTGGATGGTGGCTGCTTCCCAGACATGATGCAAGAGCCTCTGCAAACAGCTAATGAGCAAAAAAAAAAAAGGGGGGGGATTTAACTTGATCTCTGCAGCAGGTTATTTCTCCACTGGGGACTCTCCTCCCAGTAAGTGATCCAAGGAAAGGAGCTGGCTGGGATGTGGTGGAGCAGCTGGATCTGCAGTCAGGACGTAATTGAAGGGCTGACAGGGTTGGCTCTGGGTTGCGTGAGAGGAAAGTTTAAACAACCTGAGGCAAGAGTAGAGGAGGGTGGTTGTTTTTAAAGCCTGTCTCTACTTGCCAGGACCTTTACCTCCCGAGGTCACCAAAGGAGAAGCTGTCTCAACTTCGGCTGCCCTCTGCTTGGGGAAGCAATGCTGCTTGCACTGGTGGGGCTGGCAATGGGAAGACTGTAGAAGTGGGAAGGAGCTTTCCTGTTCCATCTCTGAGCCTCACAGGAACTTCCACATAAAAATTTAGATGCTGGGAAATGTCTCTGCAAAGGACCAATGCAGACCCCCAAAGTAATCCTCTGCCATGTCTGGAGTACCAGGTCTACTTCTGAGCTCTCTAGTTCAGACAGTGAACTACTGAACAGACTCCAGTGGAAGGCCAAAAAGATGCTGAGGGGCCTGGAGCATCTCTGTGAGAAAGAAAGGCTGACAGCTCTGGGGCTCTTTAGCCTGTGGAAGAGCAGCCTGAGAGGGCACCTTAATGCTTGGAGCTGAAGGGTGGTGGGTGAGAGGGTGCAGCCAGACTCTCTTCAGTGTCCTGCCAAGAGGCAGTGAGCACAAACTGGAACCCAGAAGATTCCAGCTGAACACAAGGAAAAAGGTCTTTGCTCAGAGGGTGGTGGATCCCTGGAGCAGGCTGCCAGGAGAGGTTGTGGAATTTCCTTCTCTAGGAAGATTCCAAATCTACCTGTACATTGTTATCCTGGGTAATCTGCTGTGGGTGACCCTGGTTTAGCAGGGAGGGTAGATGAGATGACCTCCAGAGGCCTGTTTCAACTCCAACTGTGCTGGCATTCTGTGATGTTCAGACCATCTTTCAGAGTTAAAGAAAGGGGACCAAGCAGCAAACAGCTCAGGTGGGTGCAGCACCAACTCTGCCTTCCCCTCCTGGCTGTTTGGCCAGGAGCTGAGTGAGGGTTGACCTTTGTATTGGGTTTAGGCTAGCCCCCCCCCCCCCTTGAGCTCAGAAGCTCAATAAATACTCAATATGATTTGGAAATAAAAAGATATAAAGCTTTAAATAGGAGGTAAAGGCTTTTTTACAGGTGGGGGGAAAAAGTGGAACAGAATACAGGGTATGGAGATTGAGGGGGATTACAGAGGCTGGGGAGAAAGGGAACAAAATACACACAAATAGAAATACAACCCATGGGAGTCAATTGAATCCAAATGCAGGGATGGATGATTTGATGCTGGATGAAGGCAGAATGCAGGGGTTTTTTTTGTGAAGAAAAGCAGGGAGCTGGAGTTCCAAGGGAAATGGTTGTATCTCTCCATGTGCTGGCTGGAGAGCACATGGTGGTCTGGCAGCAGAACAGTGAGGAGCTGACCAGGTAGGCAGGGCAAGAGAGAGAGAGGACAAGGTGTCACCCCCTCTTCTAGCAAATCCTGGGTGGGAAGTGGGAGGGGGCTAACCATGAGGCCTGGGGACAGGTCAGACCACCACCTGGAAGGAGTCAGAAGGCTCCAGGTGAGGCTTAACCCTTTACAACCTTAGCAAGGCCTTTGATGCTGTCTCCCATGAGGTGTTAGTGAGCAAGCTCAGGAAGTGTGTGGTGGAAGAGCAGACAGTGAGGTGGATTAGGAACTGGTTACAAGATAGAGTTAAAAGTGGTGATCAATGGTGCCAGGTCCAGCTGGAGAGCTGTAACTAGAGGAGTCCCTCAGGGGAGAGTACTGGGTCCAGTCCTGTTCAACATCTTCATCAATTGCATTGATGAGGGGACAGACAGAGTCTGCTCAGCAAGTTTGTTGATGACACCAAACTGGGAGGCTTGGCTGATCCAGCTGAAGGCTGTGTGGCCATCCAGAGAGACCTGGACAGACTGGAGAGCTGGGCACAGAGGAACCAAATGAGGTTCAACAAGGACAAGTGCAGAGTCCTACACCTGGAGAGGAACAAACTGCACCAGTACAGGCTGGGAGGTAACCTGCTGGAGAGCAGCCCTGTGGAGAGGGACCTGGGAGTGCTGGTGAATAACATCCATGGGACAGCAATGTGCCCTTGTGGCCTGGAAGGCCAATGGGATCCTGGGGTGTATTAAGAAGAATGTGTCCAGCAGATCAAGGGAGGTTCCCTTACCCCTCTACTCTGCCCTGCTGAGACCCCATCTTGAGTACTGTGTTCAGTTTTGGGTTCCTCAGTTTAAGAGAGGCAGGTCCAGTGGAGGGCTAGGATGATGATTAGGGAACTGGAGCACTGCCTGATGAGGAGAGGCTGAGGGACCTGGGGCTGCAGAGTCTGGAGAAGAGAAGACTGAGAGGGGATCTAATAAATGTTTATAAATATCTGAGGGCTGGGGGTCGGGAGGTGAGGGACAGGCTCTGTTCATCTGCTCCCTGGGATAGGACAAGGAGCAATGGATGTAAGCTACAGCACAGGAGGTTC
>VWZI01017483.1:23419-41020 GCA_013396835.1 Psilopogon haemacephalus | reverse complement strand
TTATGTTTACGTTTATGTTTTGGGTCTTTTCCTTGCTGTTTACGTTTATTGCAACCATTGCCTCTTGTCCTGACACTGGATTTAACTGAGAAGGGCTTGGCTCCGCCCTCTTGACATTTGTCCTTTGTGTATTGATAAACATTAATGAGATCACCCCTCAGATCTCCAGCCTTTCCCCATAAGACACGTGTTCCACTCCCTTCAGCATCTTTATGGCTCTACACTAGACTCTTGTCCTTGTCCTTCTTGAACTGAGAAGCCCAGAAGTGGGCACAATATTCCACATGTGGCCTCACCAGGAGAGTGTAGATGGGGAGAAGAACTTCTCTCGACCTACTATCTACACGCCTTCTGACACATTCCAGGATGCCATTGGCCTTCTTGGCCACAAAGGTACATTTCTGGCTTATGGTCACCCTGCTGTCCACTAGGATTTCCAGATCCTTTGCCCCAGAACCGCTCACCAACAGATTGGTTTCCAACCCTGTGCTGGTTTGAGGCTAATTGTGATATTTTAATGAAAAAATTTAGATTATAGGCTGTGAAAAGAAAACAATGATGATGTCTACTTCACTCGCAAGTTTACTGGGATGTATAAAAGCAAAGACACAAACATAGATAAGACAGCTTGTCTCTTGGTCTGCAGAGTCTGTAAGTCTCTCCCTGGCTTCTGGCTGGATCTGTGTAACCCAGCTAATCAGTTCTGCTTCTAATCCCCCTTGCTGATCTTTTCAGTTCAGCTTGCACATAAGGTAGATTCTGGGATAATGTTGGTGGGTGGAGAGAAGGTGGAAAGGTGGTTGGGAAACCCTCTTGAGGACTCTGATTTCTGGGAGGGGTATTGTGTTTCTGTATTACTTTTAACTTGAATATTTCTGTATAGCTGTAAATATTTGTAATATATTGTAAATATCTACTTGTATAGTGTGCTAAACTGTGAATATAAAGCTTCATTCCTTGACTTCCAGCCATCTGAGTCCAGTCTGGGTGAATTCAAAAGTGGGGGTGGGATGTGTGTGTAACTCCTGAATCATCACAAACCCATACTGGTCCATAGGGTTGTTCTTTCCCAGGTGCAAGATTCTACAGTTGCTGTATTTGATTAAATTTCTCCCCAAACAGCTCTCCAGCCTGTCTTGGTCTCATTGAACGACAGCACAGCCTTCTGCTGTGTCAGCCACTCCACACAGTTTTGTGTCCTATGCAAACTTGCTGACAGTGTACTCTGTGCCCTCATCCAGTTCATTGAGGAACATATTAAATAGTACTGGTCTCAGTATCAGCCCCGGAGGGTGTTAGTGAGATAGCATTGCTCCACAACTTTCTGCCACATTTGCTTCAACTAGTTCACAACTCCTCTCACTACCCAATCATCCAGACCACACTTCCTCAGTTTATCTGCAAGAATGCTGTGGGAGACATTATCAAGTGCTTTACTAAGATCAAGATAAATCACATCCACTGCTCTGCCATAATCTGTCTTATGATGATGCAGCATGTGTCAGAAATCACAGCAGTCTGTAGTCCACGAATGCAAAATAAGCTACATCTCCAGTCTTTTTCACTCCTGATGTCATTGTGTTGAGTGTATGTTATATGTATATATTGTCCCTAAGGAGAAAAATAAGACTGGAATGAACAGACATAGAATTTAACAAGTTTTTCTTAATAATTTTTCTGAGATAACTTTCCATGCTGGTACTTCTATTCTTTATATACAGTTTCCACGTGTAAAATAAAATTAAATACAAAGAATTTGTTTTTTGTCTTTCATGATGAGGCTGCTTTGTCTTAGGATGTTAGAGTCAAGAAAGCACTCTCTAATTTAAGTTTTATCTAAATGTCAAAGGGATTAAGTATTTTCTCAAAGTCCAAAATAATTTACTGTTAATTACTTCTAATAAGACAGAATTTTTTTTTTGCTCAGAGTGGCCCACTTGAAAGAAACTGCTATCTCAATCTAAGGAGATACGAAGACCTCAAAATGATGATGTTTATGTCAAATGTGAGATGACTAAACTAGGAGGTTACACCTTGGAAATTTAGTCCAAAAACATCAGTAGCTGTTCTGACTGGGCCGAGACTTGCATAAACCTGCAAAACCTCAGTTGGGATAGTCTGTCCATAGAACTCTCAAGTTCTAGTATTATACCACAGTTTTACCTCTGGTAACTTGTGATTACTACTCCCCCAGAGAAGAAAGGTTATAATTTATGAAATAAAATTTAGTTCACAGATAGTGGGGTTTTTTTCATCCCATCAAGATTTGTTCTACAAAACCTCTTATGTAAAAGAATTTTAGACAGCTACAGCAAGTTAAAGATTCTTAGTACAACAAGCAAGAGAAACTCCTGAATGAGGACTGAAAAAAATCAACTGCTATGAAACAGCTGTCACCTATAATGTTTTTACTCCACCATTTTGCCTTCTCATGAATTTTTGGAAATTGCTTTTTAATCTTTTTTTTTTTTTTTTTAATACGGTGGTTTTTATTTGGCAGTCTGATTGCACAGACTGTATGTATGTGTACACAGATATATGCACCTCTGTAGAAATGTATTTTCATGTGTTTCCATCACCCCAAAGGTTATTGGAAAGATATAGTTCTCACATATCATTATTAGCCTTGCTATGACTTTCCCCAAGTCAGACATAAGCACAGAGACAGACTTGTGATTTCTGTAGGAACATCAGTTCTGCACTTCCTGTACAGTACTTTATTATATATGCATATAAATTTGTATATTCACTACCAAAATTTGCCAAATTTTAACGTATTTGGGTTTTGGGGTTTTTTTTGCTTGCCCTTGGAGTGCTTGGTAATATCCTGGCTCTATATAAAAATGCCAATTTTATATTGCTATTTATAGAAAGCTACATTAATCACATGCAGTTTTCAACACTTTTCCCTACAAAGTATTCATAATTCAATATAAGAGGTTTTTTACTTTATCTTTTAGAAACAACATAACACATCATCATAATTCATTTTTGTGAGGCAGGGAGAAAATAAGAGCAGGTATTTTTTTTCTCCAGTGCAGTTCATAGATAAGAACTACCTCACTGTTATGGTGGCAATTTCTGTATTGCAGTCCGTCAGCATTTGCCATACTACTGGTTTGTCTGAAATTATGACCATCTATATGGTTACTGTAGCAGGGCACTATAATACAAAGGGAGGGAAAAACAGTTCATTGAGGCATTTTACAGCAGACAACCCTTTCAGAAAATCTGTCTTCTCCACATGGTACTAGCCGATTCAGCCATTGCCATCCTCCAAGGCTTCATATATTTTGTATACTTTATATACATGCACACACACACCCACACAGGCCTTCATGCTGCCAGCAAGGCAGAGTGAACCACACTGCTTAGACATGGTGCTACAGACAAAATTTTAACAATTCGCCTAGAAATCACAGCGACTTCTGTGATGTATTATTGCAACACTGCTTCCAAAAGATAAAGAATACATCCAGTACAGCTACCTATATCTAGCTGAACCTAGTACTACTGCCTGTATTTTGTGTTTCTTTTCATGTGAAGTAGAAAATCTTCAGCTAAATATAAAGGAACGGTTGGTGTTGGCTCATATCAAGCAATATATGGAGACTGAAAAGGAGAAAGTTCAAAAAAAGTTCAAAAGCTTTCTTCTGACATTTCTCAGCACATATATAGCAATACAAACATTTCTCAGTTGTATAAGCTGCTCACACAGCTGATAAACTGTCTAAAGAGTAAGGCATCATAAAGAAAAACTGAAGATTTCCATGTGTTCGTTTAGTGAGGCAATATATGCACTGAACTGGAAGGATTTTAGTAAGAATATAATGCATGCAGGCGTGTGTGCACCCACAGACACACAGATGTAGGGTTGCTTTACAGATTCACAGATTGGGCTGGGTCGGAAGGGACCCCTCAAATGTCATCTTATCCAAACCCTCAGTAGTGAGCAGACACCTCAAACTAAACCAGGCTGCTCAGGGGTGCATCAAATCTCATTTGGGATGTCGCTAGGGCCAGGGCCTCAACCACATTCCTGGCCAGCCTATTACAGTGTTTTACCACTCTCATTCTTCCTTGCGTCCAACCTAAATCACTACAACGCCACCTAAACAGTCCTTCCCCAGCCTTCTAGTAGCTCCCCTTCATATACTGAATTGTACTTACAAGATGTTCTCAGAGTGTTCTCTTCTCTTCTCTTCTCTTCTCTTCTCTTCTCTTCTCTTCTCTTCTCTTCTCTTGGCTGGACAGCTACAATCCTTTTTTAGCCTGCCCTCATGGAGGAGGTGCTTCAGCCCTCTGATCACCTTTGTGGCCTTCCTCTGGGCCTGACTCTGATGCTGGGGCCCCAGAGCTGGACACAATACTCCACATGAGGTCTCACTAAGCAGAGTAGAGTGGCAGAATCACCTCTATCTGCTGCCCACACTTCTTGTGATGCAGCCCAGGATGCCTTCTGGGCTGTAAGTGTGCATTGCTGGCTCATGTCCTGCCTCTCATCCAACAGTACCCTCAAGTATTTTCTGCAAAGCTACTCTCAATTTCGTCATCTTCCACCCTATATTGATACTGAGGATTGCCCCAACCTAGATGTAGGTCCTTGTACTTTGCCTTGTTGAATCTCATGAGATTTTCCTCAGCCCACCCCTTCATCTAACCAGGTCCCTCTGGATGGCATCCTGTCCTTTGGTTTTATCAGCCACACCACTTAGCTTGGTATCGTCTTGGAGGCTTGCTGAGAGTACTTCATGTAGCACTCAGGTATTGTAAAGGGAAGAATGCACTTTACTAGATATTTAACCATTTTGGTGTTGTTATTTGTTTTTTCCTACTGCTAACACAAGACAATACACTTCACTGCAACAAACAAACAAACAAACAAAAAGCAGACAATGTATCACAAATGTCAGATATAATTAATAAATAAATAAGAAGTCTAAGTGCCAAGGGTGCGGTAAGAACTGGTGTAGCCCAACAGATAATCTATTTATGTCACAAACCACAGCAGCGACTGACAAGGTATTTTTTCCTGTGATACTTTTTAAAAATATGACAGTTTGAAAATGGCAAAACCTCAAACCAACACATGAAGAAATACCTCAGAACCACAAGAAAAGAGCCTGAACCAGTAGCACTCTTCTTCATTGTGAGCAAATTTGATGGTCAAATTCAAACGAATCCTAAATACGAGGAAAAAGAGAAATAGATATACCTGTCCTTCAGTCCAACAGATTTATCTACCTATATAATATGGAACAGGATATACAAAAAAGCAAAACTTTGAAATATTTCTGCTCTTTTAGGTAACTAACTACTAGGCAAACTTCTAGTAAAGGTGAAGTTTCTCACAGGTGCCTATTCAGCATAGAGGAAATATGTTCCTCCAGGGGACGTAAAAATTATTTCATTCTGTTCTACATTCTTGAAATTGTCCTTCTAAGCATAAATTTGATTTGCTGGAAGCAGAACTAGAAGCTACCAGGATTCTCCATTTCATTTTATTCAGCAGCTCTGAAGAGGCTCAGATTATTATCTGTCCAGTTGTTCTGAAGTCTCAGATATACAGAAGACCAAGTCCAAATCAAGCATCCTCAGTTTGACATGTTTGTTATTTTGGGGTCAGGGCTCCCATCTTGTTTCACAAGAAAACCTGATAGGTGCTTCAAAATTTCTTATTCTAACTGAAATCTTGGTAACTGAAAACAAAAAACAAAACAACAAAACAAAACCAAACAACAAAACAAAACCAAACCAACCAACAAACCAAAGAAAGCTCTAAAACATTTGACAAAGAGCCATTTATACAGTGTGAAATGCTGGAAAATGGTCACATAGTTACACATGCTGTTCATGGAGATTTCACTGATTGCTCAGTAGAATTAATAGAAATCCTGTGTAATTTCTTCTAGTAACATCTAACTGCATTTCTTTGTGCTGCCACTATTACAATCCTGTTAGTCAGCCATGTGACTAATTAAAGCTCCTCTTCATAACTGTGAGAGAAAACAACCCCTAATTCAGTGGAAGTATGTACAGTAAAAGTAGATCTACTTTTCTGTCCAGATCTTTATTGCTACTCCAGAAATTCTACCACTGCCATACTCACTCACCGAAGAAGTCTGAATGCCAGATTTAGATTCCTTTGTGAACAGTTTTAGTCAAGAAGAATTACGCTTTGAGCAAAGTCTCAGTGCACAGCAAAGTCAAAGTTTTTACCATGTCTTAAAAAAATAATAAACCTTCTATTCTACCAATTGGGCTTTGCTTTTCTTTTCTTTTCTTTTCTTTTCTTTTCTTTTCTTTTCTTTTTCTCTTTTCTTTTCTCTTTTCTTTTGTTTTCTTTTCTTTTCTTTTCTTTTCTTTTCTTTTCTTTTCTTTTCTTTTCTTTTCTTTTCTTTTCTTTTCTTTTCTTTTCTTTTCTTTTCTTTTTTCTTTTCCTTTCTTTTCTATTCTTTTCTTTTCCAAACTATGAATCTGCCCACTTTTATGACAGAAAAAAATTTACTTTTAAAAATTAATAAACGAATAACTTTCTTAGATAAACTACAGGATAGTCTCACAGCTCCAATGGCTAGTGCAATGTATTGTAAGAGGGTGGTGTGGAAAGAGGTAGCCTTGGTTTGTAAACAATATAAGCAAGTTCACTATTACAATTCTATGACCAGCTACAGGGCCTTCTCCTGATAAAGAGTACAGACCAAACACTGGGTATTTGAGGAAAAGGCACAAACACCAAAATATCTGTGTAAACCTGTGGAACCTTTAGCTTCAGCTGGTGCTTCAAGTAAAGCAGAAGTTAGCAAAATATGCCATCTTCTCTATGGAATCTATTACTGTACCCAGTTCACATTACTTAATTGCATTTTCTAACTCTTCAGTAAATGCTTGTCCACTGAAACATGGTATGCTTTAATTGCAAAAGTAATTGTTTCCTTGAATCTACTTTCTTTTAATTTGATATAGTCTTAATTCATCGTGCAGCTGTCCAGTCCAGAACTGTGCAGATGGCAAATCCTTTCAGAGTTGTTATTCTGCAGGACATAAACAGTTAGATGACTGAACTTGCGCTTCTAAACATGTTCACAAAATGCTGTGTGGGCTGATTCATCACTGAAACACTAATGTTCGAAGACAAATATTGCGGCTTCTGTGTCCAAACAATTCTAACTCTCTCACCAATAAAATGGCTTCAGAATACCATAGAACATATCTGTCACTGTTGAATATTGTTTGCAGCAACACACATTTAAGGCATGTAAAGTGAAAGACAGCTCCACAAACAAGAAAGTAGTCAGCATCATAGGGAGGCATATATAACAAGAACCCTCCACAAAACACTAGGAAAGGAAATAGTAACAATGTACAACCTATGGACCCAATAAGTAACTCACTGCATAACACTGAACAAAGTTTTATTCCAATGAGATCAGTACCACCTTCTTCTGGATATTTACTGCAACTGATTGTTCCTTAACCTTAGGTAAGGTAACAGCCATAATACTTACTTCTTTAATAAGAGTTAATTGGTCTTAAAGTTTGATTTAGGTAACTGCACATCTACCAGACAAAGGTAATATCAGACATCTGATGTATCTTAACATTTCTGTCAACCCTTTGCTTCTCTCCTATGAGATATATGTGAACCACACTTGATGAAATGCAGATTTGTTCCTGTAACTAAAAGAAGATCCCTAAGAGGGGATCTTACTAACATCTAGAAATATCTGAGGGGTGGATGTTAAGATGAAGGCAATGGTATCTCTTCAGTGGTGACCAGTAATAAGAAAAGTAACAATGGATACAAACTGGAACACAGGAGGTTCCACTTCAACATGAGGAGAAAGCTCTTTACAGTGAGGGTAACAGAGCACTGGAACAGGATGCCCAAAGAGGTTGTGGAGTCTGCTTCTCCACATCTGCATTCCTGTGCAGACTACCCTAGGGAATCCTGGTTCTGGCAGGAGGGTTGGACTTGATGATATCTGGGGGTCCCTTCTAACCTCTAACATTCTGTAATTATATAATTAAACCACATGTGTCAACTTTTGACCTGCAAGTCTACAGGTGTGCAGAGACCTTACTGTGGAGCAAAGCACCACAGTGTGACTTGGCAGATGTTGTCTGACTGGAGAGCAAACAGGATTTGCCCAATTTATAAAACTCAAGTGAATTTCTGTTTCAGTAAAGGTACATACTATGGATCCAAATGGTTTCAACACTATGGAATGTATTTCTCTGGTATTTTATTTTCACAAAATAAAACATCTCAGCTTTCTGGCAAGCTCTTGATGAAAATGCCAGAATGTCAAGGGGGTCTCATGATTTGGAAATAACAGGTTTTGAAGTACACTGTTCTAGACAAAGGTGCAGGTCTTTTCTTCCACCATGATGCATGATTTTTCCATTCTGCCCCATTTCCCAGAACCAGAGGTAAGCAAAAACATATTTGAACGATACTTTCATGGAGAAGGATGTTTTTAGCCTTGAACATCAAGCTTTTCTGCAGTCTGGGGCTTTGTGAACCATGCACAGTTTTTCTCACACTTCCAGGTTGGGTTTTTTTAATCTTGTTGATTATTACAACATGTCTTCTTCCTTCCTCTTTTATCACAAACCAAAGTTACCCTTGGCCATAGGATAGAGGCTCTCAGTTCTTTCATTGCAGCTGAGCTTAATACAGTTTAATAGTTTCACAGTTTTAAAAGTACTTCAGATTCTGTTCTCATAACTGAGTAATAAGGGACATCTATTAAAAGTTCAATAATGGAAAAAAATAATAGAATATTCAAATCTTGGCAAAATGCTGCTTATCGAAAATGCAAAGCCTGGAAAAATCAGGTATGATGCTATGTTTATCAATGGAATTACGTGTAAAAGCAGTTCTAGGTCTACTAGTTTCACTTCCCATTCTTATTGCATCCACTATATACTTAATTGAAGAAAAATAACAGTGTTTCCTTGAATTACTTTATGAGACTTGATTCTTAAATTTCCTTCATATCTTGATCAGTCCATCATGCTATTGCATAATTTAACATGCAAAAAAAAAAAAAACCCAAAAAACTTTGTAGATCCTACCTAAAAATAAAAATATATACCTGTAAGAAAGCATATATCTAGTAGATATAAGATTTCCATCATATATATTTTATCTGTTACCCAGTCTGTCAAATCTTTCAAGAACTTAAACATACAACTTCCTTGAGTAAAAAGAAGCAGAAAGTGATGCACACTCTTAATCATTGACAAAGTTGTTTATTTTGTTTCTTTTGATCTATAGTAAGTTAAAAATATTAACTGCAAAAGCAAAATTTCTACTCTACCTGGAACATAAAACATAAAGCAACAACTGAACATAAATAGCTTCTTTTTCTACCCAGGGATTATTAATAAACTAAAGAAAAAAATATATATACTGTTATTAAAGAAAGTACTCCAATTTAGAGGGCCAACCTGTTTTCCTTGATGACAAGCAACAGGACTAGAGGAAATGGTCTCAAGCTCTGTCAGGGGAGGTCCAGGCTGGATGCTAGGAAATATTTCTTCACAGAGAAATTAATCAAACATTGGAATGGTCTGCCCAGGGTGGTGATGGAGTCACCATCCCTGGAGGTGTTTAAGCAATGTGTGGATGTGATACTTAGAGACACAGCTTGGGACTGACCCTAAACTGGGTTGAAGGTTGGATTGGATGATCTTTGAGGTCTCTTCCAACCAGATGTTTTCTGTGATTCTGTGATATCAGCTGCTAAAAGGCATTGCAGTACTGATTTTCTTGTCTATATGTCATAGAAATACAGGAAATATTTAGTTATTCACCTGGAATTTCTATTCTGAATTTCAGAATTGTGTCCAATCTGAACCACACATAACAGCTCAAACCAAAAGTCCACCCAGCCAGCTGAATGGTGAACAACAGCAGGACAGCCAAATGCTGACACTGCCCCTCTATATACATGCATTTGACAGTGATCTACAGCCAGGGGTTTTGTGAGCTATGGATAGCATTTGTTGTATCCAGCGTCTCTGGATACATTTTTTTCTTCTCTGTATAGGAGACTCTTCATGCATGTGGATTATTTAGTAAATATTGTAGAGTCATGCAGGTCATGTAGAATCATGGAGGTTGAACTGTTAGAGGGCTTGTGCCCACTATAAGGCAGGTGAGGAGAAAAAGACATCCTACTACTTTGGGCTTACATTTAAGTGCCATTAATACTGCTTTGAAGAGATCAGCATCTTGATTTTTAAGAAAGTGTAGAGGAATACTAGTGTATAATATTTAATATTAAAAATCCTTTAAGTTTCTGAACCTGAAAACTTTCAGGACCTTCAACAAATAAATACATCTTTTCAACAAACAGATCACATATATAGTATATTACTGTAGAAAATCTTGTCTATTATGTGCATATGTGCAATCTTGTGCATATGTGAGGAAGAAAATATGGAGGAGGTGTGTTGGGGGGGAATTATAAACCCAAGACATCCTCTTCCTTAGGCCCAGAAAAAGAAGTGTCTGCCATATAAAGAGGGGGAAAAAAAAACTTGGAGTTGTCATTCCTTTTGTGTACATTTCTAAAGCCCCAGAAGTTTGTTCAAAACTGTATCCATTACAGGTGATCTGTTTGCACAAGTTCGTCTTTTTATAGTAATTTAGATTATGACACAAGTACTTTTAAGAATGCATTAATCTGGGATTTAGCTGTGAGTTCCTTCTTCTTGTAACTTTATGCATAGAGGTAGTAAAAAGAGGCAGCAAAATCTGTCCTACTCTTTCATGACACAGTTGGTAAAGGTCTTTCTCATCTTTTGTCCCTTCCAGAGAAAACTCCCACAGAACGGAAGGGCTGCTCTCAGGAAAAGGTCTGGGTTAACCCTGGTGCTGGCCCTCATTTTCCAGTAGCAATAGCTACAAACAATAGTTTGAGGAGCTTTTTCAGAAGAGTAAGCACTCCTTAAGTCACAAGTATAAAGATATGAGAAAAGGTGACTAGATACTGTGTACATTCTGAAACGTCATTTCCACAACAGAAGGGACAGAGTTTGCACAATCCATATCACAGAGAACACTAACACAGGCCACAGTCATAGCACATGGTGTTTCTTTTACCTCTGTCCATCTTTCAAACCTCCTATTTGCTTTCACAAATATTTTTACTCTGCAAAGCATATTGAGATTTTATGAGTATTGAGTAGTGCCACACAACACAAAAAATGCCCAAGGTTGATTCAGGCTGGAGGAAAAAGTCAAAAGGAAGTACTATAAAGTACCTTGTGCTGTTGATCCAAACATTTCTGGTTTCTTATGTGTTAAAGTCAGTGCATAATTCCTCCACTAACAGTGTTTCAAGCCACCATCCCTCAACCTTCTAAGATGTTTAAAACACACAATCCATGGTGAACCAGAAAGCTCTTTAAAAGGCAAAACCCCCTTCTCAACTATGACGACTGAAGTGATAAGCAGTTTTTAAAAGCCTATATTCCTCATATGTTTTCAACAAAGTTTTTCTGTTACCTGCAATTGACAGCAGCACTTTGGATTACAACCCTTAGGCTTACTGTTTGTGGTGCAACTCTGTCATTACCAAGTGCTTCACTGAATCTCACTTCTGCTGTTAAAAACTGTTTATGAGGCTCTTCTCTTTCAGTCTAGTCATAATTTCCTTCTCATTTCTTCATGTTTCTTCAGTTCCTTAAAAATATTTCTCCTGCATTTTGACATATTTCCCATATCCACATCTTCTTTCACTTTTCAGATGCTACTCATTGATTTGTCTTTCTGAACACTTTGGTCTCTGAAAACTTTCTTTTTCCTTTCTATCAAGTACACTTCTGTACTGCAAAACTTTGTTTAAAATTTAATATTTCATGAAGCAAATCTGAATAACCAGTAGGAGTAGGTTTCAGTCTTTACAAGGTTTTTACTTTTACAACAATAGTAAAACGGTTTATACTTCCTTTTGATGACTGATTGTTAAATATTAGGCTGACATTCCTTACCTTAGGCTGAGACGGTCTCAGAAAGGGGAACTGATGGAGTTATGCCACTACTATTACCTTAAGGTAGGTGTATAACTAGATAACTGGTTCCAGGGTAACTGGAAAGACTAAATACCTGCATTCTTGAGGATTAACATTCTTTTGCAAAGTCAGAAAGGTCCCCCAGACTGGTGCATTGATGTTGAACTTACCTCATTATCATACAATTATAATGTGAAAAGCCATGCCTACTCGAACAGGCTGCTTAGCCTCTGGGCATGTGCAATGTATTTAAGGGTAGCTGCAAGTGTAAGATGAAGTAAGAAAAAAACTAACCTGTGAATGGTTAGAAGGAGCTGGTGTGAGGCACTGCTAATATTTTCCTGTGTAAATATCTGCTGTGAATTTCGCTGTGGTGGCTTTGAGAATGACCTACCAGCACCCTTTTCTGTGCAGAAATAGAGTAAGGTCAGCATCTTAACTCTGTATGTCAAGAGGCTTTTGCAAAGTAGGTAAAGAATTCAGACTGGAACAACTTTCCTGTCAAGTCAGAGACATAACAGTTTTTTTTCTACTATTCTCAAACCACACTGCTCACACAGAAATTCCAAGGGTTTGGCTTTCTTTTCCTTTTCCTCCATAGTCCACTATTAATCTTCCCATAAAATTGCAACATGCAGTTTCTAATGAGTTCCAATTCTGTTATACAAAAAAATTACATAAATTGAAGAACAAAAAAGAAATGTAGGAAAAATAAGAAAAAAGTTTGCTGTAATAAGATACTATTCAGCACTTTGGATAAGGTAGAGTACTATAACAAAAATTCACTTAGGCAAACGCAAAACGTTACTACTGTGCAAATACTGTTTTTCTCTTTGTTAAAATTACTTGAAAATCTACCTTCACCACCTATAATATTGTAGTGGTTTGAACCACATAATATTCCCCACTATCATAACCATGAATTTATGGCAATTATGACATTTTACAGCTGTAGGAGGTTACCACCTGCTACAGAACACTCTCAGTCTCTCGCTCGCTTTTCCAGGTCTTGAGCAGGTAGGTGGATTCTTCACTTGTTACAGGATGTGGACAGTATTCCTTTCCCTTTTCCTTCAGTTTTATATATATGAGTATATATATATGTGTGTGTGTATATATGTATGTGTGTGTATATATATATGTAATCTGATAGCCTTGTAGTGGAGGAGTAGAATATTGTGTGCAAATCAACTTAAAACTCCCCCTTTGTCCTTTTCTTGGTTTTGTTTTTGGCTTTTTTTTCCTTTCTTATCTCTTGGTAAAAAGGGAGGCAGGAGGTGTCAGGAAGAAGCAGGGAAAGTGGGAGTGTTTTTGCTTGCACATTAAAACCATAACAAACATGTTGCAATATGTTTTGGTGGCATATTCTTTGCCCAGTTCACTCTGGTCCTACTGTTAAGATTTGTTACATTTTTCTAGCAGGCTTTTGCCATAAAACCATGCGGAACAGTAACAGGAAGATTTTGTTTCTAGCCAAGTTCCAGGTATGTAATTGTTCATTATATGAGCTTTTAAAGTCACCTAACAGCAGGAGTTTCTTCCCATGCCAAAACCAGCTTTTCCTCAATGCAATTCTACTTCTATAGTGCAAAGAATTGAAACAAATCAAGACAAGGCAGTTTGAAAGATAAAAAGGGTTGGTGGCACTTTGAGAGAGAAAGCACTGTAAAAATGATGACTAAGAAAGGCAGAATAACTCTTTGCTTTGCCAACTAGACCACTCTGCTTTATATATCTGCTTACCTAAGAAAGACAACAAAAGACTTTCTGATATGAAAAATTAACTTGCAGAAACATGCTGAAACCATTCATAAGCTGACCTGATTATCAAGACATTGACTAACCATGCTAGCAGCATAAGAATATAAATCACACTTCAGTTTGTAGGGATTTTTCTTTCCTTTTTCTGTACAATTTTTAGTACTAAACTGAAAGCTGAAAGATCAACTCATTGTGCACATCTTAACACTTTAGTCAGAAATATTTGCCAAAGGTTAGCTGAAGAAATTTCACACTGTGAATGGATACAGCTTTATATCTGACTTGAATACCCAGGCATTGAGCAGGAGGCCACTTTCTTTATTATGACATAAATCAAGCTGATAACAAAGACTTAGCTGTTAGTTTGCTATTTAAATTACAGCCAGGCCCAGAGGCAACAACTGTACTACTGGACACTAGATAAATTTATATAAGAACATGATGTTTGTTCAAAGACTGAACTAAGTGAGGGAAAAAATCTGGGTTTCTGACTGAGATCTAAGTTTATTGGTTTGTTTTTTTGTTTTTTTTCTTTCTGCCACCCCTCTTTTTTCCTACTTTTTTTTTTTAATACATTTTTTTCATATAAGAACTTACTCAATCAGATTAAAACATGCATGCCTCATGACCTTCATCACTTAACCAAAAGTTGTTCTGTGTATCTTGAAGACATGAATATCTAAACCTACCTAAATAAATATATTTCAAGTCA
This sequence comes from Psilopogon haemacephalus, assembly GCA_013396835.1. Taxonomy (NCBI): domain Eukaryota; kingdom Metazoa; phylum Chordata; class Aves; order Piciformes; family Megalaimidae; genus Psilopogon; species Psilopogon haemacephalus. Next base: position 26,520 of record VWZI01017483.1, on the reverse strand, counting down.
AGTAGTAAAAAATTCTCACCCTAGACCTCACCTCTTCAGACCTTTATTCTCAGTCAGGATGAATCCAATTTACTTAGGGAGGAGTTACTGACCTATCAGGTTACACAGGAAGTAAAGCTGAAACAAATTTATATGTGCTGAACCTCAGAGAAACCACAATCAAAATATATTGTTTGTGTAGCCTGAATAGCACAACTTATATCAGATTTGTTTGAAAAAAAACACGGTACAAACTGAATAAAAAAGAATTCCAAATATTCTTAAAGTTCTTTTATATTAATCTATGTTCTTTACAGATCACTTTAAAAGTCTGAAAATACAATATTCAATGACAGTAATGCCCACTCATTCTAGGAAGGAAATGGCCTCTGAGAAGCTCAAATTATTTTCTGTCCTTGGTGTTTAAGAGCATGTATGCCACTCTCAGTGTAGCTGCTGCAAACAAAATGAGATTTGACAAGCAGGACAAATGTTACAGTGTCTGCCTGACATTTAGTTTGATTATGAAATGGGCATCTGATGATTGTGGATCAGCATCATGGCATTACACGTTACTCTAGTGGAGAAGCATGGAGAATATTAACCATATAAATACATTGTAACAATGGTCAGACTCCAACCACTGCATGCTGTGATTTCAAGAAACATTAAACAATGCAGAATAGTAAAACATAACTGAAGACTAAAATAATAATGCTGTGGATTGCAACGCTCTCAGCTAATTGTGAAGCAACATGCTGAGAATTTAAGTTGCTATGTAGATGCAAGCTACCAATGTAAGGAAACAGTAGAAAAAGTGGGGAAACTGGTTTTTTTTTGCTATCAGTAATGTGGCATCTGGCATAATCTAACAAAATAATAACCGAATTGTTAAGATGCAACTACTGGGCCAGATTAGAAGTTGTTGTCTTATTATCTACAGAACTTAAAAGAGTCAGAATTTTCTAGGCTTATTAGTTCATATTCATTTAATTTCATTTCCTTCATTTCATTTCTCTTACCAAAGTAAGAGATTTATACTAAAACAGAAGCAGCTTTGCACATCTGCTGCCTACAGTGCACGTAGGTGTCATGGAGGCAGGGAATTAATGTGGCTGAGTCAGGAACTATAAAAGTAGAATTATTTTATTTCCCTGAAAACCTCACCCCCAGAATATATACAGAACTAATTTAGGTTTATTTACAGGCTCAATTCAATTGGGAAAAATCTTCACAGGATGCTATGGGCAAATTTAGAGATTTATGAAGTCAGAAAATGGAAAAGGCTAAGCTACAAACACAGCTTTATCCCACTATCAATCAGGATGAGCAGAGAATTAAGGGAACAGCAGGTGTTACTTTCAAAGGTGAGATAGGTATTTGGCGATGATCCCTTGCTGGAATTCCCTGCAGAAGCCGCTTCCTGGCAAACAATATCCAATACTCTGGATCCACACGGCAAAAGTACAAGGTGGGTGGAAGGACTACTAAAGTCAGAAGTGTCTCAAGCACTTCTTCCATGAGTGGGATCATCGTGGAATGATGCTGCCTCAGCAGCAGCAGCAGCAAGAGAGAGCCAAATTACTAGCGTCTTCCCCAACAATTATAGCAACCAGGAAGTTGGCTACAGTATGGTCCAAGAGTATCTGGGTCCTGGTGCAGCTGGCAGCTCTCTCAAATGGACCAAGCACTTGCCAAGCTTGCAAAATTGCACAGAATGATGCAGAAGTGGGGGACCATCCAGAGGCAGGGATGGTGTAAAAACTGAGAGCTGTGTAAAAACACAGGAACCTTCCCAATGTGGAGACAGTCCAAAATGGGAATTTTGTAATGGCAGAAACTCTTTCAAAGCGGGAATCTGTCCTGTTGCTAGCTCTGTCAAGGTGGGAACACCATACCTTCTCCCTTGCTTTCTCTATGCTTTTCTGGGCAAAGTGTCCATTTGCCATTTTACACTGGAACGTGAAGAACCCAGCCTACCACCAGCCTGATTGCCAGCATGGGCTTCCACAGGGGCCAGAACACACGTGGAGAGAGTCACCTTTTGCTGTTCTCCCTTGAAACCCATTACAGGGAGGTGGGGGGATAAGGGGAGGAGGTGGGGCAAAGCAGTTTTCATGCCTTCTTCTCCTCCCCATTCAAATCCTCAGAGATGGTGGGTGTGGGGAGAAGAGGGGCACTGGGAGATGAAAAGAAAGGAATTTGGAGTGATTTACAACAGTAGAAATACATACCTATTTGTCATTAAAAGCACAAAAAGATGCATGCTCCTGATTCAGAGAATTTTTCTCCATACAACAGTTGGGAAGTTTGTTCTGTGGAATCTGCCACTAAGAATTTCACTGATAAAATCCACTGCATAATGGAGCCAAATGCCCAAAGTCTGTTCATGCATATGCTTTCTTCTGATTACAAGGCAGTAAATGAGACCAGGCATCACTCATATTTGCAGAACACCATTCTATCAGCAAAAGAAGTAAAATTGAGTCATTAGGTTCAGGTGTAATGGATGTTACCCATGCCAATCTCCTTGACAGTGCCAGATGGTTTCCTTAGAAGGCTCTTCATGGAGTCAGGAATCTCACTGTCAGAATTGCTCTCAATCAGCCCAGATTTTATTTTGCATTTTCATGCCATTATTTCTATATGTACTTTTATGCTAATGTACTACATCAAAGGTTTGTCTTTTTCTTCTGTTTTAAAACACAGAATGGCAGAATGGTCTGGCTAGGAAGGGACCTTAAGGTCATCTAGTCCAACCCCCTCTACAGTAAGGAGGGCCATCTTCAACTAGTTCAGATTGCCCAGAGCTCTGCTGTTTACAAGGCAGGGTGCACTTTCTTTAGCCTTCTACATACCTGTAGAAGCCTTTCTTTGCTTTACATCCCTTGCCAGGTTCAGTTCCAGCTGCTTCTTGATGTTACTAACCTCAACCCTACACAACTAGGCAATGTCCCTATACTCTCCCCAGGATGCCCACTTGCCCTTTAGTTTGACCTCCAGAACTACAGAAAGGCAATAGAGTGTGTTAGGTAAACTAGGAATATATTAGTAATCCTTATGGCTTCAACACATACAACTAAGCTGCCCAAACAATTCTCTTCACCACTGAAAAAAAAAAA
>VWZI01017483.1:11119-22451 GCA_013396835.1 Psilopogon haemacephalus | reverse complement strand
TCTGTCCATGTCACTGACAAAGATGTTAAACAGTACTGGTCCCAGCACTGACCCCTGAGGGACGCCACTTGTCACTGGTCTCCAGGTGGACATTGTGCCCTTGATCACCCCTCTCTGTGTGCAACCATCCAGCCAATTCCTTATCCAGCGAGTTGTCCACCCATCAAGTCTGTGTTTTTCCAGCTTGGTGACCATGATGTCATACGGGACAGAGTCAAAGTCCTTACTCAGGTCCAAGTAGATGACATCAGTTGCCCTTCCCTTGTCCACCGCTGCTGTGACTTTACCATAGAAAGCCACCAAATTTGTTAGGCATGATTTGCCCTTGGTGAAGCCATGCTGGTTGGCATCAGACACCTCTGCTTTGTTTTCCATCTGCTGCAGCAGAGCCTTCAAAAGGTTCCATGATCTTGCCAGGCACAGAGGTGAGGCTGACTGGTCTGTAGTTCCCAGGGTCATCCTTTTTTCCCTTCTTGAAGATAGGTGTTATATTTGCCTTTTTCCAGTCAGCAGGAACTTCACCAGTCTGCCATGACCTTTTAAATACAATGGACAGTGGTTTGGCAACTTCATCTGCCAGTTCCCGCAGGACCTGTGGTGGACATCTCTATGTCTAAAACTTGAAGATTAGATAGAGTTTAAATATCAAACCAAATCCTGTGATCTTGGGCCTTTCACAATTTCAAATGGTTTGTCAAAGCATTCATCTCATCCATGTAAACATTGTCTCTCTCCTAGCTATTGCTGATCCTCTGTCAGCATGAAGCAGCACTGTCTCAGGGCTCAGTTAAGACTGTCTTAGCCATCCATACATGTTCATACATGCTGGGTGTTAAGTAATCTATAATTTCACAAATCTGAAGGGAAAAAATAAAGAAGTTTAAAATTACCTTGCAACTTCTGATATCCAATATATTGACAAGGGTAAAGAAATTAAAATGCTTGAGAAGCAGGGATTACCTTTTTCATTATCACAGGTAGGAAATTTAGAGAAATGGCCTCTTGAGATTTCCTTTGACACAATACAGGTGAAATATGAGTATGCACAGCAAATTATTTGAGTTTATGAGTCATCATATCTATGTGTCATTTTCTGGTACATGATCATCTGTTTCAATTACAAAAACTTCTGTGAAATTTACAACTGACACCATTTCCCTGCTTGTGTCCCAATATATGCTATCTGGACACCACATTTATTCTGCACAGGAGCTTGCATCAATCAAAATTGCACACCTCTGTAGATACCTGCCACCTTAGTTTAATAAAACCCATAGCAAAGAAAAGTTGATATCAAAAGAAAATTTCAGACTTGTAGCCCTTTTGTTGTTTCACAGTTGCTTGTATTATGACTCTTAAAATTGGGTACAAACTGATTATGCTACTACTTTTACAGACAGACACAAAACCACACTTGTGTTAGAAAAGGACAAATTACCATTCTAATAAAATACTGTCACTGCTCTTGTAGCTGCTACTTTGTCTCATTGCCTGCATTCTCCAACGCTTGTTGCTGGCAGTAAGATGACAAAAGCAACAACACACTTTGGATCAAAGCAGGTGCTCTTTATCCTAGATCAGTGCAAGCCTGAGGCCTGTGCAGCACAGAGGACCAGTGACCAAAGGACGATGACCAAAAAGTCCTCGTCACCCTCATGGTGACTTCTTTTTATCCCATCATACAAACAATGCACTAACACAATCCAGGTGAGGATTGCCCACTCATTAATATGCATGATAACCTGTTATTCTCTAAGCAGATGCCCCACTATCTCCTACTTCCATGTGAGAGGCAGTTTGGAGCTGCATTACTACAAAGTACAAAAGTACAAAAGGTATCACTGAGGGTGATTCTGTCTGCATATATACATCCTTTTTTGTTGAAGTAACAGTGACTTAAGACAAACTGATCTGAATGCTCTGCCAAGAGGCAGAAATTTACTTGCTTTGTGAAGGACAATCCACTTACAGATTTGCAGTTTTGCCTTATCGAGAAGAAAAGAAAAAAGACACTTCAAAAGAACTAAACTCGCTAATTTTTATTTTGGCATGAAACTGGAGCACAAATCGCAAGCAAAACTCTAACCAAGTATTAGGATTCTTTCCTCACAGTATAGATACTTTCTAGTTACTATCATAATAAGCATCTTATATTGCACAAAGAAGGAAGACTGCGCCAGAACTATAGGAATGTTCAAAACACTTGAACTGTTTAGACAAGGAGTTCTGTTACTCTAGATTCAAACAGTTGTACAACTGTTAAGTCATAGGATGCACTAAGAGCTTCCTTCTATCCTCTACTCTATTACTTGTTTCCCAAGCAGTGCTTTCACTTTTCTGAATAATACATGCTGCATAACTGTCTTCCGGTTTTGTGTCAGAAATGCTAACTACCCTGTTATTATAGTGCCAAATGGGTAGTTAAAAACTGATTACCCTAACAGTCAACTTTTCTACAGAGCAATAACAAAAGTTCAAGTTCTTGATTTCTTCTGTATTTAATATGTAGAAATATAAACCAGAGACTGTTATGGATCTTTGTCTTCAGCAGGACTGCTATGTTCGCCAATTGGTTAAAGATGTTATTTTGCCATCGAAGCCAAGGGAGGAGAGAATGTTTCCTTCCAAAAGTCAACCAAAGAGTCTGTACTGACAGACAATTCCACCATATAAAGCCTCTGTCAAGGCAGTTACACAATCCTGTCCAGGCTTGTGGAAATATCACTCTGCCATTTGATTAGTTTTCAGATGTCATAAACAGTTTCTTAACAGCTTGTGATGATTACACTAAATCAGTACTAGAAGCTAGTTTTATATGTTTGACTACTTTTCCTACACCTAACAGTGAGACACTGAAGCTGCAAAAGCTCCAACATCAACAACAACCACAACAAACCCCCCACAAGTAAACAATCAGGAAAACAACAGAAACAAACAATAAACAATCCCACTCTCTGAAGACAGGGTATCATTTAAATGCAGCACAAGGACCATTCATGTCCATTTGCTTGTTCTAAGGATGATAATAAGGAAGAACAAACATGGGGTAGGATATAAACTCAGGAAGTTTATTTCGGCGACAAGATCTTGTCAGCTGAGATCATAATGGCTATTGGAGAGAACTTGAAATATGCTTCAATATTTGCCATGATTTCTAAATCAGCATCTACAATGATTTGTAAGTAGAGCACAATGAGTATTTGGGAGGAAACAAGCTTGATTTTAAGGGGGAATTTTAAAACAAACGAACAAACAACCCTACCCCAAAAAACCTAAACCAAACCAAACTCCCTCAGGAAATAAATAAACAAAAAAATCCCCAAACACCAAAACACCCCAGACTTCAAGAATAGCCTTTTTTTTTTTATTTTTGCTTTTTTCTTTTTCATCAGAAGTCATGAATGTCTATAGGAAAAGCTAATATTTTTACTATGCTGAAACTCACCTTATGGTTTCAAATCATGAAAGTGTACCACTTTTAAAAATATAATCAGTGTTGGTAAATTTCAAACCAGACAGAACATCTTTTCTTTCACTTTTCTTTCACTTGTGTGGCATTTATTTAATTAATACTTTACATCAAAATAGATCTGTCATCAGAAAGTACATTGATCTATAGAGTGCTTTTATCTGATAGGAATATGGACAGCTACTGAATGTCTGCCATGAAGTACTTTAAAATATGTGAGTGGTGGTTTTTTTTCTTGCACTACACCCTCCCATAGCAGTATTGTCTAAAAGTACACAATGTAGGTATCAAATTTTGCTTGTTTAAAGTAGGTGTCTGAATACACAGTACCACTTTGTAACAAGAGTTCTACCTTTGAAGTCCAGGTATAAGTCAATGGAAGTAAGGGCCCAGTTTGGTATCAAGGATCTAAAGATGTCTTTGAAAGCATTCTCTAGAAATCAGTGATTACTTTGCCTCATTGTTCACTGGCAAATGCTCTAGATGTACAACCCAAGCTACACTAAACAAAGGTAAGGAGTGAGAAAAGGAAGATCCACCCACCACAAGCAAAGATCAAGTTCAAGACCATCTTGAATAAATGAGCTTGACTAATTCCATGGAGTCTGATGAGATCTGCCCACATTTCCAAAGGAAACTGGCAGACAAAGTTGCCAAAAATCCCCACTATCAATTCTATTTGAAAAATCACAGCAACATGGCAAAGTCCCTGCTGATGTGAAAAGGGACATCACCAGCATCTTCAAAAAAGGGGAGTAGGAAGACCCAGGAAACTATAGCCCAGTCAGTCTCACCTCTTTGTGTGGCAAGATCAAGACCATCCTCCTGAAAGCTTTGCTAAGGCATACAGAAAATGAAGAAGAGGTGATTGGTGGCAACCAACATGGCTTCACCAAAGGCAAACCATGCTTGATGAACTCAGTGGCTATAGCAGTGTGACAATGGATGAGAGAAGAGCAACCGATGTCATCTACCTGGATTTGTATGGAGTGTTTAATACTGTCCCTCAGGATATCCTGATAACCAAATCGGAAAAGTATGGACTTAAGGGATGGACCATTCCCTGGATAAAGAATTGGATGGATAACCAGTCAGAAGTCAACCTCTCAACGTCCAAGTGGAGACCAGTGATGAATGCCATCCCTCGGCAGATGGGGATGTCAAACAACACTAAGACCAGTGTTGTTTGACATCTTTGTGGACGATATGGGCAATGGAACAGAGCCACCTTATAGTGGCCCTGCATTATCTGAAAGCTGGGAAGGGAATTTTTACAAGGGCTTGAAGTGATAGGATGGAAGGGAGTGGATTAAAGCTTGAGCAGGGCAGATTTAGACTGGGTATTAGGAAGAAATTGCTTACAGTGAGGATGGTGAGACACTGGAATATGTGGGCCAGTGATGTCAACCTGATCTAGTGGAAGATGTCCCTGCTTATGGCAGAAGGTTTGGAACTAGATGACCTTTATGGTCCCTCACAACCCAAATCATTCTATGAATCTATGAATCTGCAGGGAATAAAAAAAACCTGAGTACCACAGAATCCACCTGAACATGTGCAGAAGTTTTATTTTTATCTGTATTTCCATTTATAACATCTGACAACATCCTGACATAGGTTCATTTTTTAATTTTTACTTTGTAATATTAGTTTTATCTCTCAGCATTCTAAAGTCAGGACTTTTTTTTTTTTAAGTTAACTTTTGCAGTTTCAACTTAGCTGGCATCTGATTTCCAGCAGATGCTCTCACAAGACTCTTACACACCCTATATCCCTCATGGGTGGGACAGGTAAAAGGACCTGGAGAAAAAAAAATAATAGAAAACTTGGTGGGTTGAGATAAGGAGAGTTTAATAGAATAATAATTTTTAAAAGCCATGGATTTTTATAGCAAGCAAGGGAGGAAACAAGCCAAAACAGCAAACCATAAGCATAAAAAGGAAAACCCCAAATTCAGAAGCAGAAGACTCAGCAAAAAGCCAGAAACAGGAAATATCACAGGTCACAGTCTGTATTCCAAGTGCCATTACCCTTTGTTTTCACCATCTCTTTCCTTTTACAACGTACACAACATCTGCCTGGTGTTGGATACCCATCAGCAGGTTCAGCTGGCTGTTCTCTGCCAGCTGAACTACAGACACCTCTTCCATTCCATATCTACTCCAAATACTGAAATTTGTGGAATGTAATAAATAAATTGCAAGGCTAAGAATTTGTCTGGCTTTGGGCTGACATGTTTTTTAGGTGTTGAAAACTGAATTAAAATTAAAATCCTGCAACATGATATTTTGTCCAGAAGAAGTAAGACTAATACTACTACCTCACAACCCTGAAATAAAATCTGACATATGAGGGACAGCTAATTATCATCTATAAATGTGTTGCTAAGTACATTATTATAGCACAGAGACATTTTAAAAATCCCTTCAGTGACTTATCCAAACAATATTCTTGGGAGACAGTGCCTTGCTGCAATAAAGAATATATCATACAGGAAAAACATCACCATTTATTGTCAGAAGCATGACTATAATCAGAAGCCTTGATATTAATGGTAATTTTAACTTTAATTACTCAGCAGGGTTCCACGTTGTTTGCCATGGCACTGTACCAAGGCAATGCTAAAATCTTGTTTCCTTGATGCTTTCTATGTGTACTTTTAAATAAAATACCATGTCTGTCTCCTGCATTAGTCAGTGTTTCTTCTATGTTATTTCCAGCCAAGTGACTAACTTTACAGTCAGTAAATTAAGTTTGCACCACCTGTTCAGACTAATCTCACAGCTTCCTAAGTCTTTACTGCAGCCTGATGATGGCTCAGCAAAGGCCTCACTGTCTAAAACAGAGAAACCACACTTTGAATGACAGAGGCATACTGAATTTCTATTTTGAGACCTGCATTTGCTATTGGATGTGAAATGCTCTAGTCTAACACAAAATATAATTTTTCATACTTGAACACTGAGAAAGAAAATATCTTCATTGCTAACTCAAAGACACATCAAGACGTGAGTGAATCTTCCGTGATAAAGAAGGTGTCTTCGATTTTGTTACAAAAGGGAATCCTCCCTTTATCTTAAAATTTCTCCCTTGGTTTCAGCCTAAGGTTTTGTTCCTTGCTATTATTTTTAATTAAAGACCAGGATTTTTTTCCTTTAGTAGCATTGTGTCATTAACTTGCTGCTACCTGAATAACAGTGTCAATTTGCTTGTTCAAAACCAATCATGTCTACCCTTTGATATACCGAATAAGAGAAGCAAAAGTAACATAAACTGAAGTATATACAAGAATTTGGTTGGACATACATACTTAAGGTCTTCAGCTACTGACAACTTTTTGTTTCACTGTAGTGGTAATGATGTTGAAGGCATTATGGACAAAGAAAGATAAAATTTGTGGATGCATACAGAAGTTACTGCTAAGCTGTATACACTCAACAGTACATGCACCTCTTTTTCCAAACAAACTGTTTCTGCCATTACACTGTGCTTCCTTTTAATTACAATTCATTTGCATTGCATCTGCATTTTTGTTTGAATGAGCAAACTTTCTATCATGGCTGGAACTGCTTAAATTTTGAGTCAGGAGGAGGTTACAATGTCAACTATTCTCCCTCTATGCCTTTCTTTTACTTTTTTCATTCTAAGTAGGCAATGCACCACAATTTTCTACTCACTTCTCCCACGGTATTTTGTTGCCAGTTTTCTAATGTTATTATTCACACTTCTTTGTCAAACGCATGTATCTGTGTAAAATTTAAACAAATCCTTAAAGAGTATACTGTTGGGTCACTCAAGTTTTCATAAAAATAAACTTAACAGAATAAAAACTTATTAATGTTTACATCATTGAAGTAGAAGGAAGATATGTCTAAGAAAAGGGATGAGAAGAAGCAATCTGCTGTGCTTTATTGTTAAGGTCAGCATTATCAGCTCCTTCATTAAGGTTTGTCAGGCAGGCCTAAAGAGATACAGTATGTAAGTGTACAAGTGAGGATAAAAGCAGACATAAAGTAAGCAAAATAAAAGCCCATGGAATATGTCAGAAAGCATCAATGATCAGGGCAACCCAAATTTAAACAATGATTCTTTATCATTGTCAGTACCATGACAGCCAGAAGCCTAATGCAATCATCTCAAACCTAGTCATACACTGCATGAGGAATAGTTGAGCAGACCCATCAGGCTTATTCTGTAGGAAAAACATTGTCATACACATTTTATGCCTTGAATAAAAGCTACCATATCCTTTTCATTCAAGTGTTCGCAGAAGCAAGCCAGTATGTAAATAATGAAGAGGGGAGGAAAGGGGAGGGGAGGTAAGGGGGAAGGGTGGAGTAAAATCTGATATCCAAACAGAGATCACCTCTACACTTGCAATGATCCACAATTCCAAAAAAACCTTCTGGCTTTTTGTGTCTGTCATTGCTCTTCTCAGTCACTCACACAAACCTTGTATTACAGGGAAAATGTGTTCATGTTGTTAAACTGAATCAGGATTGAAGCTGTGTATTGATTTGTCAATGACATGTAATTAACTGTCAATCAGTAAGCTGTACATTTAAGAGCAGTGTCAGTAATGTAATTTATAAACCATATCAGGAGTCCTTTAAAAAAAAGCTGTTAAACTCCCCCAAGTCTAACCCAACGAAGTGCAACCCCCTGCAGTTCCCTCTGGGAAATCCTCACATGACAGTGATCACCCTGTAGCTAGTTCACCAGCTACACACTTTTCAGAGATGGACTCACCATATAAGGGTCCCTAGTATTTGGACCAAGTGAGCGGTGGAAGAAGCTGCTCACAGCACTCCATGGGAGTATGCATTGTCTAGGCTGGCAAAGACATTCACTAGCTGTCTGTATGGTAAATGTATCACACAACCCAACACTCATGTTCCTCTCCGAGCTGCTGTTACTATAGGAGCTAGTTTGCCAGATACAGGCCCTGTGAATGCTTACCAACTGCAACAAAATTCCCATTTATATCAGAGAAATAAAGACATTTTAGGGGTCCAGCCTGTGCTGTTTAAGAAGGCACATGACATGAACATTTCTGCAAAGATATTCGAATCCTACACTCAACAGAAGTTTTGGTGCATAAGGAATTGCAGACTCTATCCTTTTCATAAATATGCACAATAGGATATGCAAGTTGGGTTTTGTTTGCTTTTTGTTTGTTTGCTTGTTTGGGGTTTTTTTCCTAATGAAAATGTTAGCATCCTTTGTAGGTTAAAATGTGACATAAAACAACTTTGCTTCATTTGTGCATACTTCAAACATAAATAAGATGAGACATGGAAGACAATTCTATTTTCTTTTTTGCTTGATGAATTTTGATGTTTGTTCTCATTAGAAAAGTCAAGAATGAAAACTGGAAGGGAAGAGCTGCCACTTAAGATTTGGGTGATGGTGGATCTTTCATTCAATGCCTTGGTTTAGGTACACAGAAAGAAGTTAAAATACAAAATAGAAATTGGATAAACTGAGATACACTGCTTTCTTTTATGTTCATGCACATCCAGTTCAGTAAGCAAACAGAACTGCCGTTGGGATTCTGAATGTCAATCAGGAATATACAGGTCATTGAACTAGCCTAGCATTAGCATGCAAAGCCAACAAAACAAAGAACTGTCTGGAGCAATAATAGTGTGAGTGTGGTATTCACTCTTTGGAGACATTGCTTTTCAAATCTCTGTGAAGCACAGGATAAGAACTGCAGACCTATTCAGCACTTAATAGTGAAAAGCCATGGCATACCAAATTACAATACAAGGGACACAGTCTTCTTCTCTTGGTGGAAAGATGAACCGGAAACTACCAGACACTGCAGGAGCACTGATCTTAGTGAAAGAAGCGTGTGTTGCTGTAGGTGTTAGAAATAGCTAAGCCTTAACTGGAGTCTTGTGATGGTTTAGCAGTTACCTGCCCCCCCACCTTTTGAAATATACCCCAGCTAGGACTCAGAACACTGGAAGTTGTTAAATTAAGCTTTATATTTACAGCAATGCACAATATACAAGCAAATATTTACAATGTATAACAGATATTTACATATATATACAATGAAAGGGTAATACAGAAACACCACACCCCTCTCAGAGATCTAAATCTCCAAGAGGGGTAACCAACCACTCCTATCACCTTTCCCTCCTTCCCCAATCTTATCTCACCACCTGTTGATGCTGCAGATAGGCGGAGGTAGATCAGCCAGGAGGTTAGCAGTAGGAAAGAAGTTAGTAGAATTGTTAAGAATCAGCTACAAAAAGGCCTCTAAGGAATCATGCAAAGAACAGCTACAGCCAGAGAGGTCTGGAGCAGTCTGATCTATCTATATTTGCATTTCAACTCTTAAAACATTTTTTTTTCTTTCTCAGTAAAGCTCTGGGTGAACTGACATATTGCGTTTTCCTCTCTCAGCCAATAGCCTAATTTCTCATTCAGATTCTCTAATTAGTTCAAACCAGAACAAGTCTTCATGCAAAAAATTCTTGATAAAAGATATGTCATAACTACAAGTCTTCTTATGCTGTGGACCAGCATAGAATCATACAGCATATGAACAAACAAGGTGTGTATTTGGAAAATTTGTCTCTACACATGATTTTACTCCAAGTATTACAAAATTATTTCAATTCAGTCAATCAATTTCAACTTCTGAGTAGGCAGAAAGTTAACTGGGAGGTAAAACAAGAGGGAAGGGATTTATTGTAAACTTTTTTTCTTAGTTGCTTTATACCACTTGCCATTTTATCACCTCTTCTGCATATGACAGTACTGCACAGATAGCTGTCTCATTGTTCTAATCCATATTGTGGTTAGGTAATCCCTTTCTTGCAAGTGTCACTCAAAAGAAAGCTACTGCCCTGCTTTGTAAAAACCAACCGACCAATAAAACAAACAAAAGGAAAAAAAAAAAAAAAAAAACCAAACAAAAACCAACTAACCAACCAAAACCACAAAAAACCAATTAATTCATTACCATGGAATGTTTTGCAATTGCATATGGGCCATAAAAATATTGAAAGCCAAACTTTAAAGTAAGTATTAGTCCCTCATTCTATTATTTTGGTTTAGAAAAGTTATAAAAGTTTCAACTGCATTATTAATTTTTCTTGCATGTAATCAAGACCTGTTATGTTTTGCCTAGAGAATAGATGGTCTTTTAAAAACTGAAGAGCACAAATACTTCTTGCCTTCTACCCACTCAACAATTAATGCAAGACAGATGTCAGTTAACATGAAAAGCAGCATGTGCATAAAGAGCCTCTAAGGTAAAGTCATCTAAGGTGACCCAACTGGTAAAAGATCTTTAGCTAGAGCCATGGCAGTTGTGCATGAAAACACTCTTCTTGCTGATAGTAGCTTTCATCATGAACTAACAGGAAATTACTGGTGGCCTTTCAAAAACAGCAGCACAACGCAAATCCAATATGTACTGGAATCAACTTTTTATTAGTGACATTCATAATGTGGCAGAGAACTGCATGTACTGGCAAGGTTTCTGGTGTGCTACTAGGAAGCCTGCTGAAGCTATTTGTTGATGTAAGTCTGGATTTCATTTGCACAGGGCTTTGTCTTGTGATATTGCAGATAGTGTCCTTTACCCAGAGTGAGAAGGTGTAATTTTATGAAGACTTCAGAAGTGGCCACATTGTTCTAGAAAGCAGTGGATAAAAAAATGTTGGGTGCAAATAATCAGAACTTAAGAGAAGCAAGTATACTAATGAGGGAATAAGCTCTTAAAACTACTGAACTTCATTCAAAAATCACTAACTTAAGGGATCTGGGAGAGCTCTGCACATCAAGACTCTGGGTTAGCATTTCCTCAGTACAAAGGTGCTGCTACAGTTTCACAGCTTTCCT
>VWZI01017481.1:1685-21189 GCA_013396835.1 Psilopogon haemacephalus | reverse complement strand
CTTTTTTTGTTGTTAAATTTTCTTCTTCCCCCCCCCTTCCCCCCCCCCCCCCTCCAGAAAATCATTCATCAGCCACAAGATCTAACATCTCTCTCCTTCTTTCTCAGCCTTCTCTTGGCATTGGAAGGGAAGGTGAGATGGGGGAAAGCAAAAGAGAGAGGAAGATTAAATGGAGCAGGTGTCACATTTATCTTATTTCCAGTGCAAATACAATCAACAAGTGCCAGGCTAAAATCAGACCCTAACAAAAAACCTGCAAAGTGTTCTCAAATAAATGGCTCTGGGCTTTCATCTGTTTGTTTTTAATTTGCACTCATCCTCCCAATACTTCTGCCAAGCAGAAGGCTGCGTCGGGAATGAGCTTATCAGAGGCGACTCCAGCAGGTTTCTGCTGCCAGGGTGCCCTGCACTGCCCTTCCTCCATCCCACTTCACCAGGCACTGCCCTCTCTGCATCCCCTTTCACCAAGCATTGCCCTTTCTGCATCCCCTTTCACCAGGCACTGCCCTGTCTGCATCCCCTTTCATAGGCACTGCCCTGTCTGCATCCCCTTTCATAGGCACTGCCCTGTCTGCATCCCCTTTCACAGGCACTGCCCTGTCTGCATCTCCTTTCACAGGCACTGCCCTCTCTGCATCCCCTTTCACAGGCACTGCCCTGCCTGCATCTCCTTTCACAGGCACTGCCCTGTCTGCATCTCCTTTCACAGGCACTGCCCTGTCTGCATCCCCTTTCATAGGCACTGCCCTGCCTGCATCCCCTTTCATAGGCACTGCCCTGTCTGCATCCCCTTTCACAGGCACTGCCCTCTCTGCATCCCCTTTCACAGGCACTGCCCTGTCTGCATCTCCTTTCACAGGCACTGCCCTGTCTGCATCCCCTTCACCAGGCACTGCCCTGTCTGCATCTCCTTTCACCAGGCACTGTCCTGTCTGCATCTCCTTTCACCAAGCATTGCTCTGTCTGCATCCCCTTTCACCAGGCACTGCCCTTTCTGCATCCCCTACATCAGGCACTGTCCTATCTGCATCCCCTTTCACCAAGCAATACCCTCTCTGCATCCCCTTTCACCAAGCATTGCCCTTTCTGCATCCCCTTTCACCAGGCACTGCCCTTTCTGCATCCCCTACATCAGGCACTGTCCTATCTGCATCCCCTTTCACCAAGCAATACCCTCTCTGCATCCCCTTTCACCAAGCATTGCCCTTTCTGCATCCCCTTTCACCAGGCACTGCCCTGCACAGCCCTTGGCCCGGGGCAGCTCAGCATCCCCTCCCAACACCCAGCTCCCAGGATGCACAGAGCTGAGCATTTTGCTGGTAAAAAATCTCTGCTCAGTGCTGGCTCTCCCCCAGCACAGAGAGAGGGAGGGATCTCCAGATGCAAATCCCAGAACAAATCCTATTTTAGCATTATTTTGATTTCAAATAGGATTTATGTCAGGCTTTGGAGCCTCCTCACTCTCCATGCCCACTTGATAAGGTGGCTGTGGCTGGGCACTGCCCTTTTCAGTGGCTGCTGCTGGCTGTTTTCCCATGCACCCCAGCACCAGCCCATGCACCCCCTTCCTTCCACAACCCTTTCACTGACCCCACTGACTTTTTCATCCTGCAAACAGCAGCTTAAAACCCCTCTGGGTCATGATCTGCTGCAGCCTGTTCAATATCTTTATTGATGACCTGAATGAGGGGATTGAATTCAGCATCAGTGAGTTTGCAGATGACACCAAGCTAGGAGCAGGTGTGTTTAAATGAAGCTTCCTATGCCTCAGCTTCCACCATTGCCCCTTGTGCTGTCATTGGGCATCACCCAGCAGAGCCTGGCTCCAGCCTCCTGACACTCACCTGAACGTATTGATAAACATTGATAGGTCACCCCTCAAGGGTCCACCTCCCCAGGCTGCAGAGCTCCAACTCCCTCAGACTCTCCTTGTAAAACAGATGTTCTGTTCCCTTAATCCCACCCCTGTTGCCATCCCTGCACCATAGACATCCATCCTTGCACCATGAACATGAATCCCTGCACCATAGGCATCCATCCCTGCATCGTGGACAACCATCCCTGCACCGTGGACATCCATCCCTGCACCATGGGCATCCATCTCTGCCCTGTGGGCATCCATCCCTGCACTATGGACATCCATCTCTACCCTGTGGGCATCCATCCCTGCACCATGAACATCCATCCCTGCACTATGGACATCCATCCCTGCACCATGGGCATCCATCCCTGCACCGTGGGCATCCATCCCTGCACCATGGGCATCCATCTTTGCCCTGTGGGCACCTATCTCTGCACCATGGGCATCCATCCCTGCACCATAGACATCCATCCTTGTACCATGGGCATCCATCCCTGCACCATGGGCATCCATCCATGTGCTGTGGACATCCATCCCTGCACCATGGACATCTATCCCTGCACTATGGGCATCCATCACTGCACCATGGACACCCATCCTTGCACCATGAACATCCATCCCTCCACCAGTTCTCCCCAGGCTCAGCAGCATCAGCTTGTTCTGTTCTGCACCACAGGTCCCAGGGTAGGTCCCATCTTGCTTCCCAGATGGTGGCTGTCACATGTCACTGATTTACATGAGCAGGAGCACGGGGACCAGGCAGGGCTCAGAAAGGTTTGTGTGCACTCCGTGTTACCAAAGCCCAGCAGAATTCAGCCTGGGCATCTCCTCTTCCTTGCACTCGCTGCCCTCCTGCCTCGACGGGTGGGACTGCGATAACCTGTGACAGGGACAACCACAATCAGGCTGCTGCGGGTCCTGCCGCCGGGGCTGACCCCTTCGGTGTCGCTTTTAAAGTTCAGCGGCAGCAGAAGCAGCTGCTGCCGTGTTTTATTCATGTGCCTTGTCTGGGAATGTAGGGGTTGGCTCAGAGCAGGGGAGGCCAAATGTGCCAAAGCCCTCCCTTGGCGCAGTGTGCAAGGCTCTGGCGCTGCAGGCTTCTGGGCAGAGGTTTCTGGGCTGCCCTTCCCAGAGTTGTGGGGTGGCAGCAGGATGCTTTCCATGCCTCTCCCTTCTCCACACTGTCCTCTGCCCCTCTCTACATTCGCTGATGGAAAAAGCCCTGCTCGTCTGTGAGGAGCTCAGCTACAGGAGCCTTCTGGGCAGGGGTTTCTGGGCTGCCCTTCCCGGGGCTGTGGGGTGGCAGCAGGATGCTTTCCATGCCTCTCCCTGCTCCACGCTGTACTCTGCCCCTCTCGACATTCACTGATGGAAAAAGCCCTGCTTGTCCCTGAGAAGCTCAGCCACAGGAGCTCTGCACAACTGCAGAGTGTGGTCCTCATTCGAGAGCTGAGCACCTGCAGTTTGCTCACAGTGTGAGGACTCAAGGTCTTGTAATGACAGGAGGAGGGGGAATGGGTTCAAAATGTCAGAGGGGAGATTTAAACGGGATGTTAGGAGGAAGTTTTTCACAGTGAGGGTGGTGAGACACTGGCACAGGTTGCCCAGGGAGGTTGTGGCTGCTCCCTCCCTGGAGGTGTTCAAGGCCAGGCTGGATGAGGTCTTGAGCGACCTGATCTAGTGGGAGGTGTCCCTGCCTGTGGCACAGGGGGGTTGGAACTGGATGGTCTTTAAGGTCTCTTCCAACCTAAACCATTCTATGATTCTATGATTCTATGACTCAGACAGGAGCTCCTGCAGGTTGGCTGAGTGGTAGTGACAGTTGGCTCTCAGGTAGTGACAGGATTAGGGGGAATGGAGCAAAGCTGGAGGTGGGGAGATTCAGATTGGAGGTGAGGAGGAAGTTGTTGAGCATGAGAGTGGTGAGAGGCTGGAATGGGTTGCCCAGGGAGGTGTTTGGGGCCACATCCCTTGGGGTGTTTTTGGCCAGGCTGGCAGAGGCTGTGGGCAGCCTGCTCTAGGGTAGGGTGTCCCTGGGCATGGCAGGGGGTTTGGAACTGGCTGATCCTTGTGGTACCTTCCAACTCTGAATGATTCTATGGTTCTATGGTGGCAACCAGGGTGGTGCTCCCTTTTCTGTGCAGTGAGAGCACAAACCAGCCCCGATTAGGAGAACACAAACAGCTCCATGAAGTGCTGGAGAAGATGAGACCCTGTTAGATGTGGGGGGTAAGAGGAGGGGGAGGCTGGGCTGGAACACAGCTTGTAAAGCTAGGTCACAGAATCACAGAAATGTTCAGGTTGGCAAAACCCCTCAGGATCACCAAGTCCAACCAACTCTACAAGGTTCACCCTAAACCATATCCCCAGGCACTACATCTAAATAACTTAAACACAGCCAGGCTTGGTGACTCTACCACCTCCCTGGGCAGCTCATTCCAATGCTTGACCACTCTTGCTGGGAAAAAACCCCAATTCTTAGTATCCAATCTAAATCTACCCAGTGGCAGCTTGAGGCCATTCTCTATCACCATTTACTTGTGAGCAGAGCCCAGCAGCAGCCTCCCCACAACCTCTTTTCAGGTAGCTGTAGACAGCAATGAGGTCTCCCCTCAGCCTCCTCTGCTTCACATTAACCATCCCCAGCTCCTTCAGTCCCTTATCATCAGATTTATTCTCCAGGCCCTTCCCCAGCTTTGTTGCCCTCTTCTGCACCCACTCCATCACCTCCACATCCCTTTTGGAATGAGGTGCCCAAAACAGAGCTCAGCACTCGAGGTGTGGCCTCACCAGAGCAGAGTCCAAGGGGACAATCCCCTCCCTGCTCCTCTTGGCCACAGCATTTCTAATCCCAGCCAGGATGCCTTTGGCTTTCTTTCCCACCTGTGCACACTGCTGGCTTACATTCAGCTGGGAGACTGTGCCCAGGCCAGCAGTGTGTGGGACAGAAAACCTTTCCACAGCAACTGGGGCTGTGGTCAGCCCTTGCCAAGCAGCTGCCATCACCTTCTCAGCCCTCACCACCATCACACTGAGCTTGTGAACTGTCCTCCTGTCATTACAGGACATTGTCAATAGTCCCTCCCCAGCCCTCCTGGAGCCCCCTTCAGATACTCCTAGGCCACTCTAAGGTCTCCTGGCAGCCTTCTCTTCTCCAGGCTGCACAGCCCCAACTCTCTCAGCCTGTCCTCAGAGCAGAGCTGCTGCAGCCCTCTCAGCATCTTGGTGGCCTCCTCTGCACTGGCTCCAACACTTGCATGTGCTGCTTGTGCTGGGGGCTGCAGAGCTGCAGACAGTGCTGCAGGTGGGGTGTGAGGAGAGCAGAGCCAAGGGGCAGAATCCCCTCCCTTGCCCTGCTGCCCACAGCTGCTCTTGCTGCAGCCCAGCACACAGTTGCTGTCTGGGCTGCACTCACACTGCAGCCTCATCTTGAGCTTTTCATCACCCCAGACCCCCAAGCCCTGTTCCTTAGGGCTGCTCTCAGCCATTCACCTGGAAGCCTTCTCCTCTCCAGGCTGCAGAGCCCCAACTCTCTCAGCCTGTCTTCAGAGCAGAGCTGCTGCAGCCCTCTCAGCATCTTGGCAGCCTCCTCTGGACTCGCTCCAGTTCCACATCCTTTTTGTGCTGGGGGCTCCAGAAGCTACTAGGTCAGAGAGAGAGCCAGACCTGAGCCTACATCCATGGGGAATCCCTTCCCCCGTGTCCCCAGGAGCAAGAAGGTGAAGATTCTGGGGTGGGCAGGGGGCAGGCTAAGGGATGCTGGGAGGAGCAGAGCTGTGCCTGCTCTCCGCCGCTCCGCCGCGCAGTGAAGGGGACTGAGACGGGCAAGGAGGAGAGAGANTTAGTACAAAGAGGAAAGGAAGAAAACCATAACTAAAAAGCAGAAAGTTTTTTTTTTTTTTTTTTTTTTTTTTTTTTTTTTTTAAAGACATCCTTCCACCCTAGGGCTTGTTTTAACGGCCCGTGCTGCACACTAGCTCCGTCCCCTTTTATTTACGATGATTATTACGGGCTGCTGCCAGGTCCCCTGGGTGCCAGCGAGGCAGCTCCGGCTGCTATTAAGGCATTTTGTCTTCCTCTGCAATCACATAAAGACCTTCCCCTGCGCTCCTCCCCGCTGGGCAATAAACAAGCAAAGACAATCCAGGGCTGAGCTGCCTGCTCTCTCTAGCAGGCTGGGCAGAGCAGCTCGTTAGGCACAATAAAGTGCTCTCCTTTAACCCCGGGCATCGAGGCCAGGGGAGGCCAAGCCAGGGCAGAAGGGAAGGGGCTGGCAGCAGCAGCGAGCCACACGCATGGGAAGAGGCAGCCAGAGCTGGGCAGGTGATCCTGCCCCCTGCTCCCCACTGCTGAGACCCCACCTGGAGGACTGCACCCAGTTCTGGAGTCCCTGGGACATGAGGGATGTGGAGATGCTGGAAGATGTCCAGAGAAGGGCCACAAGGATGAGCAGAGGGCTGGAGCTGCTCTGCTGTGAGGAGAGACTGAGGGAATGAGAGCTGTGCAGTCTGGAGAGGAGAAGGCTCCCAGGTGACTTTCTTGTGGCCTTTCAGTATCTGAAGGAGGCTATAAGAAAGCTGGGGAGGGACTTTTTAGGCTATCAGGGAGTGACAGGACTGCCCATCCTGGAGAAGAAAGTGGAAACAGAAGCATACAATTGTAGAATGATAAAGTGGTTGGTAGAATGGTAGAATCATAGAAGCATAAAACCATAGAATTGTAGAATCATAGAATGATAGAATCATAGAACCATATAATCATGGAACCATAGAACTGTAGAACCTTAGAACCATAGAATCATAGAAGCATAGAAGCATAGACTCAAAGAATCACAGAATGATAGAATCAAAGAATCACAGAATGATAGAATCCTAGAACCATAGAATTGTAGAACCACAGAACCATAGAATGATAGAATCATATAATCATAGAACTGCAGAAACATAGAATCATAGAAATATAGAATCATAAAATCATAGAGACATGGAATCGTAGAAACATAGAATTGTAGAATCTTAGAATCAGAGAATGACAGAATCATAGAATCACAGCTCAGAGGATGTCAGGGGTTGGAAGGGACCTCCCATAGATCATCAAGTCCAACCCCCCTACTGCAGCAGGATCATAGAATCTAGCACAGGTCACACAGGAACACATCCAGACAGGGCTGGAAAGGCTCCAGAGAAGGAGACTCCACAACCTCTCCCGGCAGCCTGTGCCAGTGCTTGGGACCCTTCCAGTAAAGAAGTTGGAAGGGACCACAAGGACCATGCAGCTCCAACCCCTCTGCCATGCCCAGGGACACCCTACCCTAGAGCAGGCTGCCCACAGCCTCTGGCTGCAAACACCTCCAGGGATCTGGCCCCAAACACCTCCCTGCAGGGGCAACCCATTCCAGCCTCTCACCACTCTCATGCTCAACAACTTCCTTCTCACCTCTAGGCTCAATCTCCCCACCTCCAGCTTTGCTACTTTCCTCCTAATCCTGTCACTCCCTGAGAGCCTCAAAAGTCCCTCCCCAGCTTTTTCTGTAGCCCCCTTCAGATCCTGGAAGGCCACAAGAAGGTCCCCTGGGAACCTCCTCTTCTCCAGCCTGCACAGCCCCAACTCTTTCAGGCTGTGCTCACAGCAGAGCTGCTGCAGCCCTCTCAGCATCCTCGGGGCCCTTCTCTGCACACCTCCAGCATCTCCACATCCCTCTTGTCCCAGGGGCTCCAGAAGTGCAAGGCTCTGTATGTGTGTGTGTGTCTGTGTGTGTGTCTTTGGGGGGTCAGGCAGGTGGACAGGCTGTGCCCACAGGAGCACCACAAATCCAACCCCGGAGTGGAGCACATGCCTCAGCCAGCCAAAGAGGGATTTGGGAGAATTAATCAGCCCAATTGAAATCTGATTGATTGAGGATTTGAAAGCCACCATCCAGCAAGCCCTGGAAAATGTAATAAGTCTAAAACCCAATTAATTTTTCATGTTCTTACTGGTTTGATGCCCTCCTCTCCCCCACCCCCCCTCCCCATTTCACTGCTGGAGGTGGCTTTGTGCCAGGTCATTTACAGAAAAAACAGCTCCCAGCTGCCTGACTTGGGTGGGTGCATTGAGGGCAGAAGCCTCTGGAGCTGGTGAGAACCCTCTCTGCCCCCTCCCAGCTCTCAGTGGAGCAGGGATTTCCATCCTTCCCCTGTTTCCCAACGAAGACCATTTCCCAAGGGAGAAAAGGAGGGGGAAGAGCCTCATGGCACTGAGCTGCCCAAGCCTGGGAGCTGGAGCACTGCTCCAGATGTGTCACAACAGAGACAGCAACAGCCAGAAGCTTGTGAGTCCCCTCTAGTCACTGAGCAGCCATGGATGGAGCCACAGTGAGATTCAGAGCTGGGCAAGGGAGAGGAGAATCATCAAGAGTGGTTGCTGGCACCTGCTAGACTGAAGATTGTCCTCTACTGTGGTCAATAAATCACTGCTGGGAAGTGAGGGGCAGATTTCTTTGCAGTGAGGCTGGTGAGACTCTGGCACAGGTTGCCCAGGGAGGTTGTGGAGCACAGCAGCACAGAATGTGATCTGGCAGGGGCATTAGACTGGATGAACTTTGGAGGTCCCTTCCAGCCCCTGACATTCTGTGATTCTGTGATTTTAAACAGAAGCAGCTCTTTCCTCCTGCCTCATTGGAAGTGCTCTGCCTTCCACGGCCATGGAGTCACTTTTGGGACAGCATTTCCCCTGGTAGCTTCTGTGTGTGTCCTCCTGTGTGTGTCCCCTACCAGGCAAGCCTGGAGGAGCCAATGAAATGAGGATGAAACAGGACTGGATGAGCTTTGGAGGTCCCTTCCAGCCCCTGGCACAGGTTGCCCAGGGAGGTTGTGGAGCACAGCAGCACGGAATGTGCTCTGCAGGGGGGTTGGACAGGATGAGCTTTGGAGGTCCCTTCCAGCCCCTGACCTTCTGTGACTCTGTGGTTTTAAGCAAAAGCAGCCCTTTTCCTCCTGCCTCATTGGAAGTGCTCTTCCTGCCACAGCCATGGAATCACTCCTGGGACAGCATTTCTCCTGGTAGCTTCTGTGTGTGTCCTCCTGTGTGTGTCCCCTACCAGGCAAGCCTGGAGGAGCCAATGAAATGAGGATGAAACAGGACTGGATGAGCTTTGGAGGTCCCTTCCAGCCCCTGGCACAGGTTGCCCAGGGAGGTTGTGGAGCACAGCAGCACGGAATGTGCTCTGGCAGGGGGGTTGGACAGGATGAGCTTTGGAGGTCCCTTCCAGCCCCTGACCTTCTGTAATTCAGTGATTTTAAGCAAAAGCAGCCCTTTCCTCCAGCCTCATTGGAAGTGCTCTGCCTGCCACAGCCATGGAATCACTCCTGGGACATCATTTCCCATAGTAGCTTCTCCTCTGTGTGTCCCCTGCCAGGCCAGCCTGGAGGAGCCAACGAAACGAGGATGAAACAAGTGCTCGACCTTCAGCCCAGGGCCAGACCTCAGCTCTCTGCTGGTTTTCCAGCTGGATTTCTTTTTTTCCCTGGGGCACCATGGGGTTGTTTTTTCACCTCCTGCTGTGTTTCCCCTGGGAACCTTTCCTGTTCCCAGCATTTTTGCCCACAAGACAGAGCAATCCTGGCTGTGGCTTTTGGGGCTGCGACGCATCCATCGCTGTGCTGGGTTGCTCCAGCCTTTATTGGGACAGGTTTTATTTATGTCCTGCTGTGCCCTGGGAGCTTTTGTGAAGTGTCTGTGCCATCTCCAGCAGCCCCTGTTAAATCAGGAAGACAAAGTGCTAGTCCTTTCCACGAGGGTTTTTGGAGGTTTTTTTTTTTTTTATTTTTAATAAAATAGTTGCCTGTGCTCTTCCCCGAGGGACTTGTTCAAGTTGCAGAAGTCACAGATGAAATGTTCTGGCTGCTGTTTCCTGGAAAGAATCATAGAGTCAGTCAGGGTTGGAAGGGACCACAAGGATCACTCAGTTCCAACACCCCTGCCATGCCCAGGGACACCCTACCCAATGATGCCAAATGATGAAGAGGAGGAGGAGGAAGAAGAGGAGGAGGAGGTGGAGGAGAAGGAGGAAGAGGAGGAGGAAGAAGAATCATAGAATCATAGAATCAGGCAGGGTTGGAAAGGACCACAAGGATCACTCAATTCCAACTCCCCTGCCATGCTCAGGGACACCCTACCCAATGATGCCAAATGATGAAGAGGAGGAGGAGGAAGAAGAGGAGGAGGAGGTGGAGGAGAAGGAGGAAGAGGAGGAGGAAGAAGAATCATAGAATCATAGAATCAGTCAGGGTTGGAAAGGGCCACAAGGATCACACAATTCCAACTCCCCTGCCATGCTCAGGGACACCCTACCCAATGATGCCAAATGATGAAGAGGAGGAGGAGGTGGAGGAGAAGGAGGAAGAGGAGGAGGAAGAAGAATCATAGAATCCTAGAATCAGTCAGGGTTGGAAGGGACCACAAGGATCACTCAGTTCCAACTCCCCTGCCATGCTCAGGGACACCCTACCCAATGATGCTTAATGATGAAGAGGAGGAGGAGGGAGAAGAGGAGGAGGAGGTGGAGGAGAAGGAGGAAGAGGAGGAGAAGGAAGAATCCTAGAATCAGTCAGGGTTGGAAGGGACCACAAGGATCACTCAGTACCATCTCCCTTGCCATGCCCAGGGACACCCTAACCCTTCCAACCCTGACTGATTCTTTGATCCCATGATTCTAATTCCTACAGCAGGCAAGAGCTGCCTGAATCCTAATCTGCCATGCAAGGAAACAACTCTCCTCTGCAGGAGAGGCTCAGGACTAGTTTAGCCCTTGGTTATTAATCCCAGCTAATGAACTGATCCCCATGCTGGGCTAAGGAGGCTGCACTCTGACTGGTCCTGGAGCGAGAAGTGGCTCATGAGAGGGGAGACAGACAACAACACTTCCCTGTTGCTGCCTTGTGTGGGAGGCAGGGAGACACCAACCAGTGCTCCCTCACAGACCATTTGACAGGGAGAAGATGTATTTCATCCTCATCAAATCCTTGGCAGGATGTGCTGACTTGGTGCCAACGGGAGAATAATAAAAAAAAAAAAAAGCCTTAATAAATAAAAAGAAGTATCACTTTCATAAGAATCCTAGAATCAGTTAAGGTTGGAAGGGACCACAAGGATCAGCCACTGCCAACCCCCCCTGCCATGCCCAGGGGGCAGTGTAGATGTGGTGCTGGGGGACGTGGCTTAGTAGAGGACTTGGTAGAGCTGTGGTAAAGCTTAGTGGACTTGATGGTCTGGAAGGTCTTTTCCAACCTAATTGAGTCTATCATAGAATCATAGAATCAGTCAGGGTTGGAAGGGAGCACAAGGATCAGGCAGTCCCAACCCCCCTGCCATGCCCAGGGACACCCTACCCTAGAGCAGGCTGCCCACAGCCTCTGCCAGCCTGGCCAAAAACACCTCCAGGGATCTGGCCCCAAACACCTCCCTGCAGGGGCAACCCATTCCAGGTTCTTGCCACTCTCATGGATTATCCAGTTCCAACTCCCCTGCCATGGGCAAGGAAACCTCACACTACATCAGGTTGTTCAGAGCCACATCCAGCCTGACCTTAAAGACCTCCAAGGATGAGGCTTCCACCACCTCCCTGGGCAACCCATTCCAGCCTCTCACCATTCTCATGCTCAACAACTTCCTCCTCACATCCAATCTGAACCTCCCCACCTCCAGCTTTGCTCCATTCCCCCTAGTCCTGTCACTCCCTGAGAGCCTAAAAAGTCCCTCCCCAGCTTTCTTGTAGCCCCCTTCAGATACTGTGTCAGATGCTGAAGAACTTCTTCCTAATACCCAATCTGAACCTACCCACTTCTAGCTTGGATCCACTTCCCCAGTCCTATCACTACCTGACACCCTAAAAACTCCCTCCCCAGCCTTCTTCAGATACTGGAAGGCCACAAGGTCTCCTCAGAGCCTTCTCTTCTCCAGGCTGCACAACCCCAGCTCTCTCACTCTGTCCTCACAGCAGAGCTGCTGCAGCCCTCTCAGCATCTTGGTGGCCTCCTCTGTGCTGGCTCCAACAGTTCCATGTCCTTCTTGTGTTGGGGGGCTCCAGAAGTGGTCTCTTCTCTTTATGCCCTGGGCGCTGACACTTGTCAAGAGAGCCTGGTCCAGAGGAGAGTTGCACATGCACAGCTTCAGTGCCCTGGGGGGACAGGACCCTGCCCACTGGGGGTACATCAGCAGCTGACTGACCCCCAAACTCCTCATTGCTGGGGAAGAGAACTTCTAATGGAAAAAAAAAAATCCACATTTCTTGTGAACAAAGGACTGTACACACAGAGAGAAGCTGAGACCAGCTCTAATTTCCTGCAGGGAAAAGGAGAAGTTTTGATGAGAGCTTTCATCTGCCCCACTCCAAATGCCCACACAGGCTCTGTCCCCAAACTCTGACCCTACCAGGACTTCCCACTCAGCTTTCCAGAAGTTCCTCCTCATCCCAGGAGCCAGCTCAAAGGGCTGAGAGGAGAAATGCCTTTCTTGGCACCCAGATCTCTCTCTTCTGATTATTATTCTGGTCATTCACCCTCTTTCTCTCTCAATCTTGAGGAAGGAGCAGTGATTTTGTGAGTTGGAATTTGGATGTATTCCCAGCTCCCTTTTCCCTCCCTCCAAACCTCCCCCCCACCCCCAACCCCAACCTCCTGTTAATTAAAACTAATAAATCTGCTCAGCAGGGTTTGCAGAGCAGGAGGACAAGGTGCAGTTATCTTGACACAGCAAGGCCACCTCAGTCATTTCCCCACCCCCACCCCCATAAACACCTTTTTAAAAAAAAAATTAATTAATTTATTCAGGTATTTCTTCAGCTCTTGAGCCTGCTCCAGCAATCTGCTGCTGAGCTGAATTTCCCTGCCCAGGAGATGTGCAAAGCCTCTTTGCCTCCTTTTCCCAAGGCAGCAGTCCCACAGGAGCTGCAAATAAGCAACAATTATCCTGGCATGCATCCCCAGGCACAATTACAGACAAGCCAAGGGTAAGCTGGAGACAAAGGCAGATCATGTTAGGCCAGACCTGCTCCATGCTGCTCCTCCTCAGTTCAGGCTTGAGGTTAACCTCTCCAAAGCCTCATTTCCTTTCTCTCTGATTCACTGACCCTGATCGTTCCCTGATACCTCTCTCTGCAACCTGTCTAAAAGGAGGCTGTAGGGAGATGAGTGTTGGTCTCTTCTCCTCCTGGGAGCTGGGGGTGTGCAGCCTGCAGAAGAGGAGGCTCAGGGCAGACCTCATTGACCTCTACAGCTACTTAAAGGGAGGTTGTAGCCAGGTGGGGTTGGGCTCTGCTCCCAGGCAACCAGCAACAGAATGAAGGGGACACAGCCTCAAGTTGTGCCAGGGCAGGTTCAGGCTGGATGTTAGGAGGAAGTTCTGCACAGAGAGTGATTGGTATTGGAATGGGCTTCCCAGGGAGGTGGTGGAGTCCCCATCCCTGGAGGTGTTCAAGCAAAGCTTGGATGGGGCACTGAGTGCCATTGGCTAGGGCTGGGTGCTAGGTTGGACTGGATGAGCTTGGAGGTCTCTTCCAACCTGGCTGATTCTATGATTCTATGTCCTGGATAATTCAGCCTTAGAAACAGCAAAGCCAGGGGCACAGGATGGAGTTCAGGCTGCAGGGAAAAATCCTTCCTCAGCCACAGCTGAAGCTTCAGCTGGAATGGGTTTAAAGTGGCAGAGAGGAGATTGAAACTGGATGTTAGGAGGAAGTTGTTTGCAGTGAGGGTGGTGAGACACTGGCACAGCTTGCCCAGGGAGATTGTAGAGCACAGAAGCACAGGATGTCATCTTTGATCACATTCTGTGTTTCTGTGCTCCACAACCTCCTTGGAGGTGTTCAAGGCCAGGCTGAATGAGGCCTTGAGTGACCTGTTCTAGTGGGAGGTGTCCCTGCCTATGGAACAGGGGGGTTGGAACTGGCTGAGCTTTGAGATCCCTTCCAACCTAAACCATTCTATGATTCTATGATCTTTGGAGGTCTCTTGCTGCCCCTGACCTTCTGTGACTCTGTAATGTCACTGAAATACTGCAAAGTCCCCTTGGCACCCATTGCCACCCTAGGTTATGTTTCCCAGCCCTGGGAAGGAACAGCATGCCTAAGGGCTCTAGGTGCCTCCAAGCTTCCTCCTTCTTGCTCTTCTCTGGCATGGTAGATGTGTCTTCCAGGAGGACAGAAGTGGCCTCCTAATTAGGTGCTCAGTCCAAGATATATAGTCAGACTTTTTTGGAGGTGTTCACAGGATCATGGAGAGAAGGCAGAATCAGCAGGGAAGAGCACAGGGTCACAGAATGTCAGAGGTTAGAAGGGACCCAAAGAGCTCATCGAATCCAATCCCCCTGCCAGAGCAGGACCACACAATCTAGCTCAGATCACAGACAAAGGCACCCATCTGTAGGTCCTCCTTGCCTACAGGGAGGTAGCTGGTGATGGTTACTTCTCCCCAGCATCACACTATGACTTTAGGGGAGGGCTGAGGAGAAGAGTGGCCCAAGTATGCTGTGGAACTGACTTTCAAAGGCAGAAATCCTCCCTGCGGACAGGGACTTGGGGGTGCTGGTGGAGGAGAAGCTGAAGATGAGGCAGCAGTGTGCACTTGCAGCCCAGATAAGCCAAGCAGAGGCTGGGCTGCAGCAGGAGCAGTGTGGGCAGCAGAACCAGGGAGGTGATTCTGCCCCTTTACTCTGCCCTAGTGAGACCCCATCTGGAGTAGTGCATCCAGTGCTGGAGCCCCTGGGAGAAGAGAGATGTGAACATGCTGGAGGTGTGCAGAGAAGGGCCCCGAGGATGCTGAGAGGGCTGCAGCAACTCTGCTGTGAGCACAGCCTGAAAGAGTTGGGGCTGTGCAGGCTGCAGAAGAGGAGGCTCCCAGGGGACCTCCTGGTGGCCTTCCAGGATCTGAAGGGACCTACAAAAAAGCTGGGGAGGAATTTCTGAGGCTCCCAGGGAGTGCCAGGACTAGGGGGAATGGAGGAAAGCTGGAGGTGGGGAGATTGAGATTGGATGTGAGGAGGAAGTTGTTGAGCATGAGAGTGGTGAGAGGCTGGAATGGGTTGCCCCTGCAGGGAGGTGTTTGGGGCCAGATCCCTGGAGGTGTTTTTGGCCAGGCTGGCAGAGGCTGTGGGCAGCCTGCTCTAGGGTAGGGTGTCCCTGGGCATGGCAGGGGGGTTGGAACTGGCTGATCCTTGTGGTCCCTTCCAACCCTGACTGATTCTAGGATTCCATGATTCTAGGTTGCTCATCCCTAGGTCCTCTTCATCTACAGGGAGCAGGCTGGTGGTGGTTCCTCCTCCCCAGCATCACACTGTGGCTGGACGGGAGGGCTGAGGAGAGGAGTGACCCAAGTATGCTGCGGGACTGACTTTCAAAGGCGGAAATCTGTGCAATCAAAAAAAGCTTTGTTTTGAAGTCCTTGGGTCTCCTCCTCCTCGCTGGGAGGAAGGCAGCGCTGGTAGCTATAGCAACCAGACCTCCTTCACTCCAGCTGCCAAACTTCATCCAGAGTGGCTTGGGCGACGAAATGGAAAGGGACAGGAGAAGGCAAAGGACCTGCAAGCTCTCCAACCCCACTCCATCAATATTATATTAACTTTAAAGAGGGGGAGTTTAAGGCGAGCTTAGGCGAGGCTTGTGGCAGCGTAAAGAGGGAATGGTGGAGGAAAATGAAAAAGAAAAAAGCCAAGAGGAAGGCTTGAGAGGGGAAAACAAGACGATGATCCATCTCTTCCATTCCCCTAGCCTCCAAGCAGGCTGAGAAGAAGCTGCGCTAGTGTCATCTGGAGGGTAACAGCTTTAATTAGTGATTTAAGTACTCTCCACAACAGCCTTTTGTTCTCTGGGAGGCTCTGGGGAAGCTGCTGAGCTGCAGTGGCTGAGGTCCATCAGGTCCTTCCCCTGCTCTTCCTAGTCTCTGGCACATCAGCCCAGCCCAGCCCAGCCCAGCTGTGGGGTGTCAGACACCACCGAAACGGGGCCCTGCCCTTCCCTTGTGCAAAGCAGAGCTGGAGGGCAGCAGCTGTGGCTGAAGAGCAATCTGGCTGGGTACAATCCCAAGCACAACTCCAGCCTGGGTGGGGAATGGCTGAGAGCAGTCCTGAGGAAAAGGACCTGGGGGTCTGGAGTGATGAAAAGCTCCAGATGAGGCTGCAGTGTGAGTGCAGCCCAGACAGCAACTGTGTGCTGGGCTGCAGCAAGAGCAGCTGTGGGCAGCAGGGCAAGGGAGGGGATTGTGCCCCTTGGCTCTGCTCTCCTCACACCCCACCTGCAGCACTGTCTGCAGCTCTGCAGCCCCCAGCACAAGCAGCACATGGAAGTGTTGGAGCCAGTGCAGAGGAGGCCACCAAGATGCTGAGAGGGCTGCAGCAGCTCTGCTGTGAGGACAGGCTGAGAGAGTTGGGGCTGTGCAGCCTGGAGAAGACTTCCAGGAGACCTTAGAGTAGCCTTCCAGAATCTGAAGGGGGCTACAGGAGAGCTGGAGAGGGACTATTGACAAGGTCTTGTGATGTCAAGATGAGGAGGAATGGCTTTAAAGTGGCAGAGGGGAGATTGAAAGTGGATGTTAGGAGGAAGTTGTTTGCAGTGAGGGTGGTGAGACACTGGCACAGGTTGCCCAGGGAGGTTGTGGCTGCTCCCTCCCTGGAGGTCTTGAAGGCCAGGTTGGATGAGTCCTTGAGTGACCTGTTCTAGTGGGAGGTGTCCCTGCATGTGGCAGGGGGTTGGAACTAGCTGACCTTTGAGGTCCAGCTTATTCCAGTCCCTGACCACTTTCTCCATGCAAAACTTTTTCCTAATGTCCAATCTAACCCTCCCCAGCCTCAGCTTGAGGCCATTCCACTTTGTTCTGTCTTCAAGACTTTGGAGAAGAGCTCAGCAGCAGCCTCTTGACAATGTCCAAGCTTATTGCAGTCCTTGACCACTCTCTCCATGAAAAAACTTCTCCCTAATATCCAACCTTCATCCCTCTCCTCTGCAGGGAATGCCTCATGGGTGATGAGATGAGTGCTTAGACAACACCAGAGGTTCTTTTAGGCCCTTCTTTGACCCTGCTGAGTGAATTCTTTTCCCATGCTTTAGAGATGGAGAAAGACAGGCAGGGGGAAAGGACTTCCTCAAAGCCACCCATTGACAACCTGACCCCAGGAACCCTAATCTGAGTTTCATATCCCAGCTAGGCTGAAGATTTCTCCTCTATTTTATGTCCCAGCCTGGATTTTGTTTTAATCTTTCCTCTTTCTATTTCAGGCAACTTTTCAACCAAAAAAACAAAGAGGCGGGGGGGTGGAAAATATGGAAACTTTGAGCTCTGGAAGGAAAATTCTCATTGTCTTCGCACCCAGCTTGCCTGACTCTGTTCTGTAAGCCACTTAAGGGCTGATTTTGGAAAGCTGATGGCTGCTTTCTGGAAACAATCACGTTGGGTTTTTGGGTTTTCTTGTTGTTTTGGTTTTTTTTTTTAAGAGAAAGCTGTTTACAAAGATAACCCCCATCCTTCTCTCCCTTGGAGCAGCAGCTGCTGTGGGAGACAGCTGAAATGGCAAACACACTCCCGCTCAATCCATCACCCAGACACCAGCAAAGAAGAGCTACTTCAGTTAAAGGACAATGTTTGCATAAGAGGAGCTAGACCACAAATCAATTCAGGCTGGGAGGCAAGGGGAAGGTTGGAACCAGGGTAGGGGGGGACACACAGGCTCCTGGAAGGATGTTCTGATGGGATCAGAGAATGAAAAATGTTGACTGCTCTGCTCTCCTCAGACCCCACCTGCAGCACTGTGTGCAGCTCTGGAGCCCCCAGCACAAGAAAGAGATGGAAGTGTTGGAGCCAGTGCAGGGGAGGCCACCAAGATTCTGAGAGGGCTGCAGCAGCTCTGCTGTGTGGACAGGCTGAGAGAGTTGGGGCTCTGCAGCCTGGAGAGGAGAAGGCTGCCAGGAGACCTTGGAGTAGCCTTCCAGTATCTGAAGGGGGCTACAGGAAGGCTGGGGAGGGACTATGGACAAGGTCTTGTAATGACAGGATGAGGAGGAATGGGTTTAAAGTGGCAGAGAGGAGATTGAAAGTGGATGTTAGGAAGAAGTTCTTCACAGTGAGGGTGGTGAGACACTGGCACAGGTTGTCCAGGGAGCTTTGGAGGTCCCTCTATGATTCTATGATTTTTGGAGGTCACTTCCAGCCCCTGACATTCTATGATTCTACAATTCTATGATTCTATGATATTTGGAGGCCCCTTCCAGCCTCTGACTTTCTATGACTCTATGAGCTTTGGAGGCCCCTTCCAGCCTCTGACCTTCTATGACTCCATGAGCTTTGAAGGTCCCTTCCAGCCCCTGACGTTCTATAACTCTATGATCTTTGAAAGTCCTTCTATGATTCTATGATCTTTGGAGGCCCCTTCCTGCTCCTGGTATTCTATAACTCTATGATCTTTCAAGGTCCTTCCATGATTCTAAGATCTTTGGAGGCCCCTTCCTGCTCCTGATATTCTATAACTCTATGATCTTTCAAGGTCATTCCATGATTCTAAGATCTTTGGAGGCCCCTTCCTGCTCCTGATATTCTATAACTCTATGATCTTTCAAGGTCATTCCATGATTCTAAGATCTTTGGAGGCCCCTTCCTGCTCCTGATATTCTGTGATTCTATGATGTTATGGTGCTATGATTCCGTGATCTTTGAAGGTCCCTTCCAGCCCCTGACATTCTAGAACTCTATGATCTTTGAAAGTCCTTCTATGATTCTAAGATTTTTGGAGGTTACTTCCAGCCCCTGACATTCTATGATTCTGTGATGCTATGGTGCTATGATTCTATGATTTTTGGAGGTTACTTCCAGCCCCTGACATTCTATGATTCTGTGATGCTATGGTGCTATGATTCTATGATTTTTGGAGGTTACTTCCAGCCCCTGACATTCTATGATTCTATGATGCTATGGTGCTATGATTCTATGATTTTTGGAGGTTACTTCCAGCCCCTGACATTCTATGATTCTATGATGCTATGGTGCTATGATTCTATGATTTTTGGAGGTCCCTTCCAGCCCCTGACATTCTATGATTCTACGATTCTATGATTTTTGGAGGTCCCTTCCAGCCCCTGACATTGTATAATTCCATGATCTAAGACAGAGCTGAAGCAGTCGAGCAGATTCCCAGGGCATTGCATGTGGTGGCACAGACTTGGACTCATCAGGAAGATCTGGTTACATATTTCTCTTCCATGCCAGAGGTCTGCAGGCAGCCAGAGCTCAGCCAAATGATCTGCACTGCCTGGAGAGAAACTTAAAGAACATTTGCTATCGAATTCCCATAGTTTTCCCCCCAGCCCCCTCCTATTTGCATTTAAAACCAGCTTTCAGCTGCTGTGCGTGGGACAAGACACATTTCTGCTCAATACCCATCCAATTTTCCCTGTTGCAGATGCAGGCTGGTGGCTGCCATCACTACTGATGCAGAGGAAGCTGCAGAAGGAGCTGAGTTCCCTGGGCCAGAGAAGCAAGAGACAGCCACAGCTGTTCTGGGGGCTGTGGCTGAGCCAGGGCAGTTGTGGCAGCTCTGATTACTGAGAAACAAAATGATGAAGGCTCCAAGGGGGTGGAATTGCTGCTTTTTTTTTTTTTTCCCCCAAGGAGGGTGGAATTTATT